>JBBBDQ010000485.1:5165000-5315000 GCA_037127315.1 Ascarosepion bandense | reverse complement strand
GATTTTCCATGACAACAGCTGATTTTGAGCATTAAGCATCATTTGTATCTGTATGACCATATTTAAAGTCAACATATCACCTCTTAACTATTGTTTCTGATGGAGCAGAGTCTGAATAACACTTGTCAATTCATTGCTTTGCTTAAACAGTATTTTTTTCCTATCAGAAAGCAATGCTTTGTCAACACATGAAATTCAGATTTTTCCATTTTGAAAATTTGCAACACTAGCTTCACTTAAATAACTGTAATTTGTAAACTAATAATTCGATTATACCCAAATTTTGTCACATACCATTTGAAGATTAGTACTTCATAAAAATCACATTAATTTTTTATTAGTGGTGCCATCATTATCTCAGGCTCGGGACTTATTGAGTAATGTGTTATAAAGAACAGTGAAAAGATAAATGCTGGTAATAATTCTTGCAGAATTACATATGAAGCATGAGGCTATTTTATTAATATCTAAAAATTAAAAAATGCAGTAAGACAGAAGATGGAATTGTAAGATAGAGGATTTTGCAAAATTTTATGTTTTAAAAATGAACATTTTAAAAGTATATATATATATATATATATTTATAGAATAAAAAGTGTGAGGGGCCGTGAACATTTCATTAAAGTGTGTATTTATTGTTGTTGTTATTATGCATGTTATGATACATTAAGTGTCCATAACGGTATTTGTGACACTACAAGTGATTTGAGTCTAAAGTTGACTCTCTTCAGGCAAATAAACTTGTGGGTTTACATATTGAGTTCTTTTTGTTTCTGAGGGCCAAGGTGTTGTTTATAAATAAGTAAGAAAGTAAAAGTAAGCAAATCAAATAAATAAGATAAAATAAAATAAAATAAAATAAATCAAATGTTGGCCGGTTAAAATGTTTGTGGTTTTGCACATCAGCATGTGTATAAATGGATAAACAGATAAATAAATAACTAGATAAATGAATCTTAAAGAAAATTGAAATGATTTTGGGATAGGGTTTTCCACATTATTTTTTTTTTATAAGCATTTCACCCCGAGCAAGGCATGTCACTGCCACTACTGCGCAGGGGGCTACATAGAGTGGAGAAAGGATGATTAAATATAGGAAATGTCAGAGGGTGGGAGATAGGTGGGTGAGGATACCGAGAATAAGAGTTTGGTAGATGAGAGTGTTCTGAGAATAATTGGGAGTTAGGGTGATAGGAGGTGTCTATTGACCCTACATTTAAAAACCTGGAGATTGTAGCTGTCGGGAAAGCAGACTTGTGGAAGGGAGTTCCATAGGCGGGAAGCACGAGAAAAGAAGCTGTTGAAGTAGAATTTACAGTTACATCTTATCTGTTTAACTGTAAAAGGGTGGGACCTAGTTGCTAATCTAGTATCTCGTGTAAATTCGAGCTTACGCAGCACCAGTGATCTAAGTTCATCGGAGCAGAAGCCATGAAAGTACTTGTAGAAGAGGCACAGGGAAGCCACATCACACCAGTGAGAGAGTGGTTGCAGCCGGTCTGCCAAGTCAGTATCAACCACGTTACAGATCCTCCTTTGTATTTTGTCAAGAAGTCCAAGGAGAGCAGCAGGGGCACCCAACCAGATATGGCAGCAATATTCAATACACGGGCGAATGGTAGATTTGTATATGTGCAGAATAGATTCAGGTGGGAAAAACTACCGGGCCCTGCACAGATGGCCGACTTTCATAGCAGCAGATTTGGCAATGGATTCGATATAGTCATTCCATTTGAGGTCCGCCGAAAGTGTAAGGCCAAGGAGGCGTAGTATTTTACTCTCTGGGAGGCTAGCCTGTTCCATGCTAATGGGAGGTAGATGCGATTGTCTATGGTGGTTAGTTGATAACAGCTTCGTTTTAGAAGCATTGAAATTTACTAGCCATTTCCTACCCCAGGCCACTACGGATTGGAGGTCCTTTTCAAGTATGGCAGCGAGGTTCGCTTTGTCGTCCACACCTGGTTTTTGATCGATGCGAGAGTAGATTGTTGTGTCATCGGCATACATGCCAACTTGGGAACTAATGGTGTCAGGGAGATCATTAATGTAGATCAGAAAGAGCGTGGGACCTAGAATAGAACCTTGAGGGACATCCGCGTTTGTATGGTAGTTTTGGGAGGCATGCCCATTTAATACCACCTTCAATGTGTGGTTAGAGAGGAATGACTGGATGAGGTCAAACAGATGCCCAGTTATCCCGTAGCTCCACAGTTTGCACAATAGGCCAGCATGCCAGACCCTGTCAAATGCTTTGGAGATATCTAAGGCAACGGTTTGGGCTTTGCCATTCTTGTCAAGTGCCCGGTATATGTACTCAGTAATGGTTGTTAGCATATCAGCAGTAGACCTGGTGAAGCAAAACCCGTACTGTTTGTCAGAGAGAAGCCTGTGGGCCATGAGATGCTGAATCACCTTGGTGTTGATAATGGCTTCGAAAACTTTGCCCAAGATCGGAAGGAGACTAATAGGATGGTAATTGGCAGGGTCTGAGGGTTCGCCAGAATTCTTAAATATAGGAACTACACAGGAGGACTTCCAACAGGCAGGAAAACAGGAAGCAGATAAGCAGAGGTTATAGAGTTTAGAGAGACAGAGGAGAGTTCTGGGGCACATTTCTTCAGTACTATGACTGGGATTCCATCACCGCCACTCACTTTGTGTGGGTCAAGTTGTGCAATTATCTTGGTGACCAGCAAGGGTGTAATGTGGACATTATTTAGTTGAGCCTTAGTTCTGGGTGGGAAGTCGGGTGTAGGTATTCACGTTAAATTTAACTTAGAGGTACATTCCTTACCTAAGAGTTTCTCTGTGATTGTCTTCTATTGGTCATCTGGTTGGTTTTATTGATTTGACAATACTTTTTGAATTTGGTGTGTATGTGTATGTAAAAAATCAAAGATTAGAAAAAGAAGCTACCATGGTTACTACTCTACACTCTTTGTTGTTTAACTATTATGTAGCAAAAACCTTAGACCAGAATACACTACATAACTACATACCAGGCTATAGACTGATGTACTTCTTCTTCTTCTATGTGCCCTGTCCCTTCAGGACGTAGGTGATCATGACCCTCCACATCTCCTTATCATTAGTGGCTCTTAGCACACTTTCTCCTGTTACACCACGCAACCCCTGTTCTGTCATTCACCTGCTCAGGCCCTTCAAACATGTTATCCACTGCTTTCCCCTGTCTCTTTTTCCTTCTATCTAGCCTGTTAGTATCAGGTTCTCAAAGCTCTCCTTCCTCATTGCATGTCCCAGGAACTTCAGCTGTCTCTTTCTTAATTTTCTTTTCGTTTCCGTCCTTTCCAAAACCTCATAATTGCTCACATACTCAATCCATGATATTCACAGCATCCTTCTGTAGAACCACATTTCAGTTGCTTCAAGTTTTTCTTCATCTTTCATGATATTGTCCAGCATTCACTGCCATATTGAAGAACTGACATCACATCGCAATCTAGTACACTTTTCTTAGTACACTTGTATGTAAAAACCATCAATATATTTTATTTTCATATTTAATTCTATCTTCACTTTAGTATATATAAACAGAAGTACTTTAGCAAGTCTATATTTTAGTTTACTATTTCTAAGTGTACATAATAGAATACATTTTTAAGAAAATACATATTGGTTAATGAAGCAGAAATCAAGATTGTTGATATTTATCATCTTCCCTCAGAACTGTGGACTGGAACATTTTGGTTTCCATAATAATAAAAATGAGGATTACCCCACTTGTCTGCCAAGGAAATTCTGCTATGATTATGAGAGGATGCTGTCAAAAAGCATTAAAATAGAAAAGTATACCAAGTTTCTTTCTCGTATTTTCCCTCTTTACTCAAAGGATCTCTTAGGAAGAAGACATGCTGTGTTTTCATTCTATACAATGTATCTATCTAAACTTATTTATAAATGGAACTTTGTGTGTGTGTGTGTGTGTGTGTGTGTGTGTGTGTGTGTGTGTGTGTGTGTGTGTGTGTGTCCGTTATCTATAGACTCCGAAATGGCTGAACCAATTTTCTTGAAAATTTACACAGTTGTACTATAAGCATCTGTGAGTGTTTGTAGCTAGGTTTTGTGTCAAGGTACCCCCAATAAATATCGAAAATCGATAATTGAAAAAATCGGGTTATAGAAGGAGTGGTCCAATTTTAATCAAATTTGATACATACATAGACAAAGACATAAGAAATGATATTCAGAAGTTCCAAGGTTGCAGTTCTTACAATAGTGCAGAAAATCGATAATATATATATATAAATATATATAAGGCAAGATGTTTGTGTGTGTGTCTGTTTATCTGCCTATATATCTATTTTTTCACCCCTTTTATTTTAGTTTTTGCTTTGGGTTTGGTTCTAAGTAGATATAATTGTAGTTCTTAGTCTCAGCCATGATACCATTTACTCAGAGGACTTATTTAGCCTTCAAAATTCAGTTTACGATGAAAAAAACTTATTTGATATCGATACCAGGAAATCAATATTTGACTTACATCCATTCATTTTTCTTTCAGTCTACGGTTTCGCTTTAACTGGAAACAACTATTGCATTTTAGTCTTTCATGCGAATGTCCATAGAGTCTGAACTCCAGGACCATGGATTAGTTTTATAGCTTTCATTACACCCGAGCAATGCCGGGCTATACTGCTAGTATTACCCTAAACTAAAAACTCTAACAAACTCACAGATAAAAAAAAATAATTCTCAAATGTAAGTATTTCAGTAACATTAATCGGGTTTTGCACATGTCTTTTTTATTTTTAAATAATTTCACCACAAGCAAGATGACAAAGCCACTAAGACACACAGGGTTATTGAGAGTAAAATAATCTGAAAAATTTTATTGAGCAAAGAGTGCAGTAAAAGAAAAAGATTTTAGGAGACAGGAGATGACAACTGACATTGCAATTTAATATTGGAAGAGCACAGTTGACAGGAAAGTAAGAAGCCAGAAATGAGTTCCACAAATAGGGAATGCTAAAAGAAACTTTTTGCATAGAATTTATGGTTACATCTAGAGTAATTTCAAGAATAAAATGATGAGACCTAGCTGCCAGTCTAGTACTTTACTTCCATTTGTGAAGTCAATTTATCAAAGAAGAAAGTTGATTAGATAATTATTAAGGGAATATTTATGGAAAAGGCAAATGGAAGCTATGTTCTGACAGTGGAAATGAGATGCTATGTCAAGAATAATAACATTTCAGATCATTCTTTGAATTTGGCAAGAATCTCTTGATGCATAGAAAGGTCACCAAACCACATGTGGCAGCAAAACTCAATGTACAGATGAATGGCAGACTTATAAATGTTTAAGATTGGCAAGAAGATTGTTTCGAACAGCACTGTGAACTAGCTTTCCTAGCAGAAGGCCCGTCAATATAATTGTTGAACTTCATGTCAGTGGAAAACATTACTCTGAGAAGGTACAATTTGTTACATTTTTGGGGGTTAGTTTCAGCCAAACTGATGTAAGATGAAAAGTTCTCTAACAGAGAGCAGTTGTGTTTTGGAAGCATTACAATTAACAAGCCATTTCTTGCCCCAGTTAAAAACAGATTAAAGCTGCCAATTTTATCTTATCAAATGTTTATCATTAAAACCTGAGTAAAATAACTGTATCAACATAGACATAGAAACTAGAACAGAAGACATTGTGAAGTTTATTGATAAGAATTAGCAATAAATTAAGTCCAAGAACCTACAAGTAGAAACATGCACAACTTCATTCATTCTTTCTTTCTTTCTTTCTTTCTTTCTTTCTTTCTTTCTTTCTTTTTTTTAATAATCATATTCTACAAGTAGAAACATGCACAACTTTATTCATTCATTCTTTCTTTCTTTCTTTCTTTCTTTCTTTCTTTCTTTTTTTTTTTAATAATCATATCGCCCCAAGCAAGGCATTTTATTGACACTGTTTTGCACGGGGTTACATAGGAGTAAAGTTATGAGAAAGAGTGACAGGTTATAGGGGATGTCAGGAAGTGGGTAAGAAAAGCATGAGAATACTGATGAGAGTGGAGTGGACAGAGAAAGAAGCATGAGAGAGAGAATGCAGGTTGAGGAGATAGGAGATGACTTTTTTTTATAATCATATCGCCCTAAGCATTTTATCGCCACTGTTTTGCAGGGGGTTACATTGGAGGAAAGTTATGAGAAAGAGTGACTGGTTATAGGGGGTGTCAGGAAGTGGTTAAGGATGAGAATACTGATGAGAGTGGAGTGGATGGAGAATGGAGCATGAGAGAGAGGATGAAGGTTAGTGAGATAGGAGATGACTATTGACTTTACATTTAAATTCTTGGAGATTATAGCTGTCGGGGAAGCAAGTAAATGGAAGGGAATTCCACAGGTGGGAAGTGCGAGAAAAGAAGCTGATGGTGTAGAATTAGCTAAAGCAAAAGAATTTTTGTATATTTTCTAGTTTGCTAGTTTGTATCTTAATTCTTATACTTTCTTTCTTATTGTGCTTTTATTTTTAGTTACTTTTTATTGCAACATTTACTTGGACCATCCATTTACTGCTGTGTGTAAATACTTCATGAAACAAAGATAGAACTGAAAGAAAATATTACTCAAAAATTAATAATAAATATAACAAAAGGAAAAACTGAAAGTAAATTTTAGCAAAAAATGTTGATAATTGTTAATAATACCTCATCTAATAAAAATGAAAATGAAAGTAAATATTTTCTAAAAATAAATAATGGTAATTGACAATGATTTATCAAATGAATGTGAAAGTAAATATTTTTCAAAAATGAATAATAATGCTAAATGACAAATAAAAATGAAAGTGAAAGTAAATATTTTTCAAAAATGAATAATAATGCTAAATGACAAATAAAAATGAAAGTGAAAGTAAATATTTAAAAAATGAATAATAATAGAAGTTGATAGTGCTTCATCTAATAAAAATGCAAGTGACAGTAAATATTTTTTAAAAAATCAATAATAATGGTAGTTATGCTTCATCTAATAAGAAATGAAATACTAATTAAATACTCATAAAATTATTAGTAATGGTTGATAATGCTTCATATAACGAAAAGTAAAAGTGAAAGTAGATTTTAGTAAAAATAATAATTACTGATGATACCTCATCCCAAAAAAAAAAAAATGAAAGTGAAAGTAAATATTTTCAAAAACTGAATAATAATGGTTGAAAATATCTAATGAGAAAATAATATAAAGATGATATTCTCTAATGTTGAGATTATCAAACATTGTATTCTAACCATTTTTTGACAATGACCAACTTATGGAATTTTTTTCCATTATTTTGGAAACAGGTAACTTCCTTTCTGTTTCATCGTCTGACCAAAAGATCTTGCTACTGATCAAAATAAAATAAATTTATGTGGATCCAACAAAAACTGTCGTTTGATGCTAAAGTTGAATAAAATTGGTCTTTTTCCTTAAGCTTTCTGATTCTTTTCCTAAAAGATGATTTTTGCTTTTTTCCTCCTTTTTCTTGTTTATTTTTTCAGTCAAATATGAAATAAAACTTTGAATCAATTCCTTATAAATTTTTTAATCATTTTTCTTTCTTTTTTATATTTTTTTTTTTACCTTTTTTTTCTTTTGTTCATTATTTAATAAATATGAAGAAAACTCTGGAATTTTCTTTTCAATTCTTCAGTTTATCTTCATTCTTTGTCTTTCTTTCTTTCTTTCTTTTCTAAATTATTCAGTAAATCCTCACTGAGCCATTGAACTACTTCCCATTAAATTCTTCACCTAGTCTTATTTTATTTAATTCATTCTCTCTTTTTTCTTTCATTTCTTTTCCATAAATCACCACTTGAACAAACTCCCTTTAAATTTTTCACCTTCTCTGTTTCTTTTTATTCATTCTCTCATTCTTTTTTCTTCCTTTTTCAGTAAATCACCATTGAACCCTTGAATCACCTCCCTTTAAATTCTTCACCTTCTCTATTTCTTTTTATTCATTCTCTCATTCTTTTTTCTTCCTTTTTCAGTAAATCACCATTGAACCCTTGAATCACCTCCCTTTAAATTCTTCACCTTCTCTATTTCTTTTTATTCATTCTCTCATTCTTTTTTCTTCCTTTTTCAGTAAATCACCATTGAACCCTTGAATCACCTCCCTTTAAATTCTTCACCTTCTCTATTTCTTTTTATTCATTCTCTCATTCTTTTTTCTTCCTTTTTCAGTAAATCACCATTGAACCCTTGAATCACCTCCCTTTAAATTCTTCACCTTGTCTTCATTCTTCTTTCTTTTTCTCATATTCTTTCTTTTTCTCATATTCTTTCTTACTAACTCTTATTATTTTCTTATTTAAAATCTTTTTCATCCTCCCCTACTTCTAACTTCTTCTTACTCTTTCGTCTACTGCAATTTTTTCAAGCTCTTCATCTCAATCCCCATGTCTGTCAGCCATCCTATTCCTAATTTTGTTCTCTTACACTTCACCTCCAACTTCTTGGTTTTCAGTCAGTCACTCCCAGCATGCCACAAACTCTGCCTTTCTTTGCACTGCCTTTTCTTCCCTTCTTTCCCTCCTCGTCTTTGCCAGTGTAGTTACTTCTTCATTTCCTTTCATCAAACAGTCTACTTGGGTGAAAAGATTTAAACAGACCCAACTTTATTGATGTATTGATTACTGGATGTTAATGAGGGCTGTTTTTTGAGCCGTTGCTCAATGAATGGCTGACCCAATATCTCTGACTCTACTATACTGGCTTGTTCACAGCAGCAGGAGCCGATCAGCAGCAGCAGCAGGAAGTTATGGGATAAAAAGTAAAAGAAGTGAAGAATAAGAAAAAGGTGTGTAACTTAAAAAGAAAGCAAGAAGCAAGTCAAAGTATATCAGGTGAAAAAGAAGCTTTTGAGGAAAAGAAAAGTTATAAATTAAAATGCTTGTCAAAAGGAAGGTTGGGAAATTAGACTCTGAGGGATAGAAAGGTTTCAGTGAAGAATATAAATATTGCTGATGTTTTTTTTTAAAGAAAAAAGTAGAAGAGAAGTATATGTAAAGGAAAGAAACAAAGAGGAAATAAAAAAAAATGATATTAAAGAAAAAACTCAAATGAAGAAGAAAATATAAAAAATATAGAAGAAAAGACGAATTGAAAAAAGTAAATTAAAGAAAATGAAGAAAAGAGAAAAAGGATACATTTCCTTTCAAACATACACACCGTAATGGGGGTGTTAGAGGGTGTCATCAGTGATGTCATCGCGAGGATCACTAGGGGGTTTCGGGTCTTTCAACATCATACCCCCCTCACCGCGCCGACCCGACCAGAGATGATCAGCCTCCGGCCCACCCTCGATAAGCGCTTTCAGACACTGGAAAATTACGTTTAAGCCCGGTACAAAACACTGCAAATGCTTCCAATTGGCGACAGTCAGAGCCCTTTTCCGTTTAGAGGCGAACCGCACATGAGCTCGTCCGAAACATTAATTTAGATGCAGAATTTTGGGGAATTTTAGCAGACAATTTGGAATCCAGGCACTCTCTCTTTTGATCCATAACCAATTAGCTGTTCTTTCCGCTGTTTCGGTTATGGACTTGAGTGCTTTTCTTTTTTTTACTCCCACTATCCCAATATCTGTTAAGGCTTTGCATAAGGACCTTGCTGCAAATCCTCTAGTCCCCACTTCTATAGGAGTGCAGCTAGCCCTCCAGCCTTTAACCCTGCAACTCTCCAAAGTATAATTGGAAAGAAGGAAAGGAAGGAGAATAGAAAAAGAATAGAAGAACTGTAAAGTAAGAATAAGAAAAATAGAAAAAGAGGTCAGGAAAATAGAAAATTAAATAAAAAAGTATATGAGGAGGAAGAAAAAAGAACAAATCAAAGAAAAAGGAAGTCAAAAGAAAGAATATAGCAGAAGAAAAGAAGGAGAAACAGAATAAAAGTAAAGAAAGAATGTGAAGGAATAAAGAAATACAATAGAAACCAAAAAGATAAGTAGAAGAATAAAAAAAAAATCATAAAAAGAAAAACTGAAGAAAAGCAAAGAAAGAAAGAGAAGAATAGAAGGAAAGAAAAAGAAGTAAAAAATACAACAGAAACCAAAGAATGAAATTAGAATAAAAGAACAAAAGAAAAATAAAGAAATGATGAGAAAAAAAGAAATGGAATAAAAAGAGTAGAAGAAAAAGAATGAAATAAATAAAAATGAAGAAATGAGAGTAAGAAAGAAAGAAAAAAGTGAAATAAACAAATTCAAAAACAAACTGGAAAGAATGCTTTAAAAAAAAGGCAAAAAAGAAATATAAGCCAAAAAATGTAATGCAGTGGATATCGACTCAGAATGACAAATCGGGGGCCGAGTTCGAATTCCAGTTGAGTTACAGGCATTCACTTATGCACAAATACACTTGGGAAAGGTATTAATCTGTTTCTTCCCTCTAGTTATAAGTTAAATAATAGGAAAGATTGGGTTCTATAACCTTGGCTGGCAACCAGTCTACTGCTGAAAACAATGTCAACCTACTGCGGGATAACCTTCTGCCCAGTCAGTCATGTCCTTTCAAGACATGATCACCCAAAGTGTGTATCATGTATGGCACTTAACTGACTGAATGGTCATTTTTGTCACTCAAATGACTAGATTCTGGTTTGATTATAAATTTTTTTTTCTTTACTTTTGTTTTTTCATTTATGTTTTATTGAAATACTAGCAGTATAGCCCGGCATTGCTCGGGTGTAATGAAAGCTTTAAAACTAATCCATAGTCCTGGAGTTCAGACTCTTTGGACGTTGGAACAAAAGACTAAAAAGCAATAGTTGTTTCCAGTTAAAGCGAAACCGTAGACTGAAAGAAAAATGAATGGATGTAAGTCAAATTTTGATTTCTTGGTATCGATATCAAATAAGTTTTTTTCATCATAAACTGAATTTTGAAGGCTAAATAAGTCCTCTGATTAAACGGTATCATGGCTGAGACTAAGAACTACAATTATACCTACTTAGAGCCAAACCCGAAGCAAAAACTAAAATAAAAGGGTTGAAAAAATATAGACATACAGGCAGATAAACAGACACACACACAAACATCTTGCCTTTTATATATATATATTTTCAACTTTCTGCACTATTGTAAGAACTGCAACCTTGAAACTTCTGAATATTGTTTCTTATGTCTTTGTCTATGAGTGTATCAAGTTTGATTAAAATCAGACCACTCCTTCTATAACCCGATTTTTTTGATTATCGATTTTCAATATTTATCTGGGGTACCTCGACACAAAACCTAGCTAAGAACACTCGCAGACACTTATCGTACAATCAACTGTGTAATTTTTCAAGAAAATCGCTTCAGCTGTTTTGGAGTCTATAGGTAATGGACACACACACACACACACATACACACACACACACACACACACACACACAGACAAAGTTCCATTTATAAATAAATTTAGATTTTTCATTCATTGATTTTTTTGTCCATTCCATTTTTTAAAAATTTATCTGAAGACATAATTTTCAGTTGACATAGACGCATGAGAAAGAAAATAAAAAGACAAGATTTTTCTTTCTCGCACTTTGCTTTTTATTTTATTTTCTTCTTTGTTTCTAAAGAAATGACGCTCATTGTTCTTTCTTGTTTTTTAATTCCTCTTTATTTATTATTTTTTAGTTTGTATTTTTCTTTCATTTTATTGCTTCCATCATTTATCTGTTGAGTCATTCATTCTTATTATATTTTCTTTATTTTTTATTTTATTTCTTTTCCTTTTTTAATTTCTTTTTCTTTCATTACATTGTCTCACTTTCCCATTCTTTTGTTACATATTCTTTTTCTCTTTCATTCATTATTTGGTAAATGTTCGTTTTAGGTGCCGACGGATTTTCCCCCTTCAAATTTATCCAAAATAGCATTATTTCTGTCCAAATGTATATTCTGAACTCAAATCAACAATTAGTTATTGAAGAAACTTACCTTTTTTGCTTTGAAAGTCCATAAAAAAAACGAACTATATCTCGCACTTTTTCTCTTCAGTAACTCTCAGGAAGTCATGTAATTAACTGTAGAATGACGTTCTATGTAGGTGACAAATTTCTGTCGAATTTTGGTCGATTTTCTTCCTTCATTGAAACTTCCGGCGATGTACTTCCTGTTATGAAAGTAATAAGCGTAGAAATACAATAGAGCATTAACTTTCATTACCGGAAGTACATCGCCGGAAATATCAGTAAATGAAGAAAAATCGAAAAAAATCTGCAAAATTCTTTCACATATGCAGTACATCATTCTGCAGTTAATTACATGACTTCGTGAGAGATACGGGAGAGAAAAAGTGCAAGATATAGTTCGTTTTTTTATGGACATTTAGATAAAAAAAGGTAAGTTTCTTCAATAACTAACACTTGATTTGAGTTCAGCATATACATTTGCACAGTGATAATGCTATTTTGAATAAATTTGAAGGGGAAAAGTGTCGGGACTTACAATGAAAATATACCCATTATTTTTCTTTTTCATATTTATTTATTACTTACTCTTTTTCTCTTTTTATCATTATTCTTTCCTTCATTCTATTAGTGCATACTCTTTTTCTCTTTGTCTATATTTCTGAGATGAGATATTTACATTATTTGGATTATTGTCCTCATCTTTGTTACCATTTGTATGATGTTCGAAATTCCTAGCACCTGAAGAAGGCCGGAGCATACAACAACCGAAACGTTGTACAAATGACAACAAAGATGAGGACAATAGTCTGAATAATGTAAATACTGTACTCTTTTTTTCTTTTCATAATTTTTTTTCATTACATATTCTTTTTCTCTTTCTTTTATTATATTTTCTTTCATTTTTTTATTGCATTTTTTCTCTTTCTTTCATTATTTTCTTTCTCATATTTCCTTTCTTTCATTGTTTTATAACATATTATTTTTCTCTTTCTTTCATTATTTTTCATTCTTTCATTGTTTTATTGCATGCTCTTTTTCTTTCATTATTTTTCTTTCATTATTTTTCTTTATTTCAATATATTTTCTTTCATTAATTTATTGCAGACTGTTAGGGCGCTCTTCACCTTTGAAGTATAATGAACTGTTCCGGGCACTATATATGGTGGTAGTTCCAGTTGACTTTCAGTTCAGTACAGATTACGAGTCAGTCGTGTATTTCCGGTTGTAAACCGGAAGTGATTAATTGCACTCTACCACATGCAGAGACGTACACAGTAATGCCTTGTTTTCCTGTATTATACTAACGAACTTTGTAAATCCCTTTCTTCCGTAATACATTTTATTGTTTCGTTGTTATTACCTGCACAACTCAACATATAAACATTTTTTCTGTTTTATTCTTTTTTAGTTACACTTTTTCTCCTTCTTTCATTAATTGTTCATTCTTTCATTATTTTCTTTTTTATATTTCCTTTCTTTCATTGTTTTATTCCATACTCTTTTTCTCTTTCTTTCATTATTTTTATAACATACTTATTTACTCTTTCTTTTGTTATTTTTTCTTTCACTCTTTTATTGCGTACTCGTTTTTTTCTTTCTTTCATTCTTTGTTTACATACTTTTTTCATTCTTTTTTACATTCTTTTTTCTCCTTCTTTCTTATTACATACTCTTTTTATCTTTTTTCATTATTTTTTCTTTCTTTCATTTATTGCTATCTACACTTCTTCTTCTCCTTTCATTATGTTTTCTTTCTCTCATTGCATACTTTTTTTCTCTTTCTTTCATTATTTTTATTTATTTCTTTTATTATATACCCTTTTTCTCTTTCTGTCATTATTTTTTCTTTCTTTCATTCTTTTATTACTTACTCTTTCGCTTTTATTCTTTATTTTTCTTTCTTACATTCATTTATTACGTTCATTTATTACGTACTCTTTTTCTCTTTCTTTAATTATTTTTCTTTCATTCTTTTATTGCATATGCATTTTTTCTTTCTTTTATTCTTTTGTGACATACTCTTTTTTTTCTTTCAGCATATTCCCTTTCTTTCATTTTTTGTTATATACACTTTTTCTCCTTTCATTATTTTTTCTTTCTCTCGTTAAATACTCTTTTTCTCTTTCATTATTTTTATTCATTTCTTTCTTTTATTACGTATCCTTTTACTCTTTCATTTTTTCTTTCATTCTTTTTTACTATTTTTCTTTTTCTTTCATTACATTCTCTTTTTCTTTGTCTATTTCTCTTTTTTCATTACTTTTTCTTTCTTTCTTTCAATACACTCTCTTCACTTGATTTTCTTTTTTCTTTCATTACTATTTCATTACATTCTCTTTCTTTGTATGCATACTTCCAATTTCTAAATATCTTCTTCTATGTGCCGTGGCCCTTCAGGACGTGTCTGATTATGGCTCTCTTAAACTTTGTATCCTTTGTGACTTTTAGTAAGTTTAATTTTCGGCAAAGATATAAGAATAATCAAGAATCTCTACTGGCAGCAAACGGCCTGCATACGGACAGGTAACGACCTCAGTAGATACACAAAGATAGAAAAAGGCGTAAGACAAGAATGTGTCTTTTCACCGGATTTGTTCAACCTATACAGCGAGAATATTTTGAGGACCCTAGATGACACACCAGGATTTATTATTGGAGGCCACAACCTGAACAACATAAGATACGCGGACAATACAGTCCTGATTGCGGACACGGAAAGGAAACTGCAAGATCTCATACAGAAAGTAGCAGTGGAGAGTGACAAGAAGGGACTACAAATAAACTTTAAGAAAACTGAGTGCATGGTCATCAGCAAAAGATACAACCCAAAATGCCAAATACAGGTGGGGGATAACAGAATCAAACAAGTCCAAGAATTTAAGTACCTAGGAAGTGTTATAACAGGAGATGGAAAGTGCGACACGGAGATCCGAAGGCGAATTGGCATGGCAAAGGACGCGTTCCAGAAGATGAGCAAAATACTAACACACAGGAAGATCTCAATAGAAACGAAGAAAAGAGTGCTAGACTGCTACGTGATGTCAGTTCTTCAGTACGGCAGTGAATGCTGGACAATATCATCGAAAATGAGGATAAAACTGGAAGCGGCCGAAATGTGGTTCTACAGAAGGATGCTACGGATATCGTGGACTGAGCATACAAGCAACGACGAAGTGTTAGAAAGAATGGGAACAAAAAGGAAATTGATGCTGAGCATCAGGAAGAGACAACTGAAGTTCCTGGGACATGCAATGAGGAAGGAGAGCCTGGAGAACTGACTGGCCAGATAGAAGGAAGGAGAGACAGAGGAAGGCAGCGGATAACACATCTGCAGAGTCTGATCAGGTGGATGACGGAACGGGGGATGCCAGGAGCAAACATACTAAGAGCCACAAGGGATAGGGAGACGTGGAGATCCATGATCGCCTACGTCCTGAAGGGACAGGGCACATAGAAGAAGAAGAAGAAGTCTTTTTGCTATCTCTCCTAATCCCTGTTCTACCAAATATTTATAGAAGTTTATTTAGGAGGTAATTAACTGCTTTTCTCTGAACCTCTTCCATTCAATATGTCCTGTGAGCGTCAAAGTCTTCAAACCTTCTTGACTCATTAAGTGCTTGTATATTTCATATACAGGGTGCGATGGGTAAATTGTCGCCATTATATATTTTTAATTTCATGTATATGCAATTTTTTTTTTATAATCAGCTCACCCCAAGCAAGGCAGTTTTACTGCCACTGTTGCACAGGGGATTACATAGGGAAAAGTGATGTGAAAGGGGGGGTTAGTTATAGGAGATGTCAGGAGGAGGGTAATAGATGGATGAGAATATCGGTGTAATGCTGGTATATTGGATGGAAATAAAGATCTTGAAAGAAAGGATGCAAGTTAGTGAGATAGGAGATGTCTATTCACCTTACATTTAAATTCCTGGAGATTGTAGCTGTCAGGGAAGCAAGTATACAGAAGGGAATTTCACAGGCAGGAAGTGTGAAAAAAGAAGCTGTTAGAGTAGAAATTGTGGTTACATTTTATTGGTTTCACTGTAACTCATCACATATAATAGTCAAGAAGGCTGAGATCTAAATAGTGAGGTGACCAGATGTAATGTGTGATATTGTCTGAAAGCCATAACTATATTCTCTTGTATGTGGGGCATGGTGCAGAGTCCTGTTTCCAGATATAGGGTCTTCTAGAACAATCGCCTCCTGTATATGCCATAGTAACTCAAAATTAAAAAGATTCTTTAACTGTGACTAATGTCCCAAAATTAAAACTACTTTTATTTCAATATGCCTATAAAGGTTTATACCCTACAGCAGAAACAGTAGTATCACACCCATAAAAGTGCTGCCTGAGGTGAACAATGCCCCCAGCTATGCAACTTATTTAAATTTTTTTTAAATAAAGATATTTAAGGTTTTGTATTTGCTTCATTTTCGTGCCTCCAATTTTAATTTGCATCTTGGGCTGTCCCTCTTACCGAAAACCATACAGTGTGTCTTTTTACACTTAATGCTTAGTCTTTTCTCCTTGCTTTCTTTTATTCCATCCAATTCATAGATAGCATCTTGAGCTGTCCCTCTTACTGACAGTGTGTCTTTTTACACTTAATGCTTAGTCTTTTCTCCTTGCTTTCTTTTATTCCATCCAATTCATAGATAGCATCTTGAGCTGTCCCTCTTACTGACAGTGTGTCTTTTTACACTTAATGCTTAGTCTTTTCTCCTTGCTTTCTTTTATTCCATCCAATTCATAGATAGCATCTTGAGCTGTCCCTCTTACTGACAGTGTGTCGTTTTACAGTTAATGCTTGGTTCTTTTTTAACACTTTATTTTACTACCTTTAATTCATAGATTGCATTTTGGGTCGTTCCTCTTACTAACAATCATACATTCTGTCTTTTTACAATTAATGCTTAGTCCTTTCTTTTTGCGTTCTTTTGCTACCTTCAATAAATAGATTGCTTCTTGGGTTGTCCCTTTTACTGACAACCATACATTCTGTCTTTTTACAATTGATGCTTAGTCCTTTCTTCTTGCTTTCTTTTACTACCTCTTTGAGAAGTTCCTGTAGGTACTATTAAGTGTCTGTTTTCAACACTCTCATTTGCATATTCTGTGTTGCTAAGATTTTGAACGCCAATAATAAATTCTGGTAAGACTTCTCATTCTCTCAGGATATCAACTCTTAAAATTTTTTTTTGCAGAAAGACATACATTCTGTCCATTTTTCTATAATTTCTGAGATGAGATTTTGTAACTATTTTCACTGTTTACATTGTTCAGACTGTTGTCCTCATCTTTGTTGTCATATTCCCAAAGTTTCAGCCTTTGTATGCTTTGGCCTTCTTCAGGTGATTGGAATTTTGAACCAAACCCAGTGAATGAAATAAAGCACTTAGTTCAAAATTTCATTTACCTAAAAAAAAAAGCTAAGTGTTCAATTGCTGAAACATCAGGAATATGACAAGAAAGATGAGGAGAATACTCTGACCAATGTAAATAGTGAAATTATTTTATCTTCTATGAATTAATGTTTAGTCTTTTCTTCATGCTTTCCTTTACTACCTTCTGAAGGATTACTTTTAGTTTTTTTTTTTCTGCCTTCTATTAACACTGTGACATCTGCATATTTTGTAAAGATTGTAGCTACCAATAATGGATCTTAGTAGGCTTTCAAATTCTCTCAGAATTTCTGGTGAAAAGACACATCCTTGTCTTATTCCCTTTTCTATATTTGTCTATATACTGAATTCATTTTCTATCATTATGTTAGCAGTTTGCTTCTAGTGTAAGTGATGAATTGTTCTAATATCCTCTACAAATAAATTAAACTTACCTAAAAGTTCAAACAATTTTAATTAAAGTTTCAATTATATTCTTCCTCTTTTCCACCCTTTTTCATTTATTCGTTTATCTATTCATCTATTCTCCATCTTTGCTGGTTTTGTTTTAGTCATACTTTATGTTATTGACTCCAGAAAAACAGGAAAATCTCATTAAGATTTAGATAGGTCATTTTACCACAATACAAACCCCATGAGTCATTTCATGCCAAATCGAGTCATTTTAACATTTGTTTTTTTTTTGTGTGTCTATTTTGCAGACAAAATATTTTATAAGTCGTTATTAACTAAGGGTAGAGATCATGGTGTTCTATACTATAGAAATAATATACTATATATACTATACTATATATACTATTTAAAAATCACTTGTTTCTGATGAAGGACCGAGGGCGGTCTGAAATATAAAACACTATAAAAATAAACAAATACTGTTTAAAAAAGTACGTCTTTAAATTCAAAACTTTTTATTAATATTCTTTCCTATACATATTAAGACAGTATACGTGGATGATCATCACTATACTATATATATAATATAGAATGCCATGGTAGAGATGTAATTCAGTTTTAGTTGCGTTTTGTAGTCAGGTATTATTTGGTTTCCTTTTTATATTTTAAGGTAGAGTTTAGTCATTTTTAAGGATTCTAGAATGAATTTGTGTTTGACATTTTCAAAGAGGACCCTGAAGGTGTAGAAGTATGTTTGTATAGATGTCAGTTTTTTGCAGTTAATTAAAAACAATGACAATGAATACTTCTTGGCAGTTTGGGCATTTTAGAGGGTTTTCATTTTTTAGGAGGAAGGAGTGGGCTATGTGGCGTGTTTGATTTTGATTCTTGTAGATGTGACATCATCTTTTCTTGAGTGTCAGGTATTGCAATGTTGTACAGTCAGAATTGACTTTATTTAATACTAGCAGTATAGCCCAGCGTTGCTTGGGTGTAATGAAAGCTTTAAAACTAATCCATCATCCTGGAACTCAGACTCTTTAGACATTGGCACAAAAGATTAAAAAGCAATAGTTGTTTCCAGTTAAAGTGAAACTGTAGACTGAAAGAAAAATGACTGGATGTAAGTCAAATTTTGATTTCCTGGTATCGATATCAAATAAGTTTTTTTCATCGTAAACTGAATTTTGAAGGCTAAATAAGTCCTCTGAATAAATGGTATCATGGCTGAGACTAAGAACTACAATTATACCTACTTAAAGTCAAACTCGAAGCAAAAACTAAAATAAAAGGGCTGAAAAAATATAGACATACAGGCAGATAAACAGACATATGCACAAACATCTTGCCTTTTATGTATATATATATATATATATATTATCAATTTTCTGTACTATTGTAAAAAATGCAACCTTGAAACTTCTGAATATTGTTTCTTATGTCTTTGTCTATGAGTGTATCAAATTCGATTAAAATCAGACCACTCTTTCTATAACCCGATTTTTTTTCGATTTTCGATATTTATCGGGGGTACTTTGACACAAAATCTAGCTAAGAACACTCGCAGACACTTAAAATACAACTGTGTAAATTTTCAAGAAAATTGGTTCAGCCATTTTGGAGTTTATATGTAACGGACATACACATGCATACACACACAGAGACAAAGTTCCATTTATAAATAAGTTTAGATAGTTTGTTGTTTGTGTGTGCATTCCATGATTTTTGCCATTGGTTGAGAATATAAAAGTTAATTATGACTTTCAAGTCTTTAAAGAAGATTTTTGAATATGATATGTTTATTGATGATGATTCCTTGGCTGCTTTATTAACTATGCTGTTCTACTAAGGACTATTATATTGTATCTACCAAATAAGATATTATTTCATTAACTGTGTATTGTTACCACCTTGACAATACATCATTAATAAATAAAGAACAAAACAAATCTTCCGAAACCATACAATGTTCCTTAATCCTTTACCAATTCCTTACTTTTTGTTTGATTAGTTTGGAATTGACTTGTTTGTTTAACAGCAAATCAACTCCTTAGAGATCATTTAATGCTGAAATTTAATTTTCTTGGGAGCTTTGAAGCAATAAAAATATTATAAATGTTATTCTGCTTTCACAGTTGAATACATGGTAGATGATACTCAGCTTTTGTGCATATATCATATATGGTCAGGTGCCCCAGCTGTTCATCTTAGTGTTCTCGATAGGCTCCAAAGGAGAATCTGTAATGTGATAGGCAGCTTGACTCCAGCCACTTTCTCACCGGTGGGATGTGGCTTCTCTCTGACTATTCTACAAATATTTTCGTGGCTTCTACTCCGACGAACTTAAATCACTGGTCCTCCTGCCACTAGAGTGTACTCAGGCAAACAGACCGGCAACAAGGTCTCACCCACTTACAGTTAGATCAACCAAATGCAGCTGTCAATTCTACTCCAGCAGCTTCTTTTCCCGCATTTCCCTCCTGCAGAATTCTCTTTCGCATTCTTGCTTTCCTGACAGCTACAATCTCCAGGTATTTAAATGCAAGGTCAATATCCATCTCTTCTATCTTCTTTTTCTTTCTCTCTGTCTTAGCAACTGTCTTTACACCTGTGTTTCTGCCCTTCTCTTGCCACTTTCTCTGACACCCACTGTAGCTGGGCCATCTTTCTCTTTACTCTCCTCTTGCCTAAACTTTTGCTCTTATGCAGCCCTCTGCACATCAGTGGTTGTACCACCTTGCTTGGGGTGAAATGATTAAAAAAAATACATGTTTGTTTGGACATAATTACTTGAGGTAGTGATATGTGTGTTTTATGTTGAAAGTATATTTGGGAATATGGTTTAATTTCTTTCAGAAATTGTAGGATATTATATCTGATTATAGTTTTGATGATGTATAATTTGTTGTTTCAGTTGACAGACCATAGTTTCTGCCATTTTTCTTTGATAAATGTGTAAGTAGTTGATCGGAAGTTTGTGTAGGGGATCTTGGTGTTTGAACTATCTTTGGAGGTCAATACTTTTTTTGTCTGTCAAATCATTGTCCTTGATGTTTGGAATGTCAGAATCTTGATTCTGTCCTTATTTTCTCCTTGACTTACATGTGCTATCCTTTTTAGTTGTTGCTGCTGTTGATAGTCCTCAAGTATTAAGGTTTCCATTATTTAGTATATTATTTGTGAATCTGTAGTGTCTGGCTACAATGCCCAAAGAAGGATGATTTTGCCAAGATCCGCAGGTTTTATGACAGGGACATATTTAACCTTTGATCTTAGAAAGCAATTATATACAGATGAAAGTTTAGAAATTTCGAAAGATTTGGTGCTACTTGTAGAATCCATATATAATTATCAATTTTATGAGGATATTCAAGAACATGATGTTAGTTTTTGAGCATTGGTGTTTTAGCAATCTGTGGTTTGGGCAAAGATATATATATATACAGTACTGTGCCAAAGTATTAGGACAAGAACTATTTTATCTTTTATGAAGCATCAAAATAAAGCTTAAAATCACCTCTGTCCTAACATTTTTGCACACTACCAGTAGTGTGCAAAAGTATTAGGACAGGAGTGATTTTCCTAAAAACCTCACTGAAATTCAAATACAGGGTGAAAAGCCAAGTAAATTGCTAATAAATATTGATTATTTAAAACTAGGTTTAAAAGAAATATATTAAAAAGAAGTTGTATTTAATTTTTCCTATTTTCTATTAAACAAATTATTTTTAAACTACTCATTATTCTATTATCCTTGGATATGACTGACCTTTTTCTTATTCCCCCCTCTTGAATTGATAAATCTAATGTTACTTTGCAAGACACACTTTGGGAACAAATACAAGCTGTTTGGCAGGAGATACCATTTGATACATTGAAGAAGCTTGTGATGTCAATGCCTGACAGAATGAAGGCTGTGATCAAAGCAAAAGGCTATTATACTAAATATTAAATTTATTTTGTAACAGGTATTTTTTTTTTGTTAAAGCATTTGTTGAGTAAGTCAAATAAAATTACTTTAATTAAATTGTTTATTTTCTGTCAATATGCCTCATGAAAGATAAAATAGTTCTTGTCCTAATACTTTTGCACAGTACTGTATATATATATATATATATATATATATATATATAGCCTTGGCAGCTCAGATATAGTCAATTTCTCACCAGCACAATGTGGCTTCCCTGTGTTTCTTCTACAAATGCTCTGGTGAACTTAGCTGACTGGAACCGCTATGCATGAATTTACTCGAGCCACAAGATTAGCAACTAGGTCCCACCTTTTTATTGTGAAACCAATAAAATGTAAATGCAAATTCTACCCTATCAGCTTCTTTTCTCGCACTTTCTGCCTGTGGAATTCCCTTCCGCTTACTTGCTTCCCTGACAGCTACAATCTACAAGAATTTGAATGTAAAGTCAATAGTCATCTCCTATTTCACTAACCTGCATCCTCTCTCTCTCTCATGCTCCTTTCTCTGTCCATTCCACTCTCATCAGTATTCTCATCCTTCTCTTATCCACTTCCTGACACCCCCTACAACCTGTCACTCTTTCTCATAACTTTCCTCCTATGTAACCCCCTGCAAAACAGTGGCAATAAAATACTTGAGGCGATATGTTTATAAAAAAAGTCATCTCCTATCTCCGCAACCTGCATTCGCTCTTTCATGCTCCCTTCTCCATCCACTCCACTCTCATCAGTATTCTCATCCTTTTCTTACCCACTTCTTGACACCCCCTATAATCTGTCACTCTTTCTCATAACTTTCCTCCTATGTAACCTCCTGCAAAACAGTGGCAGTAAAAAGCCTTGCTTGGAGCAATATGATCATATATATATATATATATAATAGGCTGGCACTTTGAGAGTTTTCATGAGGATATTTAAGAAAGGATATATCATTTTTCTCTTTTCTTGCCATTCAGATAATTTATATTGAATATACAAATTATATATATAATCACATACAATAAAATCCACAAATTTCTCAACAAAATACAAAGAAAAATCTGCAATGTAATCAATCTTGACTTGACATCTCAACTTCATTCACTTTCTCACCAATGTGACATGGCTTCCCTCTACAAATATTTAAAAAAAAAGAATTAATAAAATTTTCCTTGTCAACAGTATTCAATGAAAGACATATATGTCTAGGATGGGTCTCAAAACTTAAATGGCAACCTTTCTGGAGATAATGTCTTCATAAAAACACTCAGTGTTCTTGGACTACTATTAGCGTCTGAGTTGGACACCAGGAAGAACATCTGCCTTTGTAAAAACTTTGTTTTAAATCATTGTCAGAAATCCCTTTTCAGGCAGTATAGATCCTCCTTGTTTTGTGCAAGATTAATTGCAGTCATACTTCATTAAAAACAAAGATGGCCATGCGTGTATAAATCCTGATTGAAACTTTTGTCACCGATAAGTCCATTTTTGATTTTGAATCCCCACAAATGATCAATTTGTATCCCGTTTTTCTTTTTTAGTGATGAGCATTTTCTATTGAACAATGAAAAATTCACATACAAAACATACCTTCACCTTTGTACACAGTATTGTCCTTTTCAATTTTTGAACTTCCGGAAATTGTATGATTTAAATTTTCCAATGAAACAGGAAGATGCTATTTGGTGTTGTGGGGTGGGATCTCCAAAGCTTAGGTAATTTGTTTTGTGACATTCACATGAGAATCCACATATATAATATCAAATGCAAGCAGGACCCACAAAATAAAATGTTAGGGGGTCTAAATCTGAATTCAAAGTGGGTGAACTATATCAGATATTATGTTTCAGAGAGACATGAATCTACATTTTTTACCTTATCTCATAAAATACATATTTGTTAAATATATTATTCTGCAGTAAACATTTTGTTTTGGTTTTAAAGATACAATTCTTATTTTTTGAATTGTTGCTTTTCATTACAATTTTGTACCTAATTTTCTGTAAGTAGACCTATAGATTGTTTTCACATGTACTAATTTTCTGTAAATAGACCTATAGATTGTTTTCACATGTACTAATTTTCTGTAAGGTAGACCTATAAGATTGTTTTCACATGTACTAATTTTCTGTAAGTAGACCTATAGATTGTTTTCACATGTACTAATTTTCTGTAAGTAGACCTATAGATTGTTTTCACATGTACTAATTTTCTGTAAGTAGACCTATAGATTGTTTTCACATGTACTAATTTTCTGTAAGTAGACCTATAGATTGTTTTCACATGTACTAATTTTCTGTAAGTAGACCTATAGATTGTTTTCACATGTACTAATTTTCTGTAAGTAGACCTATAGATTGTTTTCACATGTACTAATTTTCTGTAAGTAGACCTATAGATTGTTTTCACATGTACTAATTTTCTGTAAGTAGACCTATAGATTGTTTTCACATGTACTAATTTTCTGTAAGTAGACCTATAGATTGTTTTCACATGTACTAATTTTCTGTAAGTAGACCTATAGATTGTTTTCACATGTACTAATTTTCTGTAAGTAGACCTATAGATTGTTTTCACATGTACTAATTTTCTGTAAGTAGACCTATAGATTGTTTTCACATGTACTAATTTTCTGTAAGTAGACCTATAGATTGTTTCTGCATATAAAACAAGTAAGATTTTTAGGTTTGGATATTGACTCGGAACAACAAATTGGGGTGTTGAGTTCGAATTCCAGTTGAATTCCTTGCATTCGCTTCCACACAAATACCCTTGGAAAAGGAATTAATCCATCTCTTCCCTCCAGTTATGGAATAAATAATAGGACAGAGTAGGTTCTATAGCCTTGGCTGGCAACCAGTCTACTGCAGAAAGTAATGACAACCTACTGTGGGATAATCATCTGCCCAGTCAGTCATGTCTCTTTCGAGACATAATCGCCCAAGTGTGTATCACTTATGGCACTTAACTGACTGAAGAGTTTTATAAGCACATGTGTAAAACAAATACTGAAAATTAATTTTTCTCATTTATTTTTAAGTAAATATTTGAAACAAGAAAAACACATGCTTAGAAATTTCAATTTTCTCTTTCTGATGCTAAGTTACATAATGAGGAAGAAAATGCTTGGAAAATTTTACACAGGACATACAGAACTCAAAAGGGAGAAAAACAGTGAGAAATCTACCTAATGAGCTTGTGTAAATGATTGGTAGAACAGGGATTAGGAGAGATAGCAAGAAAAGAGAATTTACTGTGTTCTACAAAGGATAGAAATTTGTGGAGAATTACGATTGCCTATGTCTGTAAAAAAGAAAAACATAGAAAAAGATGAAATTTAAATATTGCTGTCATTTGTTTATGGCACCGACAAAATTCATATTTTAACTGCATTTTCAAGGCATCTTCTAACCTTTAACCCTGCCAAACAGACTTTTGATTATGTTTTCCCTTCAATGCAAATATTTCTTGATGTCTTTACCTGATTGGGTGCATATTTTTCTTCATCAAAAGTCTGTGTTTTTATCTTAATGTGAAAGTTAATATTTCTTAACTGATATGATCATGAAGAATAAGAGAGAAAGAATTTGGTTTGATTGTTTTGTTTTTATGGCATATCAACACCTCGGTGGGTCATTTAATGCCAACTAAATTTTATGTATTTATTGCTGGTAATACCTTTTTCTTTTCAACAATTTATTGTTGTTTTTATATGTTTTTGTGTCTAGTAATACTTTTTTCTTTTCGAGTATCAAGATTCATTGGGATTTGTTTTTTTTTTAAGGGCAGGGTCCCCCAAGTGCTACCCTTGTTATTTAACCCATAACTGGAGGGAAGGGACAGATTAATACCTTTCTCAAGGGTCCCAGTGCTTAAGTAAATGCAGGGTATTCAACTGGAATTCAAACTCGGCTCACTGATTTCTCTTTCCGAGCCGATATCCACTGCACCACAACGCACATCCGTCACTAAACGCTTACAGCACCTGGTATTCCCAAGCGGTCACCCATCTAATTACTGATCAGGATCAACGTTGCTTAACTTCGGTGATCGAGCGAGAATCAGTGTATTCCAACGTGATATGGCCGTAAGTCAGAAAGAATGAAAGCGGAAATAAACAACAATAATAATAGTATATTAAAAACACATTACTCATAGGAAAGAAAGAATGAAGGAGAGAAAGAAAGAACAAAAGAGACAATGTGAAAGAAGTCATCAAGAAAAGAAGAAAAAAATGAAAAAGAATAAAATTGAAAAGATACAAAATATATCAAAGAAATCCCTAAAAAAGAGGAAACAAAAGAAAGATGAAAATAGGAAAGAAATTTATTTGCTACGAATAGAGATTGAAAAGAATGAAAGAAAGAAAGAATAAAAATGTATTACAGGGAAACACATTGCAAAAAAGAAATAAATTAAAAAGAAACAAAGGAAAGAGATTTGAAATAAGGAATAGAATAGGAATATACAGAAAAAGGATGAAATAGGAATAAAACTGAAAGAATAAAAATAAATAAGTACATTAAAAATAAATATGTACAAAGAAAGGAAAAAGAAATTAGAAAGAAAGAAAAAGAAAAATAGGTAGTGGAAGAAGAACAACTACAGAACAATATACTTTGCATATATGTAGATTTATTTCTTAGCTTCAAACATACTCATCTAATTTGCATAAGTGCACTCAATGAACTAGAACATCCGTTTCTGCAATCTCTCTCTACTTATATATTTATATATATATATATATATAGATCCACACACCAGAAAAATTAAAGATAAAAATGTTCTCTTTAAAATATTAGAAATATAAGGATCTTTAGACAAGAAAGTCAAGCAGAAAAATTACAAAAATGATTTACGTTTCTCTCTCATTCACTATAATTGCACGACTGGCATAAATCAAGTTTCTTTTCCGGCAACATAGCCATGAAAAGGAAAAAAAAATAATGTTAACAATACTATTTGAAAATCATTGGAATCTTTATATAGATTTTTGAAGATTTAAACACAATAAAATTTCTTGGATACGATATTGGTTAAGAAGAGAGTCACCAATAAAAATAAAAAAAACCTTTTCTCTGGATTTGCAGTCATTCCTTAATGTCTTCAGTTATAAAGATTATTAACAATTTTTAATCTCAAAATATTGAGAATAAAAAGAGATATAAATACGCAAGCCCATAATTTTCAAGAAAATAAGAAAAAACACGTTTTTTTAACATTTCTATTTAACCCGGCTCTGATATTGAAAAAAGAAAAATATCAATAAAGATGCCTCCTTTCATTGACTCACGACGACGTCAAAGAAATCCAAGGAAAGTCAGATGACAGGAGTAAATAAAGCAAGTTTCTCGTTGGTCAAATGCTTGGCAGTGGTGAGAAGCTGCTGATGTTGTTGAAAGATTTTGATACATCAATGTTGTTTGAGTATTTATTTTTAAACACTTGAAGATTGCTTGAGGCTAGAATATGTTGAACAGAATGATTTAAGATACTTTATTGCTTGGTTTTATTTGGCATGACACGAAATCTTTGAGCTCATATGTTTTGGACACACACACACACACACACACACACACACACACACACACACACACACACACACACACACACACATATATATATATAGCATAAAAAATGTAAGAAGCCGTGAACGTTTTCTTTAAAGTGTATATTTATTGTTGTTCTTATTATACATGTTATGATACATTAAGTATCCAAAATGGTATTTGTGACGCTACACGTGTTTCGAGTCTAAAATTGACTCTCTTCAGGCGAATAAATTTGTGGCTTTACTTATCGAGTTCCTTTTGTTTCTGATAGCGAAGTTGTTGTTTTATAAAGAAGTAAGTAGAAAAAATAGGCAAATAAATAAAATCAGTAAAATAAAATAAAATAAGATAAAATAAATCAAATGTTGGCAGGTTGAATGGTCTGTGTTTGTTCACATCAGCATGTGTATAAATGGATAAACAGATAAATAAACAAATGAATGAATCAAGTGTTTATCCCAATTTGAAGTGGTTTTGGTCTGGGGTGTCCTTTTTTAGTATGTTAAAATTTTCTTCTAGTCGCCTTAGCTTATTTTATTATATATATATATATATATATATATATATATATATATATATATATTATATAATGTTTCGTTAAAAACGATCAACAAGAAAGATTTTATTAATTTTGTATTTAATTTTTCCGGTATTCTTACATGTTGCCTTTTGCAGGAGATATGGAATATATAAATAAATCTTGACTTTCCAAGCGCTTTCAGCCACTTCACTAGCCATTTTTCTGGATGCTATTTTTCCGATGTTTTTATTTTATCCTCATGTTTTGCATTGAAAGCGCTTGGAAATGTTTCTTGACCTAACGACAAATTTGTACCTGAACTGTAAGTGACCTTTTGAAATCTTATCTTTGTAAATTTACAGACCGAAGGAACCCAGATTGTTTTGGAGCATCGGAGAGGGAAACAGAAAGCAAGAGGGACACAGATAGACAAAAATAGAGGGAGAGGTCAATAAAGGAAGTTTTTTGTTTTGTGTACTAATGATCAGCAGGGGACGTTTCAGTATTTTTTAAGAGAGACTAAGCCATTTTTCTTATAATTATCTGGGAACGGTCACAGGTTGAAAATTACAGAGCGTAGTATTAAAAACATTATTTGTAAATCCATGTAATTTAAAGGGGTCTTGCTATTTTTATTATGATTATGAGTGCTTTGATTGTCCATATCCTCATGGTGTCAGTTTAATATGACACCTTCTTTTTCCCATATATCTGTAATCTTGGAAAGAAGTATATTCCATGACAATCACTGAAATTAAGCAATGTTGATCCTGGTTAGAACCTAGTTGGGTGACCGTTTGGGAATAGCAGGTGCTGTAAGCTTGGATGTGTGGGTGGTGTAATGGATAATGGCTTGGAATAGTTAATCGGAGAGCCAAATCGCAGGTAAAATACAGAAGGATGTTTACCTGTGTTTTATATATTACGCAGAGGCTTTCGACAAAGTACGCCACAAAGACTTGTTAGTGATGCTCAACAACCTTGGCATATTCCAGAAAGACATTAGAGTTATCAAGAATCTATACTGGCAGCATACCACCTGCATACGGACAGGAAATGAATTCAGACCATATACAAAAATAGAAAGGGGTGTAAGACAAGGACGTGTCTTCTCACCGGATTAATACAATCGGTACAGTAAAATAATCCTGAGAGCGTTAGAAGTTCTCCTAGCATTCGTCACTGGCGGCCACAATCTGAACAATATAAGATACGCAGATGATACAGTGCTGATAGCAGACACAGAAAAGAAGATACACGACCTTCTACAGAAGGTAACAAGAAAAAGTGAGGAGAAAGGACTAAACAAACTTAAAAAAAAACCGTATGCATGGTCATCAGCAAAAAGAAGTCCCCAAATACTAACTACAAGTCGGGGACACTAAAATCAAACTGGTACAGAAGTTTAAATACCTGGGAAGTGTTTTGACAGAGGATGGAAAGTGCGACATTGAGATATGTGGGCGGATTGTCATGACCAATGACGCATTTCAAAGGCTAAGCAGAGAATTGAGAGACAGGAAGATTTCGTTGGAGACAAAGAAGAGAGTACTGGACTGTTATGTGATATCTGTCCTCATATATCCTGGACGATCTTCTCAAAGATGAAGGAAAGACTTGAAGCAACAGAAAAGTGGCTCTACAGAAAGATGCTGAGGATACCATAGAACGAACGTTAGCAGAGACGACGTTTTGGAGAGAATGCAAAAAAAAAAAAAAATGGAAGAGATTTATACTTGTCATCAGGAAACTTATACTTGGGGATTTGGGGACACGTAATGAGGAAGTATGTGCATTGTGGCGCAGTGGATATCGGCTCGGAACGAGAACTCGGAGAGCCGAGTTCGAATTCCAGTCGAATTCATTGCATTCACTTACGCGCAAATACCCTTGGGAAAGGTATTAATCCGTCTATTCCTTCTAGTTATGGGTTAAATAACAGGAAAAATTGGGTTCTGTAGCCTTGGTCGGCAACCAGTCTACCACAGAAAGCAATGGCAACCTACTGCAGGACAATCTTCTGCCCAGTCAGTCATGTCTCTTTCGAGACATGATCGCCCAAGCGTGTATCACGTATGGCAATTAAAGAAGAAGAATGAGGAAGGTGTGCTTGGAGAATCTAATACTCACAGTACGGATAGAGGGAAAGGGAGACAGAGGAAAGCAGCATGAGACCTACTAGATGGGATGGAGCAAGTGGCTAATGGAGTGGGGTTTGCGAGAGATACCAAGAGGAAAAGTATTAAGAACTATAAGGGATAGCGGCAAGTGGAAATCTATGATTGCCTACGTCATGAAAGAACACGGCACACAAAAAGAATATATACAAATACCATTTGGAAAGGTATGAATCCATCTCTTCTTCCCCACAAATGAGTTAATTAGTAAGATTTGTATCACTAAAGAATTATTCTCTCAAAACCAAATTCTTAGAATCTGAAAATATTTTCTGACTTTAACTAACAAATACCAATATAAAAAAATGGTGTCAGTTTAGCCTGGATGAGGATGAGTGAGATCTCTTTCAAGCATAGGCAATCATTAATTTTCAAGAAAGATAAAGTTATTTTCTACTGAGTTTTATTCTCTTAGACAGGCTGGCAAACCAGCCACATATACTCTGCTATTTAATTCATAGATGGTGGGAGAAGATACCAATTTCTGCCTTCTCCAGGAGCATAAGTTCAGAGTCAATGCAATAGACTCAACCTGAATTTGAACTAATCTCATTTATTCAACTTCCCACACAAATAACGTACTACCTTCACATTATTACTATGAGCATCCTTCCGCGATTACAGTGACTGTTTTAGCCCCTATCATGTCTTACCAGCACACCTCTGTATCTTATATTTGAACCTTGTTTGATGTTTTCCTACTGCATTAAGCAACCATCGGTTATCGTTTCTTCTTGCTCTGCGTTCTACCAATCTATTTTTGATGGCCAATCACTTTTATGATATCTCTTTTCAATCTGTTCTTCGATACACATTCATCTCAACAACTTTGTGTCTATTAGACTTATTCTAGTGATATTTGTGCATTTCTTTCTTTTGTATATAAATTGCTGTATATCATACTATACAATTGTGGTAATACCGAGTAAAAGCGATGGACCGGATGTTCGCACATTCACGAACAAAAAGCAAATGATCAAAAGTCGTCGATGCGCATCCGGGTTAGCGGAGATGTTCCGGTTGAAAAATAAAAAATAATTAAATATTAAATTTCCAGTTCGCGAGCCTACGCGAATTTTATTTATCAGCCAATGGGAAGCCCAGAACCAAATACAAGTGTGAAATCCCAAATGAGGTGCTGTGATCCAAAAAGAAAATATAAAAAGTGAATACAGAAGGCTGCGACAGACACACCGACGGAGACAGACAAGCGTGATTAGTATCTCCCTTGACCTAAGTCAAGCGGCTACTACGCTCGCCTTCCTTCACCTATTCTTACCTTCTTCCCTGTCTCAAAAAATATTTACTGACCTAAGGTGAGAATACATCAAAGATATTCCTTACTTACACGCTCCCAAATTCCTAAGCATTAATTCTCTTTCAGCATTTTATTGCCATGAACATTCTAACCTCCATTGGACCTATACTTCATGTATTACTTCAATTGTAAAAACATTAATTGATATGTGTTATATATAAAATGTTATTTTTCAACTCAATTTGGTTTTCTTGGTTTATAACCTTTCCTGATTTTTAATCATCTTATGACTTACAGTGGGCTATCTACAACAAGGCCAAATTCCGTTATCCTGCAACAGTATACAACTACCCTTCGCTAGAACGGACTCTCCACTACTAACAGAAAAGAACAGATAAGCAACCCACTATACAATAATTCAACCTCAAATATTAATCTCTAATTTTTATCAAAACATAACTGAATAATAATTATGAAACAAACCCAACATTTTTTAAAGAAATATATTGAATCTGTTGCTAGGTCTACTTCCAAGACCGTTGATTCACTGTATCATGATAGACTAATAATTCTTAACCATGCCACCCTAGGGTGCTCTGCGATCCTCTTTAGTGTGTCGCAAAATATTGTCACAGTACACATACAGTAGCAGCCATAATATAAGGAACAGAAACAACAAAGACATAAATATATGTATTACTTAAAAAGTAATGCATGATTAGCAATGAAATTTTTACCGAATAAAGATTAGGGTGTAATGCATAAATATTATACAAAGTTACAAAAATTTACATAATATTTTTTTTAAACAGAGATTAAATGGAACAGACGAAATAAGCTACTGGACAAAAGTTAAGGAACGATGTTCATAATTTGCATAAACTTTTAATTTACATTGTTAAAAACTCGATGGAGCTTTTAAACAATAATCAGTGCAACAGTTCGAACAATGTAAATAATTTTAGTTCAGCTGATTCAGTGTGAAACTTGTGCCTAGTGTTTTTCGCGATATCTTCGATGTTTGGTCAAATGTGCAATAAGTAGACCATCATTTCTTTGTCAGTTAAGTTACCAGGAATAGAGCACGTGTGCAACGATGAGGTGTTGGAAAGGATGCAAACGAGAAGAAAACTGATAATAAATATCAGGAAGAGACAAATGAGGTTCCTGTGACACGTAATGAGGAAGGAGGGCCTGGAGAACTTGATACTCACAAGTCGGATAAATGGAAGAAGAGACAGGGAAAAGTAGCGCGAGACGTACTTGTTAGGTCTGAACAAATGGCTGACGGAGAGGGGCTTGGAAGAGATACAAAGAGAAAAAAAATACTGAAAGCGACAAGAGACAGAGTCAAGTGGAAGTTCATGATCGCCTACGTCCTGAAGGGATACGGCACATAAAGAAGAAGTAGTCTTTCTCGCTTTTTATGTTTGGTTGATGAGCCTAATTTGCATAAATAAAGAGTAGAAAATTGCTATAAAACTGATAAAAATATCGCTAATGTGGGATATTCCTTTTGTATTGAAACCGAAATCTTGTCAATCAGTACGAATATTTTATTTTGAGCACCCGATCAATAGAAATAGTAGCCAATTCTTCTTCACATAACGGAAGTCTAATATTAGAAGAAATATTTATAAAGGGATTTCATATCAAATTATGAAATATATTTAAAATAACATAATTCTTTTCACTGTTATTCGATTATTTGAAAAAAAAGGTGTTGTGGTACAGTGGATATCGGCTCGGAACGAGAAAGCGGGGAGCCCAGTTCGAATTTCAGTTGAATCTATTGTATTCACTTAAGCGCAAATACCCTTGGGAAAGGTATTAATCCGTCTCTTCCTTCCAGTTATGGGTTAAATAGCAGTACAGATTGGGTACTATAGCCTTGGTCGGCAACCAGTCTACCGCAGAAAGCAATGGCAACCTACTGCGGGATAATCTTCTGCCTAGTCAGTCATGTCTCAAAAGAGACATGATCGCCCAAGCGTGTATCACGTATGGCACTTAACTGACTGACTGACTATTGCTACATCCGCACACAAATTTGCATACTGTGAGAATATTGCATGACACATTAATGTGCCGCAGCACGGCAGTTAAGAATCCCTGTGATGCATCAGGGTAGTAAGTTCAATCCTCACTGGATACTCCACATATTTTGCTTTATGCCACATCTAAGCTAAGTTTAAAAAAAATAATTTCATCGCTTCTCTGCCTTTTGGCTGGCATCAAAATACCCCCGGGTAAGGAAACAATATTTCATATCTCGTTTGTGCCTCTGTATACAGACAGAGTGCAACTGAAAATTAAAACAAAGTATTTATAAACAAAAAACAAACAAAAAAAAAATTGATAGTTACTAGAAAATTATAAAATGTTTATTAGGTCAACTAAAAATAATTTTATATTTAATTACTTCATACTGCATACTGCTGCCACATCTGGTCGGGTGCCGCTGCTACTCTCCTCGGGCTTCTTGACAAAATACAACGGAGAATTTGCAATGTGATTGATACTGACCTGGTAGACCGACTACAACCACTCTCTCACCGGCGTGACGTGGCTTCCCTGTGCCTCTTCTATAAATACTTTCACGGTTTCTTCTCCGATGAACTTAGATCATTGGTGCCGCCTAGGTAGGAATTTACACGAGATACTAGATTAGCAACTAGGTCCCACCCTTTTACAGTAAAACAGATAAGATGTAACCGCAATTTCTACTCCAACAGCTTCTTTTCTCGCGCTTCCCGCCTGTGGAATTCCCTTCCACATAGTCTGCTTTTCTGACAGCTACAATCTCCAGGAGTTTAAATGTGAGGTGAATAGATACCTCATATCACACTAACTTGCATCTATTCTCCCAACACCATCTACCCAAGCCCCATTCTCAGTTTTCTTATCCGTCTATCACTCTCCTTCTAACATTTCCTATATCTAACCATCCTTTCTCACCACTTCCGCCCCCCTATGTAACCCCCTGCGCAATAGTGGAAGTGGAATGCCTTGCTCGGGGTGAAACGATTATAAAAAAATACGAGAAGAGAGTTTTTTTCATATTGTTTGAATTGTTACGGTATAAGACGTTAAAATGATGGATTTAACCCTTTCCTTTTATTTTTTATATGTTTGTTATATATGTCGACTTGGGAAAATAGTGGTTTTCTTAGGAAAGGTAAGGTTGGGGAAAAACTGTGGTGCAGATTAATATTTTGATAATGATTGATGGTGGCTCTCTCTAGGATTTTCCTTCTGAGTAAATAATGTTCACTTTTGATGATTATGACAGTTTTGAGGTTGAATTTGTGGCCGAATTTATTTCTGTGTATGACCAATGCATACTGTGTATGACCAGTGCATTTGTCAAATTGTTATTTATGAGGTCCCTTTTGTGCTCATAGATATGCCTTTTAAAATTTCTGCATATTTCTCCAGTTTATTGTGAGGAACAGTTTTAGCAATTTAACCTGCTCCTGAATTAATATTGCTATGAGTGTTTTTAGATCTGATTATATCTATAATGATTTTTGGAAGTGGTTGTGACAGTTTGGTTGTTGTGTGTTTAGAAAGTTGTTTTGAAGAGTGGATATTACGAAGTTGGTAGGTAATATTATGCATTTGTTTTTTATCAATTTAATATTGTGGATAATGTTATTTTTTGCAGTTGTGTATTTTATATGCCGTTTTTGCATTATGGATAAAGTGATATGAATATTGGAGGCTTTTGAATGTGTTTTCTTTTCTTCTTAGGGTAAATATTGCTGGCTGCAAATTCTTAATGCTCCTCAACAGAAACCTATAATTATACTAGATTTAATTTTAGAGGAGTGGTTTGAGTAGAAACTAATCAGGTCGTTTTTGCTGGTAACATTTCTGCAAAGATCAAAATTGAGTTCGTGATTGATTTTGTGTAACATGTTATCTGGGAAGATAAAGTCTGTCAGTGAACGAAACGTGTCGGATAAAACTAAATATAGTTTTCCTCTTGACTCTTTCTTTTATTCATATTGTCCTCTCTAAAAATTATATCAAAATGTTTACACATACAAACGTATATATATATATATATATATATATATATATATATATATATATATATAACTAATCCATGGTCCTGGAGCTCAGACTCTTTGGACGTTGGTACGAAAGACTAAAAAGCAATAGTTGTTTCCAGTCAATGTGAAACCGTAGAGTAAAAGAAAAATGAAAGGATGTAAGTCAAATTTTGATTTTCTGTATCGATGTCAAATAAGTTTACGGTCACAAACTGAATTTTGAAGGCTAAATAAGTCCTCTGAGTAAATAGTATCATGGCTGAGACTAAGAACTACAATTATACATACTTAGAGCAAAAACCAAAATAAAAGGGCTGAAAACCTGATTTTGATCAGACCTGATAGTATATCGGGGCATCGATTTCCAGTAAGTTCATGAAATGTTATCGTACACAATGGGAGTAAAATTGGAGAAAATGAGCCATATTGAGCCATATTGATGGCTGAATATCGGTTTTTGATCAGATTAGATAGAATATCGGGGGTATCAATTTTCGGTATCGGAGAAAATGAGTTGTCTGAGAAGATCTATTAATGTTTGAGACTAAACACTATTATTTTACAAAGTTAGAGCAAGTTCTGCAGCAAGAATCACAATAAAAGGGCTGAAATCCTGATTTTGATCAGACCTAGTCGGATATCAGGGTATCGATTTCCGATATCGGAGGAAAATCGGAAAAAATAAGTAACCCATGACCTGACCGGAAGCCTAAAGAATATTTATGTGAATTTTGGTGAGAATCGGGTAAAAATTGTGGATTTGTATAAAACACACACACACACACACACACACACACACACGTCTTGCCTTATATATATTTAGATACATATAAACTCCGTCTTTGGTCTCTAACATAATTTCTAAGCTTGACTCCCATAAGGCAAGCAGAGGTGATTGAATTCCAATCATCATCTGAAAGAAATGTACATCCGAGCTGGTTCCAGTATTTCCAAACTCTATAACTATTGCCTTACTCTTTCCTGTTTGTTGTAACTCCTCCTCTGTAGTTCCTGATTTAAGAACTCTGGGAAGCCATATTGTTTATCAGATAAAAGGTTGTGAGATGTGAAATTGTAGTGAACAAAACAAGTTCTAGATTCAAATGCTAAGTACTGACTCATTGATCTTGTTTAAAATAAACGAATTTTCTCGAATTTTCACACTTTGCTTAACACAAACAAAACTCGTATAATTTCACGACCTCAATGCAAAATGTTTTTCGGCTAATAGAAAACTAGGAAAAATCTAAAAACAAATAGAAAGGCCAGAATCACATCCGGAAGTGAATTCCCAAATGACCTGTTCGGAGCCCCCACAAACGAAATAAAAGACGGAGCAAGATGGACCGTCGCCAAAGAGATAAGATGACGCGCTCATTTAACGTGTACCCTTGTCAAACGTCAAGTGATCGCTATTATTGTCTCTATCTTTCTCACCTCTCACCTCGTTCCTTTTCACTATTTACCCTGAGCGATGACTTCAAAGACTATCCTTCTTCTTCTTCTTCTATGTGCCCTGTCCCTTCAGGACGTAGGCGATCATGGATCTCCACGTCTCCCTATCCCTTGTGGCTCTTAGTATGTTTGTTCCTGTTGCTCCTGGCAACCCCCGTTCCGTCATCCACCTGATCAAACCCTGCATATATGTTATCCGCTGCCTTCCTCTGTCTCTCCTTCCTTCTATCTGTCCAGTCAGTATCAGGTTCTCCAGGCTCTCCTTCCTCATTGCATGTCCCAGGAACTTCAATTGTCTCTTCCTGATGCTCAGCATCAATTTCCTTTTTGTTGCCATTCTTTCTAACACTTCGTCGTTGCTTGTATGCTCAGTCCACGATATCCGTAGCATCCTTCTGTAGAACCACATTTCGGCCGCTTCCAGTTTTATCCTTCATTTTCGATGATATTGTCAAGCATTCACAGCCGTATTGAAGAACTGACATCACGTAGCAGTCTAGCACTCTTTTCTTCGTTTCTATTGAGATTTTCCTGTGTGTTAGTATTTTGCTCATCTTCTGGAACGCGTCCTTTGCCATGCCAATTCGCCTTCGGATCTCCGTGTCGCACTTTCCATCTCCTGTTAGAACACTTCCTAGGTACTTAAATTCTTGGACTTGTTTGATTCTGTTATCCCCTACCTGTATTTGGCATTTTGGGTTGTATCTTTTGCTGACGACCATGCACTCAGTTTTCTTAAAGTTTATTTGTAGTCCTTTCTTGTCACTCTCCACTGCTACTTTCTGTATGAGGTCTTGTAGTTTCCTTTCCGTGTCCGCAATCAGTACTGTATCGTCCGCATATCTTATGTTGTTCAGGTTGTGGCCTCCAATAACAAATCCTGGTGTGTCATCTAGGGTCCTACCCAACAATAAACGCTCATACATATATACATATACGTTCCTGCCTAAGTACACATAAAGTCGCTCTTGCAAGTACAACTACGAACACTTGATACCCTTAAGTTATTAATACCGTTTCTCATTGAACATTAACTACTGCCAATTCATGTTATTCTTTTATTTTAATAAATTTCTATTTAATCGTACGAAAAGATATACTTTTATTCTTCCACAAATCCACACATTCCAATCTCCAACCTTCTGATGATAGCGAATAAGTTGTAGGGAGTTCGGTTGTGTATGACACAAGGCCAATTTAATAAGCATTAACTATCTCCCTACTGCTTCAACATGCCTATTTCAGCATTGATAATAGCCTCGAATACCTCGAATGCACAAAGAGGTAAGAGACTAATTAGGGGATAATTAGAGGTGTCAGAGTGCTCCCCTGGTCTACCGCTGATGTGCTAACGATCATCGTCTCATATGTATACCAGGCTTTTAGCAAGAACAGCTTAGCTCGAGCTGTTGCTCCTGATATCTCGAAAGTATTTGACAGGGCTTGGTATGCTGGCCTTCTGTGTAAGCTCCAGAGATACGGTATTTCTGTACGATTGTTTGATTTAATCCAATCGTTCCTATCAAATCGTGAAATGAGGAAAATGAGGAAATCGTGAAATGGGAAAGGTTTCAGACCATTTAATATGAAAGCGAGTGTCACTCGAGGCTTTATCCTAAATTGTACGCTTTTCTGATCCTTATCAATGGTCTTCCTGATATAATCAGTTATGAAGTAGGCATCTATGCAAATGACAGCACCATTTACTCCCGTCTCAATAGAAAATCTGCCATGGCTGACAAAGAATACCTGGTTTCTGCCTTTGAAAAGGATTTTCAATTTGTGATTGAATCAGATAAATTTTGGTTCGTAAATTTGAATGCCTCTAAAACGAAGCTGCTCTTCTGTAGCCACCATAGAAAAACTTTCCTATCTATCATGAGAATGGATGATGCTCGTCTCTTAGAGAGCAACTCACTGCGCCTCCTTGGCCTCACTCTCTCAAACGAACTCAAATGGAATGACTACAGTAAATCTATAACTGCATTTACTACTAGGATGGGTTGGGTCACTGTGTTGGGCTAGGAAATATTTCTCTTCAGAATCTATTTTGCACAATTACAAATCTATCATTCGTCCATGCACTGAATACTGTCACCATATCTGGTCGCATGTTCTGCTATTCTTCTTGAGTTTTTCGACAAAATCCAAAGAAGGATTTGCAATGAAATCGATCTTGACTCGGTATCTAGCCTTCAGTCACTCTCTAACCGACATGATGTGGCTTCCTTCTGTCTTTTCTATAAGTATTTTCATGGCAACTACTCTGACGAGCTTTTATCCTGGTTTTCCTATGTGCGTTGTGATGCAATGGATATCGACTCGGAACGACAAATCGGGGAGTCGAGTTCCAATTCCAGTTGAATTCCTCGCATTCACTTACGCACAACTACCCTTTGGAAATGTATTAATCCGTCTCTTCTCTCCAGTTATAGGTTAAATAATAGGACAGATTGGGTTCTATAGGCTTGGCTGGCAAGCAGTTTACCGCAGAAAGCAATGGCAACCTACTGCGGGATAACCTTCTGCCCAGTCAGTCATGTCTCTTTCGAGACATGATCACTCAACTGGCACTTAACTGACTGACTTCCCTACCATATATATTTACGCTTGCTACTGGACTGGCACCAAAGTCTCACTTGTTTACCGTCGAAATAGTTAAATGTAACTTTTATCTTCTACTCTAACAGTTTCTTTTCTCGCATTACCGTTTGCTTCATTGATAGCTACAATCTCTAAAAGTTTAAATGCAAAATCAATTGCTATCTTCTATCTCCTTGATTTCCATTGTTCACTTATCCTTTCTTCGACATCTCTTGTACCTTTTTTTTTCTCACTGTAATAATTGCATACCAGTGGGGTCCAGTCTTGGGATGAAATGATTATAAAAATAGTCAAAATACCGATATAATTTAAATAATTTTACAATTACATTGGTTATACTTCCTACATGTGCAAGCTATGAATGTTATTTATACAATTAACTTTATTGTCACAGGTATAAAAAAAATCTCTGCTTTTTGAAAATGCAAAAGTAAATATATCCAAAGACAACAAATATAAAACAAAAAATAAAATTAACAATATATTACTAATTTGACCTCCCGTGTTTATTAAAGAGGTATTTACACATTGATATTAGATAAAGTCTCTTTTTAGGATAAGATGACTTAGAAGCTTGTCCACTGAAGACAGAGGCCTTTTATCACTCTACTCTCATGGCGCCCTCTTCTTACCAGTGTTCTCATCCTTCTCTTACCCATTCTCTGACACCCCCTGTAACTTGTTCCTCTTTTTCATCGTTATCCTCATATGTAACCCCCTGGACACCAGTGGCAGTTCTGCCTTGCTTGGGATGAAACGATTAAAAAAAAACTGTCATTGGTCAAGTCTCTTCAATATTTTACTAGCCAAGTCTTCTATCTTATTTTTCCATCTTCTGTCTATTCTTTCCTTTACTGCGTTCGTTATTTTTATATAATGGTATCGCCCTAAGCAAGGCATTATACTGCCACTGTTGTGCAGGGGGTTACATAGGAGGAAAGTTATAAGAAGGAGTGAGAGAATACAGGAGTGTCAGGAAGCGGGTAAGAGAGGGATGAGAATACTGCAGAAATGAGGTGAGAGCATGAGAGAGAGAGAGAGAGAGAGAGAGAGAGAGGATGCAAGTTTGTGAGATAAGAGATGACTATTGACTTTACATTTAAATTTTTCGAAACTGTAGCTGTCAGAGAAGCAAGTAAATGGAAGGGAATTCCACAGGCCGAAAGTGCTAGAAACAAAATGCTGGTGGAGTAGAATTTGCGTTTACATCTTATTGGTTTCACGGTAAAAGGGTGGGACCTAGTTGCTAATCTTGTGGCTCGAGGAAATTCGTATATAGGGGGCACCAGTGAGCTTAGTCCATCGGAGCAGAAGCCGTGAAAGTATTTGTAGAAGAGACACAGGGAAGTCACTCTGCGCCGGTGAGAAAGTGACTGTATCCGAGCTGCCAAGTAGGGATCGATCACATTGCAAATTCTCCGTTGAATTTTGTCAAGAACCTCTAGGTAGATAGCAGGAGCACCCGATCAGATATGGTAGCAATATTCAATGCACGGGCGGATGGTAGATTTGTATATATGCAGGAATGTTTCAACCGAGAAAAACTTCCTGTCCCTGTACAGAAAACTGACCTTCTTAGCAGCGGATTTAGCTATTGATTCTATGTAGACATTCCACTTAAGGTCTATTGTGAGAGTTAACTCTAGGAGGCGCAGTGTTTTACTTTCAGGGAGACTAGCCTGATCCATGCTAATTGCGGGGTAGGAGCGACTGTCTGTGATGATTAATGCATAGCAGCTTCGTTTTAGAAGCATTAAAATTCACGAGCCATTTCTTACCCCAGTCCACCACGGATTGGAGGTCCTTTTCAAGCACGGCGGCGAGGTTTGGTTTGTCAGCCTCGGTAGATTTTTGATCGAGGCGAGAGTAAACCGTAGTGTCGTCAGCGTATATGCCTACTTGGGATCTTATTACATCGGGGAGATCGTTAATGTAGATAAGGAAAAATTGAATATCAATAATGCAACCTTATGCTTAATCTGAAATCTTTTCTTCTTACCAAGTTCCGTTTTTGTTGCTTCACTTGTTCTGTTCGCTGATCCAAGTTGATTTCATTCTATCCAGATTTTTTCTATCATTGATCTTGGTTCTTAGTTTTTATGCCAAGTGCTAGATGTCATACTATACAATTATTTATTCAACCTCATTTACATATATATCCTTGGCTTCAATTTTACAACCGATTGACTCCAGCCACTTTTTCACCGACAGGAAATGGCTTCCTTCTGTCTGTTCTGTATTTTCACTGATTCTGCTCAGACGAACCCAAGTCACTAGTGCCCCTACTACAGAAGTTTACTCGTGCAACCAGACTGGCAACTGGGTTCCACCCTTTCACAGTTAGATCAACCAAATACAGACGACAATTCTACTCCATCAGCTTCTTGTCTCGCACTTCGCACATCGCTTCCATATTCTTGCCTTCCTGACGGCTACAACCTCCAGGAATTTAAATTCAATGTCAATACCCATCTCTTAACCACTTGACTCTAGTTCTTTCTACATCACCCTGTAGATCTTCTCTTTTCTCTATACTTTTCCAACCGTCATCACACTTGTATTCTTATCCTTCTATTGCTCTTTTTTAACTGGTTCGTCTTTCTCTTTACTCTCCTTCTATCTTATCCTTTAATCGTATGTAGCCCCCCTGCGCATCAGTGGCGTTACCGCCTTGCTTTGGGTGAAATTATTTTAAAAAAATCTGAAGTGGAAGGAATATAACGGATCTATAGCTGCATCTACTGCCTGGAATTTTGGGCCTCTGTATCAGACCAAAAGGTTTTTTCTCGTTTGAATCCATCTTGCACATTTATACATCTGCCATTCGTCCTTGCATTGAATACTGTAGCCATAGCTGGTCGGGTGATCGTGTTATTGATGTCGAGTTAGTCGACAAAATCCAAAGAAAGATCAGCAATATAATCTCTCCAGTGTAATCTCTTCCGACTTTCTCATCAACGTGACGTTGCTTCTCTCTGTCTTTCTTTTATGGCAAATACTCTGACGAGCTTTTTTTTCTCTGGTTCCCCCACCACATGAATTGAAGCGTTCTACTAGATGAGCATTTAGGTCCCACCCTTTTTCCGTTGAAATAGTTAAATACAACCGTCGCTTCTACTTAAATAGTTTCTTTTCTCACACTTCCCACCTGCGGGACTCCCTTACATTCACTTACTTCCCTGACAACTATAATCTCCAAAAGTTTAAATGCAACGTCAACTGCCATCTTCTATCTTATAGAATACTATTCATCTTTTATCCTTTCTTCAATCCCCATTGTACCCAGTCTGTTCTCTCACTCTACCCACCAGTGCACTAGTAGCGGTTCCGCCTCGCTTGGGGTGGAATGATTAAATAATATATGTGGAATTCCCTTCAGTATATTTGCTTTCCTGACAACTACAATCTCCAAGAAATTAAATGCAATGTCAATTGCCATCTCTTATCACCTTGACGCACCCTTTCCCTGACAACCCTTGTATCATGTTATTTTCCTCGTCCACTCTACTCTCATGCAGCTCTCTTCACACCAATGTTCTCATCCTTCTTTTACCAATTCTCTGACACGATTTGTAACTTGTTCCTGTTTCTCTTCACCCTCCTCTTATGTAACCCCCTGCGCACCAGTGAAAATACTGCCTTGCTAGGGGTGAAATGATATATATATATATATATATATATATATATATATATATATATATATATATATATAATGTAAAACAAAGATTAACGAAACTGGTTATAAACAACCGACAATTTGAAATGATTTGTTTGAACATTATTTTTGATCGATACTCGTATTTAAGTAGATATTCTGTTTTATAATCAAACAGTATTATATATTTATTTCTCGGCCTGATTATTTACGATAATTTTTTTATTATTATGAAACAGAATATCTACTAAAATACGAGTATAGAATTTGAGAAGATTGGAAAAGAGAAGCCGGAAACCACATCCTAAACAGGGAACGAGGGATGAGCCTCTTAACCTGTTCAATAGACGTGGGTGGAGTGTGAACCGGGCGATAGATCTATCTACTCCTATAAGATCTATCTACTCCTAAAAAAAAATTCCATTCAGTTTTGCTTATATTTTGTATCTATCTTTGGCAAAACTTTTTTTTAGAAGTAGATAGATCTTATAGGAGTAGATAGATCTACCACCCGGTCCACAATCCACCCACGTCTATTGAACAGTTTAAGAGGCTAATCCCTTGTTCCCTGTTTAGGATGTGGTTTCCGGCTTTCTCTTTTCCAACCTTCTCACTTTGTTTTTTTTTTCAATTGGAGTAGATAGATCTATCTATCGCCCGGTTCACACTCCACCCACGTCTATTGAACAAGTTAAGAGGCTCATCCATTGTTCCCTGTTTAGGATGTGGTTTTCGGCTTTCTCTTTTCCAATCTTTTCACTATTACGTAGACCCCTGCACATCAGTGGCGTTACCGCCTTGCTCGGGGTGATTCGATTAAAAAAAAATGTTCAAACAAATCATTTCAAATTGCCGGTTGTTTATAACCAGTTTCGTTAATCTTCGTTAATTTCGTAACATGTTTACATTTGTCGACATTACGATACATTTCAGAGCTGATATGGTTATTACGATAGATTCGAAAATTGTGTTATAGGCTTATTTTGACTTCGTTTAGATTGGTCATCATTCGTGATCGAGTGGTCTAAGACGCGCTACATCACATGGTGGCTTCCCCTATGTGCATAGGGGTCGCAGGTTCGAATCTTGCTGAATGACACAGAAAAAAAGTAACAAAATCGTAAATAATCAGGCCGGTAGAAATAAATATATAATACTGCTTGATTATAAAACAGAATATCTACATAAATACGAGTATCGATCAAAAATAATGTTCAGACAAATCATTTATATATATATATATATATCAGTTTATAGGTAAGATATATTAATGAGTAAAAAGTGTTGAGTAGCAGGGATAGTGTGTTTGTAAATATAGAGGGCACTGCGGTCAGCATCTAGTGGTGACAGTTGTTTTCCTTCTTGAAATACCGAGATGTATCCATAAATTCTATGCAAACAGTTTTTTCCATCACACTTCTTGATTGTAGAATACATCTTACGGCTTTTTTGCTTCCCTGTCAACGTCAAACCCCAAACATTTAAAATAAATGTCAATAGTTATCTTCTGTCGTCATAATTCTTTTATTGTCCTCTCTCCTTAATAGTTGATTTACTAAGCGCCGCTTAGATGTGGCACAAAGTCGAAGATATGGAGTACCCAGTGAGGATCGAACTCACTACTGAGTTGTAATAGGTTCTAGCGAGACAAGCTGTCTAACCATTACGCATTACGCCGGGGCGCCCCCTCTCTCCTTAATAGTGTTTTTTATTCTTGAAAACTCAGTAACATCTTACATCTTAGTGGATTTATTGCCTTGCTTGGGGTGAAAAACACAAAGGCCATTTTACAGCTGAGAGAGAGAGAGAGAGAGAGAGAGAGAGAGAGAGAGGGGCATTTTTCCATTTTTTTCCATACCAAGTTACTTACAATGTTTGACTAGTTGTTTTTACAACACGCCAACTCTTGCTAGGTTGTTTAATGGTGAATATTGATTGAGACACCCAGTAAGGATCAAACTCACTATTTGGTAGCAACAATTATCCCTTGCTGTAGAATGATCGTTTAAGTAAAAATTATGATGAAATGCAAAATAAAAATTAAACTAAATACCTAATAAAGTATCAGTCGAAGTTGTCACAGCCTTGAATAAATTAATTCGTATTGATTTTAATTTCAGGTGATTAAGCAGTCAATGTTATCGACTGCATGTTTTTCTCTTTTTTTATAGCAACTGATTTTAGTTTTACTTAAAAAGAATGTATGAATCAACTGAAAACTTTAGTACACATTTAAAAAAAAAAAAGTTTATACAACACAACAATTCTTCGGCATTTAAGTAATTGGGAATACCATACGAGAGAGAGAGCGAGAGAGAGAGAGAGAAAGATTAAGTTCCGTTTGTAACAGATAAAACCCACAGGCATATAAAATTCTTGCATTTCAACAAAATATATGACGACCAAATATATCAGTGGATTTATGGGGAAAGAATTTAATGTTCTTGAAATGCACTGATCGCAAATTAAATCGCAACACTGGGTGTGATCGATCCGTGGTGGACTGGGGTAAGAAATGGCTCGTGAATTTTAATGCTTCTAAAACGAAACTGCTATTATCACAGAATGTCGCTCCTGCCCACCCCCATTAGGATGGATCAGGCTAGTCTCCCTGAGAGTAAAACACTGTGCCTCCTCGGGTTAACTCCCACAACAGACCTCAAGAAGGTCGGTTCTCTGTGCAGGGCCAGGAAGGTTTTCCCGTTTGAAACAATCCTGCACATATGCAAATCTACCATCCACCCGTGCATTGAATACTGCTGCCATATATGGTCGGGCGCTCCTACTATCCATCTAGGGGTTCTTGACAAAATTCAACGAAGAATCTGCAAAGTGATCGATCCCGACTTGGCAGCTCGAACACAGTCGATTTCTCACCGACGCTTTGTTGCTTCCCTGTGTCTCTTCTACAAATATTTTGACGACTTCTGCTCCAATGAATTTAGCTCACTGGTCCCACCCCCGATAACTACAATCGCTAAGAATTTAAATGTAAAGTCAATAGTCATCTCCTATCTCACTAACTTGCATCCTCTCTCTAATGTTCTTTTCTCCGTCCACTCTGTATATTTAATCGAGCATACCATTCAATATGACCCGGTAAAATACCTGTACCCTGTAAATTTAAATGCCCCCCACCCAAAAAAAAACTGCTCTCCTTCAACCACTATAGAGAAACTTTTCTGTCAGCCATCAGCTTATGTGGAAGTACCTTTCGTATACTTGCTTCTCTGACAGCTACAGTCTCTAAGAATTTAAATGCAATGTCAGTTGCCATCTCTTATCACCTTGACACACATTCGTTCCCTTACAGTACTTGTATCATATTCTTTTCCCTTTCCACTCTACTCACCTGCAGATCTCTTCCTGCCGACACACTGCACCCACTTGGCCTCACTTTTTCAACCCACCTGAAGTGGAACAAATATATCGGATCTATAGTTGCATCTACTGATAGGAATTAGGCCAGAACATTTTTCTTGTCAGAACACATTTTATATATTTATAACTCTTATAAATCTACCATTCGTCTGCGAATTGAATACTGTTGTCATATCTGGTCAGGAGTCCCTGCTATTCATCTCGAGGTTCTCAACAAAATCCAAAGAAGCATCTGCAATATAATCGATTCTGACTTGGCATCTCGGCTTCAGTCACTTTCTCACCGACGTGACGTTGCTTCCCTCTGTCTTTTCTACAAATATTTTAATGGGAACTACTCTGACGAGCTTCTTTCCCTGGTGCTCCGACTCATGAATTTAAGCGTGTTGCTAGATGGGCATCTAGGTTCCACCGTTTTACCATTAAAATAGTTAAATGCAAACCACCACTTCTACACCCTCGGTTTCTTTACTCGCACTTTCCGACCGTGGAACTCTTTTCTATTTATTTGTTTCCCTGATTGCTACAATCTCCAAAAAATGCAATGTTAATTACCATCTTCTATCTTCCTGAATCCCGTTCATTTTTATCCTTTCTTCGCTACCCCCCTGTACCTTGTCTTTTCTTTCACAGTAACTCCCTGTATACCAATGGTGATTCCGCTTTGCTTAGGGTGAAATGAGTAAAAAAAAAAAAGAAATACTCTATTTTGCGTTACTGTTAAATCTCACTTTTCTAATTTTTCTCCAGAAGGTCATAGTACATGATGAATATAAAACTACTTAAACACATTGGCATCTAAAAAAGGGGAAATCACATGGAGCAATAAGCCGCACATGTGGTTGCACTGATGTAAAAAAAAAGGGATGACCCGTCAACTAGCGGGGTGCTCACAAAGCAGCGGCTTGTATCTAGTATTGTCTCAACTCTGTCCGTTGTGCATTGGACTTACAGAGTTGGCTGCTCTCGATTTGCTCTCGATTTTGTCCATAGTTTCCGTTATCTGTTAAAGTGTGGTCCGTTCGACCAAGTTATGAGTGTAAGTGGAAAAATGATTTATTTAGCATCAGAACTCCGAGTTTGAGTTTGAGTTTTGTTTAACGGCATATCAACACCTCTGTGGGTTATTTAATGCCAAAAAAGGTGTTTTTTTAATGTTCGATTGTAGTGAGAAGGTTGGTTTGGTCAGATTTTGATGAAAAAAATGTTTTTATTAATTTTTTTATTTTAGAAAACTGAAAATGTATTCTAGTTTGTACTCAAAAATATATTGTTAGCGATATTTTTTTCTTTCAAAAATGTGTTATGCTAATAATTTTTTTCCTTCAAAAATATATTTTTGGCAATATTTTTTCTTCAAAAAATATTTCTATTTCTATAAAAGTTTATTTTTATACATATATTTCTATAAAAGTGTATTTTTATACATTCATAGTGTCTTGACCCCAGTTTGTGGGTTAACTATTTGCTCATAGCCGGGGCCCTAACAGGTGCTACCACTCCGGGTCAGGGTGGATCTGGGAAAAACAGCAATTAAGAGGTGGTTCCATGCTCCTTACAACATCCCAATCATAGGCTTTGCTACCGGATGTAGTTTACCGTCATACCTAGGACCTTCTTCTTCTTCTTCTTCTTCTTCTTCTTCTTCTTCTTCTTCTATGTGCCCTGTCCTTTTAGGACGTAGGCGATGATGGCTTTCCACGTCTCCCTATCCCTAGTGGCTCTTAGCACGCTTTCTCCTGTTACACCACACAACCCCCGTTCCGTCTGAGCAGGTTTTTCAAATATATTATCCGCTGCTTTCCCCTATCTCTTTTTCCCTCTATCTTGCCTGTTAGTATCAAATTCTTCAAGCCCTCCTTCCTCATTGCATGTCCCAGGAACTTTAGTTGTCTCTTCCTGATGCTCAGTATTAATTTCCTTTTCGTTTCCTCCTTTTCCAACCCCTCATCGTTGCTCACATGCTCGATACATGATATTCACAGCGTCTTTCTGTAGAAACACATTTCGGTTGCTTCAAAATTTCCTTCATCTTTGATGATATTGTCCAGTATTCAGTGCCATATTGAAGAACTGACAACGCATAGCAACCCAGTACTCTCTTCCTTGTTTCTAGCGAAATTGTTCTGTTTCTTAATACTTTACTCAACTTCTGGAATGCTTCATTCGCCATGCCAATTTGCCTTCGGATCTTTGTGTCGCACTTTCCATCTTCTGTTAGAACACTTCCCACCTATTTAAATTTTTGTACCTGCTTGATTTTAGTATCCCACAACTGTATTTGACATTTTGGGTTGGTCTTTTTGCTGATGACCATGCATTCAGTTTTTTTGCAGTTTTTTGTCACTCTCTTCAGCTACCTTCTGTAGGAGGTCTTGTAGTTTCCTTTCCGTGTCTGCTATCAGCACTGTATCAACTGCGTACCTTATGTGTTTAAATTGTGGCCTCCGATGACGAATCCTGGCATAACTTCTAGGGTCCTCAGAATAGTCTCGCTGTATAAGTTGAATAGATCCGGTGAAACGACACATCAGAACTCCGAAAAGACAAATAATGAAATTTAAACAAAGTTAAAAGTTTGTATAGAGGTGCAAATGTGTATCATCCAACCTTTGAGATTTCACTCGCCCGATCGACTCAGTCGATTAAAAACTTAATTGAGCGATTAAAGTTTATTGCTTTACTCGGCCGTGGTCGATTAAAAATAAAAAAGAAATCTGATTCCTTTTACAACACAAAAGTATGCCACTGAAGATTCACAAGCTACTTAGAATGACCTACATTGAGATAATTGAACTCTTGGATTTTATCGTCCCGGTCATTGTAAACATTCGTGTAATGACTTCAGAGTGGAGCCAAAATGTCTCTTTTTAATTTTGTCTGGTTAAGATACATAATGTGACTTTAGATTTTTTAAATGGGTAGACAATAATTTTTAACAGGAGGTTGAATTTTAGGTTTTTTTTTAACAATATATTATTTTTACTACATTTTAATAACGAAATTACAATATATATATATATATATATATATATGTATGTGTGTGTGTGTGTGTGTGCTGGTATTTTGCAGTGTGTTGTTGCATATTATATCCAAGTTTTCACTCTTCCTTTGAAAAACTTGGACTATCCTGCCTGAAAAAACCACGGTTTTTCACTTGACACCACTATGACCTCAGGAATAGTTTATTGTTTTAAAAAGTGATAAATACTAAATACTAAGACAGACTGGGTTGCATAGCCTTGGGCAGCAATTCCTCTAAGAAAAAAAACTTTAAGTTCATATAAGCCTGGAGATGGTTGAACTCTTGTCTAGGAAACGCTACAGTTGCCGTACATGTGGTGCCCCTATGACCCTAATGGGCTACAAGATTTTTGATCATGATCAAATAAGAAGATGAGACTTTCTTTCATATATAAAATTATTGTTTATTCAACTCTTGAGTGTGTCAATCAATGGGAGGATTCGAGGGATTCTTTACACTTTTCTTCTTGGGTGATCAACTTATAAAAATTATTTTCATCCAATTGTCCCATGTGTCTTCATCCCAAGAACAAATGGGTTGACCACTAGTTCACCTATAGGGGAACGCCACTGATATTTTGTGAAGCAAAATATGAACCTGGTGTCTACGAGGTCACCTTCCAAGTAGCTTTCTCATGTACCTGGCCTCTTTGATACGTTTCTGAGTGCCAGGTTTATTTTGTATCTTTTAAGGTGAATTCAGTACATAATGGTGTTATCATAGATTAACTTCTCTTAGAACAAAGGTACCTTATTGACATTAAATCTAATACAAACCATCTGGTATTTTTTTGTATAAACTGCCTACAAGTACCAATCAATATAAAGGTAAATATTGTGAATCAGGTCCTGAATGTCAGGATGAACGGATGTGATCGTGGGGAGTCACCATGCCTTGAGAGACAATAGGACTTCAAACCTCTCACCAGACCATGTACATATGATACATTGTTAATAATGCAGGTATAATGTTTGGCTCTCTGTATTGTTCCAGGAAGTACTTGACTCCTCATGTTATTTACTTTTTCAAGAGCCAGATCGGGCCAAAAATAGCGTCAGTCAGTTAAGTGCCATATGTGGTACACGATGGGCGATCATATCTTGAAAGATATGACTGGGCAGATGATTATACCGCAGTAGTTTGCCATTACTTTCTGTGGTAGACTGGTTGACAGAACCCAATCTGTCCTGTTATTTAACTCATAACTGGAGGGAAGAGTCGGATTAATACCGTTCCCTTGAGTATTTGCGCGTAAGTGAATGCGAGGAATCTAACTAGAATTCGAACTCGTCTCTCCGATTTCTAGTTCCGAGGCGATATCCACTAAACTACAACGAACATCCAAAATAGAGTACCGTAGTCATTATTGGGCGGGAGTAGCTCAGACCTCAATCTCTAACCTTGACAGATTTTAAACGTATCTCCAAGCCATTGTGAGTGACAAATTATTCTCCACCCTTCAATGACTCTCCAACAGGGGTCCTGAAGCAAGCCCCTCACTGATCTATGACTACTTTCACGAAAAGTGCTCGCATGAACTACATTCCCTGGTCCTGCCATTTCAAACCTGCATGGTAAGGACAGGCTATGTTAATTACATAATAGCAAATCATCCACATTCCCTCTAAATTCTGTCGGTGAGAAGTAAGTTTTTTTTAATCGTTTCACCCCAAGCAAGGCGGTATCACCACTGATGCATAAGGGGCTACATAAGTGAGTAAAAGTTTAGGCAGGTTAGAGTGAAGAGAAAGACGAATCAGTTACAGGGGGTGTCAGGGCAAGAGAGGGATGGGAACACAGGTGTGAAGAAAGTTGTGAAGGTAGAGAGAAAAGAAAAGAACAAGATATACGGGGTCATGTAGAAAGGACTGGAGTCAATTGGATAAGAGATGGGTATTGACATTGCATTTAAATTTCTGGAGGTTGTAACAGTCAGGGAAGCAAGTATATGAAAGGGAGTTCCACATGCGAGAAATGCGACAAAAGAAGCTGGTAGAGTAGAATTTTCGGCTTCATTTGGTCGATCTAACTGTAAAAGGGTGGGACTTTGTTACCGGTCTGGCTGCACGAGAAAATTCTTGTGACAGGGTCACCAGTGACTTAAGTTCGTCGGTGCAGAAGCCATGAAAATATTTTCATTTAAATTCCTTGAGGTTGCAGCCGTCAGGAAAGCAAGTATACGGAACTGTTTTTTCCCACGAACCACTGCTCTTTGCAACCAACTTTCAAGAGGATGTTTTCCCAATTACTACAATCTTAACCTACTCAAGGTTAGGGTTAAGCTTTATATTGAACTGCTATCCACACAAATTGCCTCCTAATGTACCCCCCTACCTTAAGTGGTCCCCAAGTTTTGTAAAGGGTGAACTTTACTGAAAAAAAAGTTGTAAAATAATAGCTCCATATTAATACACTGTATATTGTCTTTAAGGATATACAGGTAGTGGAACAATCATCAGCATGGAAAGTGAACTCAGTGTACTGAATTTTAAGTTCCGGGCTAGTTCGATGCTTTCATTTTCACACTGATACCCAAGAGAAAGCGATAAAGCTATTACTTTTTCTCTGCCTATGGGTTAAATAACAGGTAGATAGAGCTCTTACAATGATTACCACCTACAAATATAAAGAAGTAAAACTTTGAATTTTAAATTGTGGAAAACGTAAATGGGAAATCACTCCACTATTTTCCCACTAGAAAGCATGGTCATTATCATATAATAGAAAATGGACACATACCTGCCTATATTCTGAAGGGAAATTTTTCATGGAAATAGCAATAGAGTATTGACAGGCTGGTTGTGTGTTTGTGAGAAATAATTCATCATTCAGAAGGCTGCATAAAGACTTTGAACTTTTGTGATTGGAAAGAGAGAACTGAGCAACTCCGGCTCAGAATAATGCAGTAGTAACCCATTTTTGGTCCGATGTGATTCAAGTAATGGTAAAGCATGACAATCTTTCGATAGTAATGTATATGTAGTGAAATAAGAAATTAAGAATTAAAATCAACACCCTTCTTCTTCACTTTTACAAAAATTCACAATGACGTGTGAAATCCTGGTTTTTACCAAATAGAAAAAGAGTTGACCACGTGCTTAAAGAAAAAGTCGAAACCAGATTTCGCACGTAGGTGTTAAACTGATTTGCTGACTAATGTGAGAGACTTGCAAAACTAAAATGACTTCGTGAGTAAATGTGAAAAATCTAGATTACAATAAAAGGATTTCATCAGAGTCAAGAGTCAATCGAGAGATGGAAACAGCAAAGACAAGCTAAAATATAACGAGAGAAGCTTCAAGCTGACCCGGACATTTGTCCTTTTTCTCTTTCCTTCTGCTGATTCCTTTTACTTCTTCTTCTCCATCCAAAGACATTCCTACTGAATACACACATACATACGTGCGTACGCATATACTCATTCAACAATTATTACTACTACGAACATTTTCTACAAATCTTGGTGCCCATAGCTTTATCAATGAACACAAACTCTACCCATAACTTCTTAATAATGTTTCTAATTGCACAGTAATTTCTACAACTTGTGTCATTCTTTCCTTTTAATAAATCTCTATTTTAAAATGAAAAGTGTATATTTTATTCTTACGTTATTCCACTCTTCTACACAAATTCACACATTCCAACCAGCTTCAGCCTTCTGATGAAAACCTTCTGAAAATAACGTGATGATAATTCTGCATAAAACTTGTAAGCTGTAGGGAGTTCGGTTAAGTATGACACAAGACAAATTAACCAGCTCAGTACGGCTTCATATATTAGAGTTCGAAACCGATTTACTGAAACCGGTTAAAATCGGTTTTCATATGATGAATCACTAAAACCAAAACCGATTTTAATGTTTGTTGTTTCCGGTTTCATTGAAGCATTTCTCTATAGTTTTCTCTTGGAGAAATTTCGTTGTAACTGCAGTCAGCCTTTAGCTAGCTGAGTGCTGTCTGTTTCATTGAAACAGATCGCAACATATCGATTCTTACCTTAAGCTTGATCTAAACTTATTTATAAACTAGCAGTATAGCCCGGCGTTGCTCGGGTGAAATGAAAGCTTTAAAACTAATCCATGGTCCTGGGGCTCAGACTCGACCTAAAGAATATGTGTGTGAAGTTTGGTCACAATCGAATAAAAATTCTGGATTTGTATTAAGGACATACAGACAGATAAACAGATACACACACAAACATATTGCCTTATATATATATATTATCGATTTTCTGCACTATTGTAAGAACTGCAACCTTGAAACTTCTGAATATCGTTTCATATGTCTTTATCTATGAATGTATCAAATTTGATTAAAATTGGACCACTCCTTCTATAACCCGATTTTTTCGATTATCGATTTTCGATATTTATCGGGGGTACCTCAACACAAAACCAAGCTAAGAACACTCGCAGACGCTTATAGTACAACTGTGTAAATTTTCAAGAAAATTGGTTCAGCCATTTTGGAGTCTATAGGTAACGGATACACACACACACACACACACACATAGACATACACACACAAAGTTCCATTTAAGTTAAGATGGAACTTTTGTCTGTGTGTGTGTGTGTGTGTCTGTCACCTATAGACTCCGAAACGGCTAAGCCGATTTTCTTGAAAATTTACACAGTTGTACAATAAGCGTCTGCGAGTGTTCTTAGCTAGGTTTTTCGTCGAAAATCAATAATGGAAAAAATCGGGTTATAGAAGTATTGGTCCGATTGTAATCAAATTTGATACAAGCATAGACAAAAACATAAGAAACGATATTCAGAAGTTCTAAGGTTGCAGTTCTTACAATAGTGCAGAAAATCGATAATATATATATATCTGCTTATCTGTCTGCTCTGTGCTGTATGTTTGTATTTTTTTCAGCATTTTTATTTTAGTTTTTGCTTCGGGTTTGACTATAAGTAGGTATAATTGTAGTTCTTAGTCTCAGCCATGATACCATTTACTCAGAGGACTTATTTAACCTTCAGTTTATATCGAAAAAAACTTATTTGATATCGATACCAGGAAATCAAAATTTGACTTACATCCATTCATTTTTCTTTCAGTCTACAGTTTCGCTTTAACTGGAAACAACTATTGCTTTTTAGTCTTTCGTGCCAACATCCAACGAGTCTGAGCTCCAGGACCATGGATTAGTTTTGAAGCTTTCATTACACCCGAGCAACTCCTGGCTATACTGCTAGTTCATTCATAAAAATACAAGGACTAATGATTTAATTAAGTAAATCTTGAATTTATTTATTTTAGTATCTGTTTTTCGAGAGATTTTATTTGTATATGAAATAAATGATATATGTTTGTTTTCGATTTTTTTTTTATAAAAAACCGGATGAATTAAACATTTAGAAGTCGCTTAGTCTTTTTTTATTTTTTAAATTGTTTTTTTTTGTTTTGTTTTGTTAACTAATTATTGTGGAGCTTCGACGCGAATTTGTTTTGGAGTTGCTGTGGCGAAACTTCGCCGCAAAATTGTAGCGACCAGTTTGGCCGGAAGTAAGACACGAAACAGAGAAGGTAGGTTCAAAATGATATTCAGAAGTTTCAAGGTTGCAGTTCTTACAATAGTGCAGAAAATCGATAATATATATATATAAAAGGCAAGATGTTTGTGTATGTGTCTGTTTATCTGTCTGTATGTCCTTTATACAAATCCAGAATTTTTATTCGATTGTGACCAAACTTCACATATTCTTTAGGCTGAGTCTGAATTCCAGGACCATGGATTAGTTTTAAAGCCTTCATTACACCCGAGCAACGCCGGGATATACGGCTAGTAAAGACATAAAATGTTTTGCTGCTTTAAAGGAATTCGAATGATATAGTTTTATTTGTGCGCTGTTTTTAAGATTGAGTGACTGTTTGGAACGTGCATTTTCCTATATCGGTTGTACTTTTGTCACAAAAGCATTTTTCTGTTACGGTGATTAATGTTTTAAACATTTTATGCACATCCATTAACGGCTTACGGCCTATCACGTTAAATACACCGGTTCTCGCTCGATCACCGAAGTTAAGCAACGTTGAGCCTGGTCAGTACTTAGATGTGTGACCGCTTCGGAATACCAGGTGCTGTAAGCGTTTAGTGACGGATGTGCGTTGTGGTGTAGTGGACATCGGCTCAGAAAGAGAAATCGGTGAGCCGAGTTTGAATTCCAGTTGAATATCCTGCATTTACTTAAGTACTGGGACCCTTGAGAAAGGTATTAATCCGTTCCTTCCCCTCAGTTATGGGTTAAATAACAAGAGTAGGACTTGGGGACCCTGCCCTTAAAAAATCAAAATCCTAATGAATCTTGATTCTCGAAAAGAAAAAAAGTATTAATAGAGACAAAACTTATATAAAGACAACAATAAATTGTTGAAAGAAAAAGTTATTACCAGCAATAAATAAATAAAAATTTATTTGGCATTAAATGACCCACCGAGGTGTTGATATGCCATAAAAACAAACCAAACAACCAACAATCATTCTTTCTGCAATTTATTTGAAATCTATTTCCTTCTTTCTTCTTTCTCTCTTCTATCTGATATGTTTCTTTGTAATTCTATACTTTCTTTCCCTCTTTCATTCTTTTCCATTTGACTTCATTCTAATCAATTATTCTCTTTTGTTCTTTCTTTTGCTCCTTCATGCCATTTTTCTCGCCTACTTTTATTCATTCTTTCTTTCTCTCCTTCCTCCTTCCATTCATTTGCTCTTTCTCTCTCCTTCTTTCATCCTTCTTTCTTTCTCTCCTTTCTTCATTCTTTCTTTCTCTCCCCCTTTCTCCCTCTCTCCCTTCTTCTCTTCCTTCATTCTTTCTTTCTCTCCTTCCTTCATTTGTTCTTTCTCTCTACTTCCTTCATCATTCTTTCTTTCTCTTGATTTGCCATAAAAACAAACCAACCATCATTCATTACCCTAAATCAAATGCTGTAGCCTACACAAGTGTAAAAATTTAAATATAATAATTTATAAAAATTTAAATATAATAGACTCGATTGCAAATGATGCATAAATGTAAATAATTCCCCAGTTTAATTCTTTCAACAATAAGAAATTAATTTTACAATTACTCATGTTTTTTTCATCGTATCTTTGATTTTATTCTACTTTTTTTTAATCATATCACCCCGAGCAAGGCGGTAACGCCACTGATGCGCAGGGGGCTACGTAAGAGTGAAAAGATTGGAAAATCACATCCTAAACAGAGAACAAGGGATGAGCCTCTTCACCTGTTCAATAGACGTGGGTGTAGTGGGAACCGGGCAATAGTTTAGTCTATCTACTCCAATTGAAAAAAAAAAAAAAAAAGAAAAGAAAAAGAAAAGAGTGAAAAGATTGTAAAAGAGAAAGCCAGAAACCATATCCTAAACGGGGAACAAGGGATGAGCTACTTCACCTGTTCAATAAATGTGGGTGGAGTGTGAACCGGGCAATAGTTTAGTCTATCTACTCCAATTGAAAAAAAAAAAAAAAAGAAAAGAAAAAGAAAAAAGAAAAGAGTGAAAAGATTGTAAAAGAGAAAGCCAGAAACCATATCCTAAACGGGGAACAAGGGATGAGCCTCTTCACCTGTTCAATAAATGTGGGTGGAGTGTGAACCGGGCAATAGTTTAGTCTATCTACTCCAATTGAAAAAAAAAAAAAAGAAAAGAAAAAGAAAAAAGAAAAGAGTGAAAAGATTGTAAAAGAGAAAGCCAGAAACCATATCCTAAACGGGGAACAAGGGATGAGCCTCTTCACCTGTTCAATAAATGTGGGTGGAGTGTGAACCGGGCAATAGTTTAGTCTATCTACTCCAATTGAAAAAAAAAAAGAAAAAGAAAAAGAAAAAAGCAAAGAGTAAGAAGATTGGAAAAGAGAAAGCTGGAAACCACATCCTAAACAGAGAACAAGGGATGAGCCTCTTCACCTGTTCAATAGACGTGGGTGGAGTGTGAACCGGGCAATAGTTTAGTCTATCTACTCCAATTGAAAAAAAAAAAGAAAAAGAAAAAGAAAAAAGCAAAGAGTGAAAAGATTGGAAAAGAAAAAGCTGGAAACCACATCCTAAACAGAGAACAAGGGATGAACCTCTTCACCTGTTCAATAGACGTGGGTGGAGTGTGAACTTGGGCGCTGTTTAACATAAGATGTGCGAGGATATGAATATTTACAGTTTTAGTTTTACACTCTTGAAAATCCGGTGTTAAAAACGGTATCCAAATGAAATACATTTTTAAACTCTTAACTTATAAATGTTAGGACAGGTTCCATAATGGGATCGTTTTACTATGAGCTTGAATGACGCAATTACCTCCCGCCACCCGTAACTGTGAAAATAATACATTTTAAGAAATTTTGTAGTGAACAAAACAAGTTCTAGATTAAAAAAATCACTGACATATTGATTTTGTTAGAAATAAACGAATTTTCTCGAATTTACAAATTTAGCTTAGCACACACAAAACTCGCGAAATTTCACACCTCGAATCTCCAGTCTGCTGACAATCTTCTGGTGATAGCGAATAACCTGTAAGTTGTGGGAAGGTTGGTTATGTTTGACACAAGGCCAATTCAATAAACATTATCGATCACCCTAGTTAGGGTAGCGCACTGTTCTAAGTCGGTGAAAACCAGTTTTTAACCAGTTTTGAAAATGACTACACTTAAACTAGGTTTTTAGAATTAACGTTTTCTGCAAATCATAGTATGTCCGGAGCCGAAACATCTTTAGAAATGTAACTTATATATGAGTTCCACATGAGGTCTTGGATCAACTTCTGTCAAGATAGACACTCAAAGAATGGGGCCTTGTACAGCGTGCAACAATTTATCACGAAAAGTAAAAATTCAATGTCCACTCGGTGATTTCTGAGATATTAAAAGTTATGAGCCAAAAATGGCACGTTGAACTATATTGTGGAGGTATGTGGCACTGTTCAACATTCACCTCACCAACATTAAAAATCATTTGAACCCAAGCGAGGCAATAAAGCCACTAAGAAAGGAAAGGAAAAGAGAAATGTAAACTATGAGAGCGGGGTGGGGGGAGAAAAATAAAAATAAAAAATAATATATTTGTAAATACAGACAATAGATCAAATTAAAGTATTGCTTTTTTCGATTCTCATATTGCACACATCTTACATACCTTTCCACGCAAACATGTTTCCTTGCATTATTTTTGCTCTCTATTAAATTTTGTTAAATTTTAATACCGGGGTTTGCTGTTCGTATCTGTTGGTTAATTTCCTTATCCGTATGTACGACTGAGCAAAAGAAACCTTCAACTACCGGCTTTGGAAAACTTGGCCTTAAGTTTTTGGCAATAAGCTAAACATTTTCTTTTTAAACATTATGTTGTGGCAATTTATTCGATACAAAATATTATATAAATATATTTTTAAGGTATGCTATCTAGGGTATATAATGAGGAAGAACGGCCTGGAAAATTTGATACTCATGAGACAGATTGAAGACAAGAGGGGCAGCGGAAAACAATACATAACATACTTAGTGAGTTTTAGTAAATATATGGTGTAATATATATATATATATATATATATATATATATATATATATATATATATATTGGATTTACAACAGCTACATTAATTAGACATCTTGCATTGCACTTGTGGAGTCACGTGTCCCAATACGAAGAATTGCTTGGGAGAAATACGTTTAATCGGTTGGATTAATCATGCGGTATGAGTGTAATTCGTCCATTTCTAGACATCTACAACCACATTCCTGTCTACATTCACAATATAAAAAAAATAAAGATCCATATCACAAATATCCTACACCAAGAAAACACTAAAAGCAAACGACAGATTCTCGAGGTAATATTCATTAAAACACTTAAGCTGTCAATTAATAGAATCAGCTCTGAATACTGTTGTAATGTTCTGAAATGTTTGTAAAAAGAACAGTTTTTTGATGCTTTAACACGTGCTTGACCATGACATTACAACGTATAAAAAATTCCATTTTGGATAATTTTCACGTTCTGATGAACGTTAGCAATTTGTCAACTGTTATATTTGAAGCAGAAAAAAATTTACAGTAATTTTTAGGAACACAGTTTTGCGGTTATTTTTGTTACCATAACTCACATCCCTGAAGAGATTGAAAGTAATTGGGTACATTGAGAAATGAATGATAATAACATCTATCAACATTACAGCTCATTTCTGACATCTTTCAATTATAATACGTGAAAGATTATCCGTGAGTATGAACGGATTTTATTAAAAATAAGAAGACACAATGTTTGCAATTTATTTAATCTGACATTATATATATAATAAAAATATGGTTTTAAGGTATGCTATCCAGTGCATATAATTATTTGAAAATCTAATACTCACATGATAGTTTGAAGGCAAGAGGGACAGAGGAAAACGACACATAACATATTTAGTGAAGTGAATAAATGGATAGTGGAATAAGGCATGGGAAAAAGAAAAAAAGACAAAACCTATTAAGAGCAGCGAAGGACAAAAAGTTCTGGGGAGTCATGATCGCCAACATGCTGAGTGGACACGGCACATAAAGGTGAAGAAGACTGTATTACAACTATTACTACAGAAGGATACTGAGGATATCATGGATGAAATATGTGAGCAATAATGAAGTTTTAAGGAAAATGGGGACAAAAGTAATTTCTAGAGCATACGAGGAAAGAGGGCTTGAAAAATCTAATACTCACAGGCTAGATTGAAGGCAAGAGGGACAGAGGAAAACGATGCATAATATACTTAGTGAGTTTGAGTAAAAGGATAGCGGAACAAGGTTTAGGAGAAATAACAAAAAGACAAAATTTATTAAGAGCTATAAAGAACAGGAAATTGTGAAGGGTCATGATCGCCTACGTTCTGAATAGACATAGCATATGAAGAAGAATATATGACAGTGAATGCGAGATAGTTTCCACACAGATGAAGAGAAAACTTGATACTTCAGAAAATTTATACTTAACATCAAGATTAGACAACTGATATTTCACAACATGAGGAAAGAAGGCTTGGAAAATCTGATACTCAGAGAACAAATTGAAATCAAGAGGCAAAGAGGAATATTATATATAATATACTTAGCAAGTTTGATTAAATGGATGACGAAACGAGTTTTAGGAGAAAAACAAAAATACAAAATTTATTAAGTGCTGCAAAAGATAGGAAATTGCGAAGAGCCATGATCGCCTATTTCCTAAAGGAACATGGCTCATAATGAAGAAAAACTCTTTTCATTGAATACTATAAAGCACGGTATGAAACATTGTTTTGTGACATTAGTTGAAATCTGGCTAAAGGCAAACGTGTCAGGAGTCATGCTTCAGGTAAAAGGTTCCTTATGACAATAGAAGATTGAGCAATAGCAGAAGAGTACTAAAAAGAAAAAAGGTCCCTATCTTTTTTTAAAATCATTTCACCCCAAGCAAGGCATTAACGCCACTGATGTGCAGATGGTTACATAAGAGAGTTGAAGTATTAGGTAGATGAAGAGTGAAGACAAAGACGAACCAGCTACAGGGGCTTAAAGAGAAAGGGCAAGAGAAACATGTGAACACAGAAGTGAAGACGGTTGCAAAGGTAGAGAGAAAGTAAAAGAACAAGATACACTGGGTGATGTAGAAAGGGCTGGAGTTAAGTGGATAAGAAATGGGAATTGATTTTGCATTTAAATTCCTGGAAGTTCTAGCCGCCAGGAAAGCAAGTATATAGAAGGGAGTTCCACAGGCGGGAAGCGCGAGAAAAGAAGCTGCAGGAGTAGAATTGTGGCCTGCATTTGGTTGATTGAACTGTAAAAGGGTGAGACCTTGTTGCCAGTCTGTTTGCCTGAATAAATTCTTGTGGAGGGGGCACCAGTGACTTAAGTTCGTCGAAGCAAAAGCAGATTCTACTCTGTAGCCTGTCAAGAACACTGAGATGAACAACAGGGGCGTCTGACCAGATATGGCAACAGTATTCCATGCACGTTCGGATGGTTGACTTGTATATGTGCAAAATGGATTCAAGCAGAAAAAACTTCCTGGCCCGACACAGTGACCCAATCTTCCTAGTAGATGATTTAGCTATTGACTCCACTTGAGGTCGGAAGATAGGGTAAGGCCAAGGAGACGCAATATATTGCTTTCAGGGAGACTCGCTTAGTCCTGGGGGGCAGGAGAGGCTGCCTGTGATGGTTGACAGCAGTTTCGTTTTAGAAGCATTGAAATTTACAAGCCACTTTTTACCCGAGTCCACCACTGAGTGGAGGTCCTTTTCAAGATCAGCTGCGAGGTTATGTTTGTCCGGATTTCGTACTGATGCGGGAGTAAATGATGGTGTCGTCTGCATAGAAGCCTACTTGGGATTTGATCACGTCTGGGAGATTATTTATAAAGATTAGAAAGAGCGTCGGGCTTAGGATAGAGTCCTGAGGAACACTAGCGTTCGTGCGGTAGGATGTGGTGCCCAAGACGACATTCATTATGCGGTTAGATAAGAATGATTGGATCAGATCAAGCAAGCATTTAGTGATACCATAGCCCTGAAGCTTGCGCAGAAGGCCAGTGTGCCAAACCCTATCAAAAGCCTTTGAGATATCCAGGGCAAAAAAAAAACGAACTTCACCAGAACCTGGTATATGTACTCCGTAATGGTCGCTACTGTCTGTCTGAGAACCTAGATCTGTGCAGCAGAATGAGAATATTATCCCAGTAGAGTATACAAAGGGCTTTGTTTGAAATTCAATGGAAGTTACTGGGATCAACACCAGGGGGCGCAAGGTAAAAAACATGACTATAACAACAAAGATGGGGACATTAATCCAAATGGCAATGATATCTAATCTAAACTTATTTATAAACGGAACTTTGTCTGCGTGTGTGTGTGTGTCCGTTACCTATAGACTCCGAAACGGCTGAACCGATTTTCTTGAAAATTTACACAGTTGTACTATAAGCGTCTGCGAGTGTTCTTAGCTAGGCTTTGTGTCGAGGAACCCAGATAAATATAGAAAATCGATAATTGAAAAAATAGGGTTATAGAAGAAGTGGTCCGATTTTAATCAAATTTGATACACTCATAGTCAAAGACATAAGAAACGATATTCAGAAATTTCAAGGTTGCAATTCTCACAATAGTGCTGAAAATCGATAATATATATATATATATATATATATATATATATATATATATAAAAGGCAAGATATTTGTGTATGTGTCTGTTTGTCTGTATGTCTTTTATACAAATCGATAATTTTTATCCGATTCTCACCAAACTTCACAATTATTATTTAGGTTGAGTCTGAGCTCCAGGAGCATGGATTTGTTTTAAAGCTTTCATTACACCCGAACAACGCCGGGCTATACTGCTAGTAAATAATAAATAGCATTTGTATTATTCACTATCTAATTAAATATTTTCTTATAATCGTTTCACCGCCAAGCAAGGAAGTACTGCTACTGGTGCGCAGGGGGTTATATAAGAGGAGAGTGAAGAATGGATAAGAGAAGGATGGAAACACTAGCGTGAAGCGAGCCGCGCGAGTTCATAGCAGAAAAGGGAAAGAACAAGATACAGGGGATATCGGAGAAAGGATGGGAGTCAAGGAGATAAGAGATGGCAATTGACGTTGCATTTAAACTCCTGGAGATTGTAGCTATCAGGAAAGCAAGTATACGAAAGGGAATTCCACAGGCGGGAAGTGTGAGAAAAACTGCTGGTAGAGTGAAGTTTCGGTTACATTTGATTGTTTTCACTGTAAAAGTGTGGGACCTAATCACCAGTTTAGTAGCTCGAGTAAATCGTGCAGAGGAGACACCACGGAGATACGCTCGTCGAAGAAAAAGCCGTGAAAATATTTGTAGAAGTGACAGAGGGAAGCCACATTTCCTCGGTAAGAATGAATAAATAAATATCTCACATATTGCGGCATGTATAAATAAATGTCTCATATATTGTGGCATGTATAAATAAATGTCTCATATATTGTGGCATGTATAAATAAATATCTCATATATTGTGGCATGTATGAATAAATTTCTCATATATTGTGCATGTATAAATAAATATCTCATATATTGTGGCATGTATAAATAAATATCTCATATATTGTGGCATGCATAAATAAATGTCTCATATATTGTGGCATGTATAAATAAATATCTTATATATTGTGGCATGTATAAATAAATATCGCATATTTTGTTGCATGTATAAATAAATATCTCATATATTGTGGCATGCATAAATAAATTTCTCTTATATTGTGGCATTTATAAATAAATTTCTCTTATATTGTGGCATTTATAAATAAATTTCTCTTATATTGTGGCATGTATAAATAAATATCTCATATATTGTGGCATGCATAAATAAATGTCTCATATATTGTGGCATGTATAAATAAATATCTTATATATTGTGGCATGTATAAATAAATATCGCATATTTTGTTGCATGTATAAATAAATATCTCATATATTGTGGCATGTATAAATAAATGTCTCATATATTGTGGCATGCATAAATAAATTTCTCTTATATTGTGGCATTTATAAATAAATTTCTCTTATATTGTGGCATTTATAAATAAATGTCTCATATATTGTGGCATGTATAAATAAATGTCTCATATGGAATTTATAACTAAATGTTACATATGGAATTTCTAAATAAGCGTTTTGAATATTAGGGAATTTCTGAATATGCGTATGGTATATTATTGGATTTCTAAATAAACATCTTGTATATTATGGAATTGCTAAATAAACGTCTTATATTATGAAGTTTCTAAATAAATGTCACATACAGAATTTCTAAATAAACATCACATACAGAATTTCATATCATAATAATCGCCAGTATTTGATACCAATGTATTATCTACGAAATCCAGATAGCCCAGTGTAAGTTATGGATCTCTCAACGCTTCCTGAATATCTCTGGGGAGATAGTAATCATCAATTCTTTTCTCTTCCGCTGCTTTTACAAATTGCTTCACTGCACTAGTGAACCGAATCATTTTATCGCCAAAGATGTCCATCATTGATTCATTTTCTGATTTGATTCACGCAGGATTTTCTTCTTTTCAAAGATTATCAAAAACCCCGTCAGTTTTCTGAGAGCTGCAATTATAACGCTCCTACTTTGGTAAATTATTGCTAACAACAAACGACACGAAAAGATAATGGCTAAACAAAATAAAATAAAAATAAAACAAAATAAAACGTAACAATAATAACTGGTAGAACTCGGGTAAATTACACGGATTTACTTATAATTTTGTTAAAAAATTCAACTTGTACTTTTCAAACTACGACCATTCTCAGATAATTATCAGAAAAGTGACATATTCGTAGAGTAAGTGGAAATTCTTCGTCTTCTTCTTCGATATGCCCTATTTTTTCAGGGCGTAGGCGATCATGGTTCTCCACGTCTCCCAATCCCTGGTGGCTCTTAATATGTTTTCTCCTGTTACTCCACACGATCCCCGTACCGTCATCCACCTGCTCAGGCCCTTCAAATATGTTATCCGCTGCCTTCCTCTGTCTCTTTTTCCTTCTGTCTGGCCAGTCAGTATCAGGTTCTCCAAGCCCCCCTTCCTTATTGCATGTCCCAGGAACTTCAGTTGTCTCTTCCTCATGCTCAGTATTAATTTCCTTTTTGTTGCCATTCTTTCCAACACCTCATCGTTGCTCGCATGCTCAGTCCACGATATCCGCAGCATCCTTCTGTAGAATCACATTTCCGCTGCTTCCAGTTTTGTCCTCATTTTCGATGATATTGTCCAGCATTCACCGCCGTATTGAAGAACCGACATCACATAGCAATCCAGCACTCTTTTCTTTGTTTCTAGTGAAAGTTTCCTGTGTTACTACTTTTAGCCAAAACAACAACGGGTTTTATTGATTTTGTCCCCCAACTCCAATTTCTTTCTTTCTCACTGAAAGACTGTTTATGTTGATTACATTTTCAGTCATAAAGAATAAATTCCTAAATGCAAACTTTTATTTTGTGATAATAGTTACAGTTATTTAACTCGAGTTCAAATTCCAGTCGAATTTGTTGCATTCACTTACGTGCAAACACCTCTGAGAAAGGTATTAATCCACCATCTCTACTTTCTCCAGCTATGGGTTAAATAGCAGGGCAGATTGGGTTTTGTAACCTTGGTTGAAAACTAGTATACCGCAGAAATGTAATCTGCGGGAAAATCTTCTGTCCAGTTAGTCACGTCACTTTCGAGACATGATCACCCAAGCGCGTATCAGGTATGGCACTTAACTGACAGAGTTAATGTTAAAGAATTTGCGTAATTTACGTTAAATAAATATCAGCAATTTCTTTGAACATGAAGCAACCCTTTCTCTCATCTTTTGTTCAACTAACGGTGACTCATGGAATTTTTCCCCGACAAAGTCTCTCTAAGAAATCTTAAAAAAAACAACAAAAAACTCTGTAAGGTTCTCAACACATTAAGTCACGAAACACGATTTAACGCTTTATTACATACAATTTTTTATATCTAAGACGGCTCCGCTTCTCCAGTCCCTCTCCGTGTCACACTCTCTTTTCGTTTCTCTATATCCGTCTCATGAAACGAGAACAATCTATCCCATTAATCGAAATAAAGGGTTCAGTTCAAACTTCTAATCACCTGGAGAAAGTCGGAATGTACAACGGCCGAAACGTCGGGAATGTGGCAATAAAGATTAGAACAACAACCCGAACGTTATAAATAATGAAAATAGATTAAATTCCAGGAAATTTCTGTTTGGGTTTCTGGGAGGAGTTATCGTAGTTTGCCATTACTTTCTGCGGTAGACTGGTTGCCGACCAAGGCTATAGAACCCAATCTGTCCTGCTACTAACTGATCAAACTAGAAAGAGACTGCCTCACAGTACGGCACCACCATCCGCAGTAAGAAGTAAATTCTACCTGTCTCCTTTATCCACGTTATTACTACGCCCTCGCTGGCGCGCACGCGCACACACACAAACACGCACACTTTCTTTCTCTCTCTTTCTCTCTCTCTCTCTCTTTCTCTCTCTCTCTCTCTCTTTCATACAAACACACATGTAACCGCATTTCACTGTTCTCGCATCTGTACGCAATAAAGTTTATCCAAGAACTTTCTTCTTCTTCTTCTTCTTCTTCTTCTTCTATATGCCATGTCCCTTCAGGACGTAGGCGATCATGGCCTTCCACTTTTCCCTCTCCCTGGTGACTCTGAGCATGCCTTCTCCTGTTACACCATGCAATCCTCGTTCTGTCATCCACCTGATTAGGTCCTTCAAATATGTTATCCGTTGCTTTTCCCTGACTCTTTTTTCCCTCTATCTGGCCTGTTAATATCAGATTCTCCAAACCTTCCTTCCTCATTGCGTGTCCCAGGAACTTGAGCTGTCTCTTCTTGATGCTCAGTATTAATTTCCTTTTTGTTTCTATCATTTCCAAGACCTCATCATTGCTCACATGCTCGATCCATGATATTCACATCATCCTTCTGTAGAGCCACATTTCACACACAGACACATACACACACAAAGTTCCATTTATAAATAAGTTTAGATAATGTTATTCGATAATACTACATTGCCTTCTCCTACTGAATTTTATTCTTTCCATGAAAATCGTGTGATATTTTATAGAACTGAATCTAGACGTTTAATAAAAATCCGAGTGGAATGATTTCTACACCTTCTTTTCTTGCCTTTAGAATTAATTATTAAGTTTGTATTTAAAGTACATATATGCATTGATATCGCAAAATAAATTATTTTCGTACTTTTAATACAAATCTTTTCTGATTTTTTAAAATCGTTTTACCCGCAGCATGATGCGCAGGGGGCGATAAAAGAATAAAATTTTAGACAAGAGAAGAGTGAAGAGAAAGACGGACCAGTTAGAGGGTGTGTCAGAGAAAAGGCAAGAGAAGGAGAGAAACACAGGCGTGAAGACAGTTGCGAAGGTAGAGAGAAAGGAAAAGAGCAAGATATACAGGATAATGTAGAAAGAAGTAGAGTCAATCGGATAAGAGATAGGTATTGACATTGCATTTAAATTCCTGGAGGTTGTAGCCGTTAGGAAAGCAAGTGTACGGAAGGGAGTTCTACAGGCGGGAAATGCGACAAAAGAAGCTACTGGAGTAGAATTGTCGGCTGCATTTGGTTGATCTAACTGTAAAAGGGTGGGACCTTGTTGCCAGTCTGGTTGCCCGAGTAGATTCTTGTGGTGGGGGCACCAGTGAGTTCGTCGAAGCAAAAGCCATGGAAATATTTGTAGAATAGACAGAGGGAAGCCACATCCCGCCGGTGAGTAAGTGGCTGGAGTCGAGCTGATAAGTCGGGACCTATCACGTTAAATATTCTCCTTTGGAGCCTGTCGAGAACACTGAGATGAACAGCAGTGGCGTCTGGCCATACATGACAGCAGTATTCTATGCACGGACGGATGGCTGATTTGTATATGTGCAAGATGGATTCAGGCGTAAAAAACTTCCTGGCCGGATATAGTGACCCAACCTTCCCAGTAGTGGATTTAGCTATTGACTCCACTTGAGGTCGGAAGATAGGGTAAGGCCGAGGAGGCGCAGTATATTGCTTTCAGGGAGACTCGCTTGGTCCAGGTGGGGAAGGAAAAGCTGCCTGTGATGGTTGACAGATAGCAGTTTCGTTTTAGAAGCGTTGAAATTTACAAGCCACTTTTTACCCGAGTCCACCACTGAGTGGCGGTCCTTCACAAGATCAGCAGTGAGGTTATGTCTGTCAGCCTCGCCGGATTTCTTATTGATGCGGGAGTAGATTGTGGTAGTCATTTTTTATGCTTTTATGTGTAATTAATGATGAAATTAATAATATTGTTACCTTATCATTTTGTATCATGAAATGCTTTTAAAAGAAACGCAACAGGTTTATAGGTTATCTCATGATATATCATAATATTTGAAAGTGCAAATTTCACACAAATATATTGGAAAATTTCCAAGCATCCATTTTCAATAATCTGGATTGAATTGTCCAGAGATACAGTCATAACCATAACATTGATGATTACATCGCGAGACCTCGCTTGAGATAGATAGAAAGGGGTGTAAGACAAGGTCTTCTCACCAGATCTATTCAACTTTTACAGCGAGACAATTCTGAGAGCGTTAGAAATCCTGCCAGGTTTCCACATTATTGGCCACAATCTGGGCAATATAAGATACACAGATGATTCAGTGCTGATAGTACAGCTCTGGTCAAAAGTTTTATAACACCATAAAAATCTGAGTTATCGATAACAAAACACAACTATTTTTGCTTTAGCATTTTAAAATAATAATCCAAACTTTTTCAAAGTAAAAAAAAATGTTTTTTTATGATGTTTGTTAATTTTGATGTTAAATTCAATACTTTATGTGCCTTCCTCTATTTTTAAGAACAAGTTTTATTCGTTTTGGCATAGACACAATTAGTGATTTTAAACAGTTAGATCTAATAGAAGTCCAACATCTTTGTAGGACAGCTAAAAGTTCAATTCTTGTTGTTGGAGTAACTTCATGCACCTTTGGTTCCAGGATGGACCATAGATTTTCGATGGGATTGAGATCAGGTGAATTACCAGGCCAATTTTGCAGAACTCTGAAGTTATTTTCCTCGAACCACTCCGTCACAGCTTTTGTTTTATGACAAGGTGCACCATCATGTTGAAACACCGCATCATGATCAGGGTAGTGTTCTATTAAAAATTGTAGTAGTCTATTTTTGATAGTGTCCATATACCATTCCATGTTCCTTGACGTATCTTTGGGTACAATCACTAATTCTGTACTTTTACATAGCGTTGCAAAACTTTTGGCCAGAGCTGTAGATACCGAAAAGAAACTACAAGACCTTCTACAGGAAGTAGATAAAGAAAGCGGAAAGAAAAGACGACATATAAACTACAAAAAAAAAAAAAAAAAAAAAAAAACTGAATGTATGGTAGTCATTAAAAAGAGGAACCTAAAATACCCTTTACAAGTTAAGGATATTAAAATCAAACAGGTGCAGAAATTGAATCTCACAGAGGACGGAAAGTGCGATACGGTGATCTGAAGACGTATTGTAATGACCAAGGAAGCATTTCTGAAGCTGGGTAGAGAGTTAAGTGACCGTTATGAAGTCGTTTTTGCACTGAAGGTTATAATCGGGCTACGTCGGTTGCTAATCGACTTAACGTACCCAAGATGTTAGGAACTTGGTAATCTTCCACTGAAGCTGACTCCATGGTATTCGGCTAACTGCCGACTAATATCAACTGCCTAGTAGTTCTACTGAACTCCAATAGAACTCTAAAGAACTCCTATGAACTTCCCAAGAACTTCTTAAGAGCTTTGTTAATTCTTATTAATATAGGAGGGAGAGTCCATTATCTGAGGAATAGGTGTGTTTCACCATAAGAGAGACTAAAAAAATTAGCTGGAAACAAACAAGAGCGTACAGGATTGTTATGTGATGTCTGTTCTTCAATATGCCAGCGAATGCTGGATGATGTCATCAAAAATAAAGGAAACACTTGAAGCAACATAAATGTAGTTCTACAGAAGGATGCTGAGGATACCATGGACAGAACAAGTGAGCAACGACGATGTTTTGTAGAGGATGGAAATGAAAAGGAAACTGGTACTTAATATCAGGAAAAGATAGCTGAACATTAGGAAGGAAGGCTTGGAGAATCTGATTTTTACGAGACGGATAGAAGGGAAGAAAGGCAAGGAAAAGCAACGCATCTCATACTTGATGGACTTAAGCAGTTGGGTGGAGTATTAAGAGTGACAAGGGATAAGAAGATGTGGAAGGCCATGATCACCTACGTCCTGAAGAGACATGGAACAAAGAAGAAGAAGAAGAAGAAGAAGACTGACTATAACGATAAAATTTGAACTTATTATAAATTGAAATATCTCTTATCAGAATAAGGTTAGGGGAATTGAGTTAAACCTTATAACATTGGGAAAAAAACTCAAATTATTTAAGATCTCATAAGTTTAGGCCTGGCAAATTTACTGCGAGACATTTTTTTTAACCAAACAGAGAAAAGAGTGTTGAAATTGCTAACAAAATTTTCGTTTACCTTAATCAGTCAGTTAAGTGCCATACGTCATACACGCTTGGGCGATCATGTCTCGAAAGAGACATGACTGACTGGGCAGAAGATTATCCCGCAGTAGGTTGCCATTGCTTTCTGCGGTAGACTGGTTGCCGACCAAGGCTACAGAACCCATTCTGTCCTATTATTTAACCCATAACTGGAGGGAAGAGACGGATTAATACCTTTCCCAAGGGTATTTGAGCGTAAGTCAATGCAAGGAATTCGACTGGAATTCGAACTAGGTTTCCCGATTTCTCGTTCCGAGCCGATATCCACTGCACCACGGCGCACATCCAATCCAATTTACCTTAATACTTTGCTTTGTTTCTCTTCTTTATAAAAATGTTAGAAAGAAGTTGAGTGTTTTGAGTTGTGGTCAAAATTTCTGCGTAAACAAAACTCTATAAGTGTAACTAACCACTAGAAAAATTGTCTAGTGGAAAAAAACAAAATAGCCCGTTTCTTTTTCTTAATTTCCTGTTTCTTCGCAATTTCCCTTCTGACTGACAGCCATTATCAGATAAGGACTTGAAACATTCTTTTGATGGATTCAGGTCAAGTGTGTGACCGACCCCTGACAAGAACAGAGGCTAATTAAAATTGACAGATCGTGAGATAAAGACTCTTTGATCACATGATGGCCTTACGTATGATGAATAGAGTAAACGATAGATCTACCTAGGGTGAGCTCAATCTGTACAAGAAGGTGATGTAGTAATTTCTCTCGCTCTCTTCCCCAAACGTTAGAACAACATATTTGTTTTGCACTAGCACTTATTCCTGTTTCTCAAGTTGAGTTAGCTTTCTTCAAAGTATCGTGTCTCTTCAGGATGTAAACGATCATGGCTCTTCACAATTTTCTTTCTTATTTATCTTCATAAAATTTATCTTTTTGTTATCTCTCCTAAACGTTGTTCCACCAACCATTTACACAAGTTCATTTGTCTTCTATGTGCCGTGTTCGTACATAACATAGGCGATCATCGCCTTCCACAAAACCCTGAACTCTGTAGTTCCTAACAAATTGTGAATTTTTGCTATCTTTCTTAAACCTTGTTCCGTCATCAGTTTCCGGTTCACACTCCACCCACGTCTATTGAACAGGTTAAGAGGCTCATCCCTTGTTTCCTGTTTAGGATGTGGTTTCCGGCTTTCTCTTTTCCAATCTTTTCACTCTTTTCTTTTTTTTTCCAATTGGAGTAGATAGACTAAACTATCGCCCGGTTCACACTCCACCCACGTCTATTGAATAGGTGAAGAGGCTCATGCCTTGTTCCTTGTTTAGGATGTGGTTTCCGGCTTTCTCTTTTCCAATCTTTTCACTCTTTTCTCTTTTTTTCCAATTGGAGTAGATAGACTAAACTATCGCCCGGTTCACACTCCACCCACGTCTATTGAATAGGTGAAGAGGCTCATCCCTTGTTTCCTGTTTAGGATGTGGTTTCCGGCTTTCTCTTTTCCAATCTTTTCACTATTACGTATCCCCTGCACAACAGTGGCGTTACCGCCGTGCTCGGGGTGATACGATTTTTAAAAAAATCTAGGTAGGTTACGCGTTGCTGTCCTCTGTCTCTCTTATCTAACCCTGACCTGTTGATGCAGAATAAAAATGAGAGTAACAGAAAATTCTGTTGCATAATTTTTACATTTTTATTCTGATAAAAACTATATAAAGTAAAAAGAAACATTCATTAGAAACAAAGAAAAGAGTGCGTGAAATTTAAGATTTAGTGTGTATTTTGGGTGGGGTTGCGTGTTTAGACGTAAATAATTAAAAAATATACAAAAAATGAGTTTCTTTTACAGACCGTATATTCTTTGCTTTATATGCCTCCTCTACAGGTGTTTACCCGTGCAACCAGACTGGCAACTGGGTCCCACCCATTCACAGTCAGGTTAGCCAAACGCAGACGACAATTCTACTCCTGCAGCTTCCTCTCTCGCACTTCCCGCCTGTGGAACTCACTCCCGTATTCTTGCTTTCCTGACGGCTACGACCTCCAGAAATTTAAAAGCAAAGTTAATACTCACCTACTAACCACTGGACTCTAGCTCTCTCCCCTCCCCTGTATAATCTTCACGTTCTCTCCGCCCATGTATCTGTCATTGCACCTGCTTTCTCAGCTTTCTATTGTTCCTTTCTAACTCCTCACTCTTTTCTAATTAATCTTTCTACATTTATGTAACCCCCTGCACATCAGTGGCGTTTCTGCCTTGCTCGGGGTGAAATGATTAAAAAAAAAAAAAAAAAAATGGTCCCCGCCCATCTAAAATGATAAAAATGCAGGTGAGGTAAACTAAAATGAAGCAAGTACAAAAATTTAAATACCTAGGAAGTCTTCCAACTGAAGACGGTAAGTGCGACACTGAGATCCAAAAACGAATTGTCACGGCCAAGGAAGCATTCCAGAAGCTGAGTAGAGTATTAAGAAACAGGAAAATTTTGCTGGAAACAAAGAAGAAAGCACTGGATTGCTATTTGATGTCAGTTCTTCAATATGTCAGTGAATGCTGGACAATATCATCAAAGATGAAGGAAAATCAGCTGAAATTTGGTTCTACAGAAGGATGATGCGGATATCAAGGATCTAGCACGTGAGCAATGATGAGGTTTTGGAAAGAATGGAAACGGAAAGGAAATTAATACTGAGCATCAGGAAAAGACAGCTAAAGTTCCTGGGACATGTAATAAGCAAGGAAAATCTGATACTGACAATACGGATAGAAGGAAAGAGAAACAGGAAAAGGAAGCGTGTAAAATGCTTGATGGGCCTGAGGAGATGGATGGCAGAGCAGGGGTTGGGTGAGTTTACAGGAGAAAACATGCTAAGAGCCACCAAGGATAGGGAGACGTGGAAGGCCATGATGCCATAAGTCCTAAAAGGACATGGCATATAGAAGAAGATATATATTGAGAAGAAAATTTGAAATAAAAATTATGCTACCGTATTAGTTGGATGAATAGTGTGGGAGGTTATTTTTTCTTAAAAGATTTGTGGGTACACATTAATGTCTCAATATTCATTGGTCTGCACCCACAAATCTTCTGATCAATATAATTTCTGTTTGAAATGCACCAGGGTATTTTGTTTATTGGAAAAAAATAAATTTAATAATTTTCCTTTCAATTAAAATAAAAATAAAAGTTTCAAGAAAACATTTTTATTTCTAAAAATTCAATTTAAAAGTTAGGTATTGAAAATGAGTAAAAGAACCTAGTGAAGATATTTGAAAAAGCTTATCGGTTTAGGAATTGAGGAGAAAATTAATAAACAAACTTTGTTGTATAAATAAGTTATAGGGAGAAAATGGTGTAAAAAAGTGGGGTCCAGATCATCACTTAACATTTACTCAAGAGACAGGAACTGAGAGTGTAAAATACTTGAGTATACAGCTCTGGCCAAAAGTTTTTCAACACTATGTAAAAGTACAGAATTAGTGATTGTACCCAAAGGGACGTCAAGGAACATGGAATGGTATATGGACACTATCAAAAATAGACTACTACAATTTTTGATAGAACACTACCCTGATCATGATGCGGTGCTTCAACATGATGGTGCACCTTGTCATAAAACAAAAGCTGTGATGAAGTGGTTCGAGGAAAGTAACTTCAGAGTTCTGCAACACTGGCCTGGTAATTCACCTGATCACAATCCCATCGAAAATCTATGGTCCATCCTGGAACCAAAGGTGCATGAAGTTACTCCAACAACAAGAATTGAACTTTAAGCTGTCCTACAAAGATGTTGGACTTCTATTAGATCTAACTGTTTAAAATCACTCATTGTGTCTATGCCAAAACGAATAAAACTTGTTCTTAAAAGTAGAGGAAGGCACATAAAGTATTGAATTTAACATCAAAATTAACAAACATCATAAAAAAACATTTTTTTTTACTTTGAAAAAGTTTGGATTATTATTTTAAAATGCTAAAGCAAAAATAGTTGTGTTTTGTTATCGATAACTCAGATTTTTATGGTGTTATAAAATTTTTGACCAGAGCTGTACTATCAGCACTGAATCATCTGTGTATCTTATATTGCCCAGATTGTGGCCAATAATGTGGAAACCTGGCAGGACTTCTAACGCTCTCAGAATTGTCTCGCTGTAAAAGTTGAATAGATCTGGTGAGAAGACCTTGTCTTACACCCCTTTCTATCTATCTCAAGCGAGGTCTCGCGATGTAATCATCAATGTTATGGTTATGACTGTATCTCTGGAAAAGTTTTGAAAAATTTGGATTATTATTTTAAAATGCTAAAGCAAAAATAGTTGTATTTTGTTATCGATAACTCGGATTTTTATGGTGTTGCAAAACCTTTGGTCAGAACTGTAGAGTAGTTTCAACTACAGGTACTACTGGCGTTGTTCTAACAGAAGAAACTTTTAGTATTTTGGAAGAACTTAATAGTACAGACAGGGTTGTTGTTCTGGACTGTAGAAATACAAATACCAGATGTAAGGCAAGCCTGCTATGAAGAAAAAGCGCCATTGGAAATTACACACAAGTAGATATTCATTACATCATTCAGAGCTGTTTTTAAATTGATGGTGCAACAAGAAGCCCGACTGTTTTTACGGTCCCGCTAGGTAAATTGTGTGATTTGCGACAAGTAGAATTCACGAAAGTCAATGGCCCTACTGACAATAATCAGATTTACTCAGTCTATCCTAAAATAGAATTTGTAAACCTGAAACCACTAAAAAATCTTCAGAATATAAAATTGAAGCATCTCTTATCAGTCAGTTAAGTCCCATACGTGATACTCGCTTGGGCGATCATCTCTCGAAAGAGACATGGCTGACTGGGCAGAAGATTATCCCGCAGTAGGTTGCCATTACTTTCTACGGTAGACTGGTTACCTACCAAGGCTATAGAATCCAATCTGTCCTGTTATTTAACCCATAAATTGATAGAAGAGACGCATTAATACCTTTCTCAAGGCTATTTGCGCGCAAGGGAATTTAAAGAATTCAACTAGAATTCGAACTCGGCTCCCCAATTTCTCGTTTCGAGCCAATATCCACTGAACCACAACGCACATCTCTTACAAATAACACAAAATTAAAGTTGTCTGATTTTTCTTTACCTTCTTAGATGGTTAAAAAGCAGTAAAATTAACATTTGAAGCTTTTTTTCTTTTTTTTTAAAATCATTTCACCCCAAGCAAGGCATTACACTGCCACTATTGCGCAAGGGGTTATATTAGGGAAGGTAAAGAGAAAGAGTGGTTAGATATAGGAAATGTCAGAAGGAGGGTGATAGACGGGTAAGGATACCGAGGCTGAGGGTTGGGTAGATGGGAAGAATGTTTGGGAGAATGGATGCGAGTTAGTGCGTTAGGAGGTGTCTATTGACCTTACCTTTAAACTCCTGGAGATTGTAGCTGTCGGGGAAGCAATCATGTGAAAGGGAATTCCACAGTCGGGAAGTGCGATAAAAGAAGCTTTTTTTTATGTTGTTTACCGATTTTAAGCAAAACGTCGAAACATTCTTGCCATAAACTAAGACCTTCTTTTGTTTCTAAGAGCTCTTAACAGTAAATTTTAGGAGGATTACATAAATATATAGATTTAATGTGTTTTCCTGTTATATAAATTCATTTATTAAAATAGCATCTTTATTTTCTGTTAAAATAATAACACTTCAATAAAATATTGCCAAAATTAATGGCTTTTAAAATGCATTTTCGATGCCAATTATTGATTGAATTTACTCAAAAGGAGTTTAAAGCTGAGAATCTACAATTTGGTGTCACTTTTTTTTGTCTCATTCAGTCTCATTTATCTTGACTTGTCCAAAGTTGATTTGGGAAGAAAATGGTAAAATCGACTTACCCACATGATATAAATGTCATAACGATGTCATTTTAGCATGACTGTCATAGCTGGGTTTTAATTCAATGTTCAATTTTATATTTAAATTGTCGGATTTCGTAAAATTTGATTTCACAGACAATTCAAGCTCAAACACACCTATACTTTTGCTTGAGCCAATAAAAAAGTATATGCAATTATACATTCACCAATAAAAATAATCCTTTCATAAGACAGTTATTTCACTAAATTTCACAAAGTGTTGACGTTTGTGCAAACAAAAAGCTTACAGCCTCTTATTTATTGGTCAATTAGGAGCAAGGAAAAAAATCAAGGAACAAAAATTTGATCCGATTATATTCTCCACAAACGTATAAATACTCGTGATTTTTGCCTTTCTTATTAGAAAGTCATAGGTCGTCTAACCGGGCGCAAAGTCCGGGTGGCTTGCATTTTTTAACTCTCTCACTTACTCTTTTGCGCTGCATTCATTGCTTGTCCTTCTTCCTCATGTACGGTCAACAAAGAACACCGCAGAGAGCCACAAGTTGTCAACCGGACATCTCATCTAGGCGACATGCTTTTTCCCACACTCTCACTCTTTTTTTTTACACCGCACTAATTTATTCTCTACTTTCCTCATTTGCTTTTCAGCAACAAAAAAGAAAGAGGAACAAAGATCTCTTTTCCACTTTCATTCACACTCAAGTCGAACTTTCATCTACTAAAATTGTACGCGTTCATAACGAAATCAGATTTATCTTTTCTTCACAAATTCATTTTTTTTTACTTTACGAAAACTAAACTTTTAAACACACACGCAAAAAAGCTTTATACAGAACTTTCAAACAGATGTGTCATTTCAAAACAACAAAACTGATGTCGTTCTAGCCGTTAAATAAATTTACCCTTATTAATACAAACGAGTATATAAATCTACCATCCGCCTGTGTATTGAATACTGTTACCACATCTGGTTGGGGACCCCAGTTACTCACCTCGGGGTTTTTGACAAAACTCAACGAAGAATCTTTAATGTGGTCAATATCGACTTGGCAGCTCGGCTGCAGTCGCTCTCTCACCGGCGTGACGTGGCTTCCCTGTGTCTCTTCTACAAATATTTTCACGGCTAGTGTTCCAATGAACTTAGCTCACTGGTGCCCCTTATGTATGAATTTACACGAGCTACTAGACCAGCTACTCGGTCCCACCCTTTTACAGTGAAACCTATAAAATATAACCGTAATTTCAACTCTAACAGCTTTTTTCTCGCACTTCCTGCCTGTAGAATTCTCTTCCGTATACTTGCTTCCCCGATAGCTACAATATCCAGGAATTTAAATGTAAGGTGAATAGATATCTGCTATCTCACTAACTCGCATCCTTTCTCTCAAGCTCTTTTCTCCATCCACTCTACCCCCATTACACCGGTATTCTCATCTGTCTATTACCCTCCGCCTGACATTCCCTATAACCTACCCCTCTTTCTCATCTCTTTCCCCCGTGCAATCCCCTGCGCAACAGTGGCCGACAATATAAAAATAACAGACACTTTTATCTTTTGAAAGTATCAGAAGTTTGAACAAGTATGGTGATGTTTGGCACAAGGTCATTTCGCAAGCAGAGCCAACACACACTACAACATACGCTCTATCCCTGATATTGAGCACTTTAAACCATAAATATTTCATATTCTAAAGTTTATATATAATTCAGATTTTACATTAGAACATGTAAATGACTACTAGAAAACTCTATAGTTTCGACATTAAAAAAACGATATCTCATCAGGTAGTTGACAATGATTAATGATTTATTGCTCTATTGTTATATTGAGCCCTGTTTGAAATTAATGTTTTGAACGTTGCAATTTTATTTTTCGTTTTCTTAGGGGTAGGTCAACAATTATCTGCACTTTCATTATAACATATCTTTATATTAGAGTGCAAATTTTTAACTTTCCTCAGAATATTAATTCGCCATCACAAAAATTCTGACAAAGGCGATGACTTGCCAGCAGCTGCTACGAAAGCATTTATTTTAAAATCTTTTATTTCATTATTTGTTCATTTTTAAAAAATGAAAAAAAAAAAAAAACAAACAAAAGAACAAAACAATGGATTGTTCTTATCTAATTTATCTTTTGTACTAAACTCATCTTTTGAAGATAAGAACAGTCGTAAAACCATCATCACTTCAAGATATTCATCTTAGAAATCTTTCAACCAGTCTTCATCAGCATCCATCAAATTTTTCTTTGTAATTTGACAGGCAGACACATATACTGTTCAAACGAACAATAACGTTACTTTGTTTTCGCCGAACCATGCCGGCATCCATTGCCATAAAATATAAACATAAAAAAATATTCTCCCACAAAAAAGAAAAATGTGTTAGAATTTTTTTCTCTCTCAAGTCATTTACTGCAACCAAAAGGCTAAACCAATTCCAACAAGAAAAGAAAACAAAAATCTGATAGCCATTGGCTTTTTCTTGTCTCCAATTGTTTCTCTCAAGATAAAAAAAAAAACAGTGCAACTACCTGCCCAACTCATTGTATTGTTTGCAGTCATAACAAAGCCAACAATGATTGCGGCCAATGTGATTCATTTTCTATAGTTCTCACTGTTATTCCCTGAAGCTCACTAACAACATTCAGCGTTATCTTTGAGCCAAATCTCACAATGGAAGAGGCATGTGGGCAGTTATTTCCAAAGGTTTTATTCAGTTGTATCTTGGTGGGAGGAAGTTAAATACGTTCGGTTCACTATCACAGAATTATGTTTCGTAATGGCAGTAACATCATCTTCTCATCCGTTACACCCAATGGTGTGTAGGGCAGCAACTTTTTATTACTGTTTCCGTAACAAACTGTTTCTATGGGGCAGGGTTGTTAGCCCTGCGTCCAACCCCTAAACCTGGAGGACCGGTGAACCACTCTTGTTCCTTACGTTTACAGCACCTGGTATCCTTAAACGGTCTCCCTACTAAGTACAGACCAGACTCGATGTTGCTTAACTTCGGTGATCGGACGAGAACAGACACTACAGCTCTGGTCAAAAGTTTTATAACACCATAAAAATCCGAGTTATGGATAACAAAACACAACTACTTTTGCTTTAGAATTTTAAAATAATAATTTTAACTATTTCAAAGTAAAAAATGTTTATTATGATGTTTGTTAAATTTTGATGTTACATTCAATACTTTATGTGCCTTCCTCTAATTTTAAGAACAAGTTTTATTCGTTTTGGCATAGACTCAATTCGTGATTTTAAACAGTTAGATCTAATAGAAGTCCAACATCTTTGTAGGACAACTTCAAGTTCAGTTCTTGCAGTTGGAGCAGCTTCAAGCATCTTTGGTTCCAGGATGGACCATAAATTTTTGATGGGAATGAGATCAGGTGAATTACCAGGTCAGTTTTGTAGAACTCTGAAATTATTTTCCTCGAACCACTTCGTCACAGCTTTTGTTTTATGACAAGGTGCACCATCATATTGAAACACTGCATCATGATCAGGGTAGTGTTCTATCAAAAATTGAAGTATTCTATTTTTGATAGTGTCCATATACCATTCCATGTTCATTGACGTCCCTTTGGGTACAATCACTAATTCTATACTTTTACATAGTGTTGAAAAACTTTTGGCCAGAGCTGTACATGCTTTTCATAAATTACCTATTTTCTAGCAGGATCGTTGCTACTCTTCACCCACGTTTTTGATTTGGTTGTTTTCATGCACAATAAAAGATTATCAAATCTTCTTTCTTTCATATTTTTTCCCACTTCATTGGATTTGTTTTACTTTACATCATTTTCCTCATTCTTTCAAGTCACGGTGTTCTTTCTTCTTAGCTTTGTTTGTTCCGTTTCTTTTTGTGGTTAAAACAATTTCTTACTGAAATGTCTTAAATTTATTTTTCATTTTTTCCTTCTTCATTTCTTCCATCTTTCCACGACTATTTTCGTAAGCTACAGGCTGTGATGGGGAAAATGTCGACTAAATGACGAATTCATGAAAATAACACGAATATCTTATTTGACAGATATATTTAACAGAATTTCACAAAAGTATATTGAAATACTAAAAAATAAATTTATTGAATAAAATCACCGTTGGCTTTAACCACGGCCTCCGGATGACTTTGAAAACTCTTGCAACAATTCCGTTTTTAAGTTACTGAATTCTGCAATAACCCTTGCCTTCAATTCATCTTTGGTGATACAAGGAGTTCTGTTGGTCTCCCGATCACCTGCGCCCCACACATGTAGGCCTCCATGTTGAGTCTCAGACCCTGTGAGAAGATGAACTTAGGAATAACGTCGCTATCACTACTGATCATTCCAAAAACTTTTGTAATCAAAATTTGACTCATCCAAATCCTTCGGAATCCTCTGCATTGTCTTTAGATTGGCACCCAGACATCCTGATACGTATGTAGTGGAAATTTCGGTGCGAATGCCAAGCAAGACAACATTTCAAATTTATAGTAAAGTAAATTGCTTCGTGGTGCTCTTTTTCTCACAGACGCTACACAATTACCCCAACTATACTGTGCAGCCTACAATATAAAAAACAATGTGCATGGGCGAAATATAAAAAATATAAATTGACAACAATTTACCCATCGCACCCTTGTGTGCGTGTGTATATATATATATATATATATATATATATATATATATATGAAATGATTTGCTTAACATTATTTTTTTATTGATACTCGTATTTAAGTAGATATTCTGTTTATAATCAAACACGGGTATTTAAATACGAGTATCGATCAAAAATAATATTTAAACGAATCATTTCAAACTGTTGGTTGTTTAAAGACCATTTCGTTAATCTTCGTTAATTTCCGTAATATATATATATATATATATATATATATATATATATATATATATATATAATCGTTTTTATATCGCGTCAGCATGAAACTTGAGTAACGACTAAAGCTATCCTTTGTCAAGTGTTGCCATTGTAAAGCTTTTTTTGTTTTGTTTTGCTATGTCTGATCGTAGAGCACTTTGCTTTTTAGACATTTTTCCCCTTGTTTGTGATTTTTTTGTTTAAGCTGTTGCTTCTTCTGCCCAGTTGTCTGTTGGTTTTCTTTAGTATATACATACACACACACACACACACATATATATATATATATATATATATATGTGTGTGTGTGTGTGTGTGTGTGTGTGTGTGTTTTATCGGGTTCACCACAAGCAAGGCACTAAGCTACAAGGGCCTATTGTGTACTGTGTATGTAAGAATTAGAAAATAGGAACATTACTCAAGAGCGGGAACAAGAGAATAGTAATTCAAGGAGACAGTAGGTGACGATCGATATTGCATCTAAATTTTTAAAGTTGGCTGGAAATCTTGGAATAAATTTGGCTAGAAATGATGAAACCAAAAGAATTGCGACAAAAGAAACTAATATCATAGAACTTACGGATACATCTAGCACACTCAGCTGTAAATTGATGAGATTTCGACGCCAGTCGAGTCAGTCAGTTAAGTGACATACGTGAGACACGCTTGGGTGATCATATCTCAAAAGTGACATGACTGACTGGACAGAAAATTTTGGTACACTGTGGTAGACTGGTTGCCAGCCAAGGCTATAGAACCCAGTCTGTCCTACTATTCAACCAAAAGCTGAAGGGAAAAGAGATAGATTAATACCTTTCTCAAGGGTATTTACGCATAAACGAATGCAACTCGAATTCAAAATCGGCTCTCCATTTATTCGTTCCGGGCCGATATCCACAGCACTTCAACGCACATCTAATCTAGTACTGCGTTTAATTTTTTCAAAATTTAGTTACCACACACATTTATAAATAAGTTTAGATTAATATATACCTATTCTTATGCAACACTTTTATCCGTATTATCTACCACGGAATGCCCAATCAAATTATTAAAAAATAAGAAGTTTATCAATTCTATACCAAAATCATAAAACACCAAGTAACTATCTAAACTTATTTATAAATGGAACTTTGTCTGTGTGTGTGTGTGTGTGTGTGTGTGTGTGTGTGTGTCTGTGTGTGTCTGTGTGTGTCCGTTACTTATAGACGCCGAAACGGCTGAACCGATTTTCTTGAAAATTTACACATTTGTACTATAAGCGTCTGCGAATGTTCTTAGCTAGGTTTTGTGTCGAGGTACCCCTGATAAATATCGATAATCGAAAAAATCGGGTTATAGAAAGAATGGTCCGACTTTAATCAAATTTGATACACTCATAGACAAAGACATAAGAAATGATATTCAGAAGTTTCAAGGTTACAGTTCTTACAATAGTGTAGAAAATCTCTAATATATATATATATATAAAAGGCAAGATGTTTGTGTGTGTGAGTCTGTTTATCTGCCTGTATGTCCTTTATATAAATCCACAATTTTTATCCGATTCCCACCAAACTTCACACAAATATTCTTTAGGTTGGGTCTGAGCTCCAGGACCATGGATTAGTTTAAAGCTTTCATTACACCCGAGCAACGCCGGTCTATACTGCTAATTTTTGATAAGAAAATTGGGATTCAAGGCGTCAGGATCATTGTGCCTCTGACACAAATCGAAGCTGCATTCCTTTCTTTCTTTTTTGAATATATCAATCTAGACTCGCTTAGAATTTTATAATTTTGGAAATACGATCGACGAATAATAATAATAATAATAATAATAATAATAATAATAATAATAATAACGGATTAAATCGTGGCGGCCAGGCAATTCTAAAGACTGTCAAAATATACAAACCTGGAAATTGAAATAGAAAAAAATGTGGAAATTGAAAACAAGAATGCCAGTGCCAAGAGTGCCAGTGATGGTAGGTGCACTTGGAATGATAAAAAATGGAACCAAACAAAACATTGAAAGAATCCCTGGAAACCCTTGCTTAGGAAATATACAAGTTAAGTATACTTGTTAAGTGCAGCCCACACGCTGGGAGGAAATTTGTCTGTGTGGCGCTGGGGATGTTAGGTGAGATATGACTCCATTTCATGTTTTTCATAACAACACACCACAACCTTCCTTAGGTCTTCTCGCAGACTTGGTAGGTAGTGCGGCCATAGCAGAAATTAAAATGTGATGAAAAATGACACAATAATAATAAAATTACGTAACTACAATTTTGTGAGGATAAACTTTGAAAATTTACTCATATCTGTAACAAATCAAAAAATAAATGAATGACTAAATGAATGAATGAATGAATGAAGCAAACTAAAGCACAGAAATATTGACACTAAGTTCCTAACATGGAAGCACTGCAAATGTTAAATATCCGCATTTATGCTAAGCACAGCAAATCTCCAGATAATTTAAATATTTGAAGAATATGAGGGGTTCCGTTTGGTTCAATCAAAGAACAACAACCATAAAATCAAATCGCTTGATTCCAAGGTCGCCAATAACGACTGCTGAAAACTGGGAGCATTATTTCACGAACAATATTTTTAAGAAATCACTTTCGATTGTCTTTTGCAAGCGGTATATTGATAAGAGGAACTAAGAATAACAGTATTTGGACAATCAGGAGAAAAGAGAAAGTGGTAAATTAGCAGAGGAAAGGAAATAAAAGGATAGAAAAGGAGTAAAGAAAGAGAGAAAATGAAAGTGGAAGGAGAGAAAGAAGTGATGAAGAAAGCAAAAGAAATAAAGGAATGAAAAAAATAATGAAAATAAAAAATGCGGAGATTTAGGAAATATAACTAAAAGCAAACAGATAGAAGGGAGGTACAGAAAAATAATAATAATGAGAATAACAACAACAACAATCATAATAATAGTAAAAAGAGTAAGAAGATAAGAATAAAAGAATAAGACGAGTAAGAATAATAATAAAAACATAAGTATAAAACAGATAATAAAAAAAAGAATAATGAGAATAATAAGAGTAAGAATAAAAGTAATAATAATAACAAGAGCAATCAAAGAATGCAAACCTCCGCCAAGGCAATACGGACAACATCTCAGCAATTAGCAAGAGATGATAATTCAATATTATTTTTAAAAAAGCGCGTTCAGAAATTGTACTGACGCAAAGCAATCTAGGGGAGGTAATTCAGTATTTGGCATGTAAAAACGGAAAAATAATCCAGAACTTTATCTTACACCGGATCAAACCCAAAATCTAAGCAGTCCGTGCCATTCATGAGCAAAGGAAATAGAGGAATGAAAAAATAATGAAAATATAAAATGCGGAGATTTAGAAAATATAGCAAAAAAAAAAAAAAAACAGATTGAAGAGACGTAAAGGATAATAATAATAATGATGATAACAACAGCAACAACAACAACAACAACAACAATAATAATAATAATAATAATAGTAAAAAGAGTAAGAAGAGTAAGAAGATAAGAATAAAAGCATAAAACGAGTAAGAATAATAATAAAAAAACATAAGTATAAAACAGATAATAAAAAAAGAATAATGAGAATAATAAGAATAAGAATAAAAGTAATAATAATAACAACAAGAGCACATCAAAGAATGCAAACCTTCGCCAAGGCAATAGGGACAACATCTCAGCGATTAGCAAGAGATGATAATTCAATATTATTTTTAAAAAGCGCGTTCAGAAATTGTACTGACGCAAAGCAATCTAGGGGAGGTAATTCAGTATTTGGCATGTAAAAACGGAAAAATAATGCAGAACTTTATCTTACACCGGATCAAACCCAAAATCTAAGCAGTCCGTGTCATTCATGAGGCCAATCATCCCTGAAAGTCTCATTCAAATATATCTTGTGGGTCTTAAGATATTTTGACAACGGACTGAGTAACATATAGACAAACGCGACTGAATACAATACCTACTGCTTAAGATGGTGGCAATAATAATAATAATAATAATAAGATTATCGAAAGGCATTCGATAGTGTGCCACATTCCTGGATTTTAAAGACTTTAAATATATACAAGATATCGCCCGTCATCATCAATTTCATCAAACAGTGCATGTCTATATGGAAAACAACCCTTTACCTCAATCATATAAATGGAACCTATAAGTCTGATGAAATAAACATCAAAAGAGGTATATTTCAAGGTGATTCTTTATCTCCCTTACTATTCTGCATATCATTAATAGCACTAACCAGTCAACTTAATAAGACAGAATGTGGATATAAAATAGGCCAAAAGAAAATAAGCCATCTATTTTACATGGATGACTTCAAGTTATATGCTAAGAATGATAATGAGCTGGAAGGTCTTCTGCAAACTGTAAAATGCTTCAGCGAAGACATTAGAATGAAATTTAATTTGAATAAATGTGCTAAAGCTACAGTTTTACGTGGATCAATACAAGAAACATCCTCAATTAGCTTAGACCCTGCTGTAACAATAAAAGAATTGAAACCAGAAGAAGCTTATAAATACCTAGGTGTAAATGAGAGCGAAAACATTCACCATAAAAAATGAAAGAAATAGTGCGTAAAGAGTACTATAGAAGGCTACGAATGATATTAAAAACTGAATTGAATTCTCAGAACAGAGTTATGGCCATTAATAGCCTTGCAATCCCAGTTGTTCAATATAGCTTTAACATCTTAAACTGGACTCTAAACGACATCAGGCGAATGGATGCTAAAACAAGAAAGCTTCTTTCTAAGCATAAGATGCATCATCCAAAGGCTGATGTAGACCGTTTATACATACCCCGTAAAGAAGGTGGAAGAGGTCTTATTCAGCTGGAATTGTCATACAAGACAACAACTATTGGCTTACTAACATACATAGAAACAACAAAGGATTGGATGATACAATTAGTAAGGCAACATGAAGAAAGAAAGAAAAAATATTCAATAATAAAAGAAGGCAGTAAATACAAACAAGATTTACAGTTAGTAGATTCTGTAGAAAAGCAAAACAGAAGCCAAGAACCAACTATTGCGGCAAAAAATATGAAAATGAAAGCCAAAGATAAAGCTCTTGAACAGATGAAACAGCGCTGGCAAGACAAACCTCTGCATGGCCAATATCCAGAACGTGCCAATAAATCCAATGTTGACAAAGTTAATACTCATCGATGGTTACGTGCATCTGGATTAAAGTCTGAAACTGAAGGATTTATTCTTGCAGCACAAGACCAAAGTCTTTTCACTAGAAACTTCCAGGCAAATATTATGCATAATAATATGGATCCAAAATGCAGGTTTTGTGATAAACACCAAGAAACAATAGACCACCTAATCTCAGGCTGTTCTGTGCTTGCCCCAAATGAATATAAAAATCGCCACGATAGAGTTGGGCAATATTTACATTGGGCAATGTGCAAACATTATGGAAAAGCTGTAAACAAACACTGGTATGAACATCACCCAGCACCGGTTACAGAAATAGAAGATGTAACCATTCTATGGGATTACACCATCTACACAGACAGAAAAATTGAAGCAAACAGGCCAGACATTATTGTTAAAAACCAGAAAGAGAAAACTTGTCTATTAATTGATATGGCTTGTCCAGCGGATTGTAACATAGCAATCAAGGAATTTGAAAAACTGTCAAAATATAAAGACCTGGAAATTGAAATAGAAAAAATGTGGAAATTGAAAACAAGAGTTGTGCCAGTGATAGTAGGTGCACTTGGAATGATAAAAAATGGAACAAAACAACACATTGAAAGAATCCCTGGAAACCCCAGCTTAAGAGATATACAAAAAAATGTCTTATTAAGTACAGCCCACACACTAAGGAAAACTTTATCTATGTAATGCTGGGGATGATAGGGAAGATAGAAAAACATGAAATGGAGCCATAACAACACGCCACTACCTGCCTTAGGTCTCCCCGCAGACTTGGTTGGTAGTGATACCAAAGCAGAAATCGAAATATGATGTAAAATGACATAATAATAATAAGTAGAATATGAAAGGCAAGCAGATGTGAGAAAAGAAGAAGTCATGTAAAGTAAGAAAGAAAACAAATGAAAGGGCAAAGGAAGTCAGGTTAAGAAGAAATGAGAGAAGAAAGAAAGTAAATATAAAAGAAATAGAAAGAAAAGTTTTGGAGAAGAAAAGAACGCACCGATTATGGAAAAGAAAAAAGGAAGTAAAAAATGAATGAAAAAGATAAAAGTAATGAAAAAAAAATGATGTGCAGTGGTTATAGGCTCGGAACGAGAAATCGGAGAGCCGAGTTCGAATTCCAGTTGAATTCACTGCATTCACTTACACACAAATACCCATGGGAAAGGTATTAATCCATCTCTTCCTACCAATTATGGGTTAAATAACAGGACAGAGTGGGTTCTATAGCAGAAAGTAATGGCAACCTAATCTTCTGCCCAGTCAGTCATGTCTCATTCGAGACACGATCGCCGAAGCGTGTATCATTTATGGCACTTGACCGAATGAACAAAATAAAATAAAATAAAAATAAGAGAGAAAAATAAAAGTAGAGAGAAAAAAATGGAAATAATTCAACAGATATTATTTATAGAAGAAGACCAAGAAAGGAAAAATGTAAATGAAAGAAAACGAATGAGAAAATGATGGAGGTATAAGTGAGAGAATGAAAGAAGAAAGAAAGAAGCTGGAAAGAAGTTGGAAAGGAAAGAAGGAACAAAAAAGATCAGTGGATTCGGCTGCCATTCTTTCTTCCATATTAAATGATAAACGTGAATCGAATCGGCCGTCTGGAACCGGACACATGATTATTAGCTGAAGTTTGATTGAAAATATTCAGATTTTTGTTATTAATATTCACCACTAAATTAAGTGCATTGGTAAAAAGTGTTGAATACTAAAAAATAAGTGTAAAATGTTTTTGATATATAATATACTTTCCTGTCATCAGGCTTACGAACATTTTTTTTAATGCAAACTGATTTGTTAAAATTAGGCTATAGGCTTATTAATTATTATTATTACGTAAATATGTACAGGGTATAATTGTAAGTGTGTGTGAGTGTGTGTGTGTGTGTGTGTGTGAGATTTAGAATGACGTAAACATTATTGTCATTGTCAACAGATATTTAGAAACAAAATTGTGTAAAGTGCAACACTGAGATCCGAAGGCGAATCGGCATGGCCAAGGATGCATTCCAGAAGCTGAGTAGAAAATTGAAAGAAGAAAATTTTACTAGAAACAAAGAAGAGAGAACTAGATTGCTATGTGATTTCTGTTCTTCAATATGGTGGTGAAAACTGAACAATCTCCTCAAAGATGATGGAGAAACTTGAAGTAACCAAAATGTGGTTCTACAGAAGAATGCTAGGGATACCAGGAACCAAACGTGTAAAATCTTCTGTACAATTAAGACGGAAGCTGAAGATTTGCCTGAAATAGGCCTCCACTTAACCATGGAGTAACGTGTCTGTCTTTATATATATATATATATATATATATATATATATATATATATATATATATGTTTATACTACATTGAGCACTTTTATTTATACCTGAATAATATATATTTATATTGCCATATGTATATTTATTAATTCACATAACTTTATATGATCATAAAAACTTGGCTGGAGATTGGATTAAACTTTTATGAAACTCGAAGTATGGGTTAGATTATGTGAATCATTTAATTTGTATTTTTAGAGGCTTACAAGAAGTGAAAGTGAATGAGAAGACCGATAATATAGTGAGCATTAAGTATAATATATAAAAAAAGCTTAGTTCAAGAAGGTAAATGTTTTTAAGGGAAAAAAAGAAATCGTAAAGGAACTTCATGAATCAGAAGTGCGAGAAAGACTGTTATAAGTACAATGAGTGGTCACATCTAAGTAGTTCAACCGTGAGCACTAGGTGAGACCTAGTCTCCAATCTACTAGCACGCTTAAATTAATGTAGTCGGGGCAACAGAGAGAAAACTTATCAGCACAGTTGCAATGAAAATATCTGTAGAAAAGAGAAGAAATCTACGTCACGTCGGTGAGAAAGTGATTTAAGTCGACATGCCTTGTAAAGATAGATTAGATTACAGATCATTCTTTGGTTTTTATCAAGAACTAGCAACATAGCCCGGCGTTGCCCGTGCAACTCAGAACATTTTTGTAGTAGGAGAAGATGCCAATGAGAGGTGTAGACGAAAATCATTTACAAACAGTTTATTTCTTGCATGAAATATTTTGAGGAAAAAAAAAGCTTTATTTTTTTAAATTTAATTTTCTGAAGTATGAAATATTGAATCTGAAAAAAAAAAAGAGTTAAATTAAATTAACCATTGGCACTTTTTTTTAACTTATTTTATTTTTGTTTGAAAAAACAATTTTTTCTTTTAAATATTTCTTTTGTTTCAAAATTACGGGGAAAAATAATCACATTTTTTGTTGACCAAATGAATTTTTAAAACGTCGGAATAAAAATTAAATATAAAGGCTTATTTTTTTTAAATAAAAAAATATTTTAGTCGCGTTTGACACATGTGTTTGATTTCTTTGACGTAATTTAACAACCATCTTAGATCTTAGATGTTTTACGGAGCAAATGTAAACAACCGGCTCCATTAGCCAAAAAGTGCGAAAGGAAAAATTGAACTTAAACTCAAAAAGTATGTGTCGACCTGGTTTCCCTGTAGATATGTGTCCCTAGAAAGTTTGAATAGCATCGCTTAAAAAATGTAGGCATGCATAGAGAACAGTCACACACAGACTCACAAATTGCTTTTATATATCATCATTTATCCATCACATCTAATGGTGCAAAGGAAGCAACTTTTTGCTGCTGTTTCTATAACAAATTGATTTTACGGGGCAGGGTTGTTAGCCCTGCACCCAACCCCCAAACCCCCAAACCTGGAGGACATTTCTTGGTGCTTACGTTTACAGCACCTGGTATTCCCAAATGGTCACCCATTCAAGTACTGAGCAGGCTCTATGTTGTTTAACTTCGGTGATCGGACGGGAACCGGTGCATTCAATGCAATATAGCCGTAGACTTTTATATAGAGAGATAACGAAATGTACAGTATGAGAATCAGACCAGATGTGGCAGCAGCATTCAATCTAGGGAGAAAGTCGCTGAAATCTAGATACCTGGTAATGGATCGATAACTTTAATGTAGTCGATACTTAACCCCTTCAGCACTGGTTAGAGCCTCGAACACTTTGTCGAAAAGAGATAAGAAAATAATAGGGCGATAGGTAGAGGGATTAGAGGGTTTACCAGAGTTATTAAAAACAGGAACTACATATTAGGACTTAAACAAGCTGGAAAGCAAGAAACAGAGAGGCAGTAGTTGTAAGTTTGGAGAGGACAGGAGTCAGCTCAGAGGTACTTTTCTTTAGGACGACGGCTGAGATTCCATCAACTCCGCTTGCCTAATGGGACTCTAATTTAGATATGATGCCCGAGACTAAAGATTGGGTTAGGCACATATCACTCAGTAAAACCTCTGTTTTAGGAAAGACAACAGGTGTGGATACTCCAGATGTGATGAGTTAAGTTTTGAGTTAGAAGAGAATTTGCGAGCAAAGCATTCAACCTTATCTGATGTATATGTGAGGACTTCAAATTGGTTGAATAAAGAAGGGATTGGGGTTTTTCTCTTGTTCATCATATTCTTGCAGAGCAGCCAGTAACCTCTAGAACCGAACTTACGAGATGCTATACGATGTTTTATTCTATAAGCAAACGATAACAACTTTGCATCATTTAGGACGTGTTTGAATTCATTACGAGTAAAGGCAAAGAGGCATGTGTCACTATAGTACAAACGGAAGAAGTGATTACTGAGGTCTATAGCGAACGAACATGCAGATGAGGACAAAGGAGATTACTTAGATTATATCAAAATTTATATATCTATAAGATACAAATCCTATTTGATCCATCAACCAACTAAAAAAACACAAAATAAATGGCACACCCGAAAAATCAAATTCAAACGACTACAACATTTGGGATAAACACAAAGAACAATTGCACACCAGCAAAAGAGGATCTAAATGCCTCAAAGCTTTTCTTTTTCACAAGTCAGTGTTAAAAGCGACACACTGGATCCTGATTGGTTGACAAAATACGTCAGCGAAACAGTTGTTTTCACAGCTAAAGAAAAAATCGTTCTGGGATCGTCCCAGGTGACCAGAATTCAATATTTAAGAAGGTCCCCTGACCGGTCACAGTCAGCCAGTCAAGAGGGTCAGTGAGAGACGGCAGTCGGTCGAGCCATCACTCAAGCAAGCAGGTGATCTGTCAGTCAGCGAGACAGTCAGCCACGCCAGTCAATCCCGAAAGGCACAGTGTCAGATATACACAATCCGATAGGCGCCGACATCAGAGTGACCAGTGCCGACGAACAAATCCGTCGCCGACTTAACCGCTACTAATGATAGGAAGAAAGAGAGAAACAAGACACATGCAACGGCCGTAAAACTTTTCACTCCTCTTATCAACCAGAAAGAATAAGTAACACAGATTTACTAAGTTAAGTAGACTGATTCATCGTTTTACACACACATTCTACCAATTACTACTATCTCCGTTTGACTCTCTTTCTCTCCTCGGGAATTCTCATCCACACTCCTTTTCAACACACTTTGAAACACTTTACTTTTCCACCTACTTCGCGGCTGATGCATAAAAAGGAAAGAAACTTTGTGCTACTACTCTGTTTAATTACAGACCCAAAACGGACATTTTTATCTTCCAACAACATTCACTGAAATCCAAAAGACACTCTTCTATCAAACAGAAGATACAAAGAATTGTACAGATTGTTTATACTGTATATATATATTGTCAAATACAATATTTTCATATTTTTATACAACATTTCTTATTGCGTTGTCTTTTCTCGAAATTTGTGTTGTGTTTTTGTAGACCGGATAGTCCGCATTAAAACAGCCTTTTTAATCCAGGTTGTTCTGGAACCCCACATATCGTTATCATTATATATATATATATATATATATATATATATATATATATATATATATATATATATATTAAGGAAATGAATGAAGATTAACGAAATGGTCTTTAAACAACCGACAATTTGAAATGATTTGTTTGAACATTATTTTTTTATCGATACTCGTATTTAAGTAAATGTTCTGTTTTATAATCAAACAGTATTATATATTTATTTCTACCGGCCTGATTATTTAAGACTTTGACTTCGTTTAGACTTTTGGGCATTAGTGGTCGAGAGATCTCAGACACGCCAGATCAATTAGTGGCTTCCCCTATATGGATAAGGGGTCGCAGGTTACACATCTTCGTAACAAAACTTTATCGTAAATAATCAGGCCCGTAAAAATAAATATATAATACTGTTTGATTATAAAAAAAGAATATCTATTTAAATACGAGTATCGATCAAAATAATGTTCAAACAAATCATTTCATATATATATATATATATATATATATATACGAAAAATCTAAAGTGAGCCAAAACCTACCGCGGTTTCACACTACGGATCGTCAGGGAAAAGAGTCTAAGTAGTTATTATTATCATATACATATATATATATATATATATATATATATATATATATATATATATATATATATAATTAAAGGTTTTTTTTATCCGTCATATGTTTATTACTGCAAACGTTATTCTTAGTGGATGTCCATATTAAAGTAGAGGACCATCCGACAGGATTCGAACCTGCGGCCCATTTTGCAATAGGAACTGCTTTGCTTTATTGTGACGAAGGTTCGATTACTATAGGAGGGCACATTTTCTTTATTAGGTTTTCTCGGTTATACAGGTCAGTAGATGAAATAGATAATGTTTGAAATAATATAAAAGTATCTAATCAAATACGGGTAGCCACTAAAAGTAATGTTTGAGATTATATGTACATGACGGCAAAATATTTATGTCGATATGCCATCTGAAATGACGGCAAAAGTGATGTACCTACTACTGAGTATTTTATATTCAGACATAAGAAAAAAAAATAATCCAAATCCTGGGACGTGATAGGAGGAATGATTTGAGTTCTCTTGGTAACTGGCGTGTGTATACACCGCAAGTATATTACAAGCTAAAATTTCCCCTCTCTCATTACATGCGCCTATGGCTTAGGGAGCAGGGACTCCGATTGACGACAAATCGGCCGAGTATCGAGCCCGGCTGGAAGCAAGTGGATATGTCTAGCCACACTGATAATCTGTGATACAATAAAACATGCTTGTATGTGCATGACTATGACTATTTACGCTCTCACACCCTGATTGAGCACTCTGGAAGAATGGTAGACTTTGAAAAACAGTAGCTACTCTGGCATGTACGCATCGCTCATTCCGTAATGAATTAGAGCACTCTGGCTATTGAGCGAGTATAATGACAATATACAGGCTAAAATGTCTGCCTTCTTCTTCCGAAAGGCTCATAGCCCAGAGGTAGAATCGCCGACTGACGCCAATTCGGCCGGGTTTCAATACTGGGTTAAAACCAATCGGAGTCTAATCGTACTGATAAGCGAAACAGATCTGTCTGATGACTATATACCATATACTGATCTGTTTGATGACTATATATATATATATATATATATATATATATATATATATATATATATATATATCTGAAGAGAACCAGCTGTTTTACAATCCTATTTTTCCGGTATTTACTTTTTTTAAATTTTTTATAAAAGTACTCAATACAAGAAATATTGTAGAGCCTTATATATGTATATACACAACGGTCTTTATTATCATAGAGAGGATGGCGTACTCTCATATCGATTTCGATCTATGAGAATCTGACTACTTTATTTTGTCGCGTATAACCCTTCATACCCGCTAGTGAAATGCATATAACTCCACATATTATGCAACAGCGAGGATCTCAGATCATGGCAACAGCAATATTTGTCGTGGCCTTTCGCCATTGTCATTCGTCTCTGAGCAATATGACGGATTTTGAAATTTCTGATTCTGCTCTGGCACACATTTCTTCGGTTATTTCTACCCAAGTTAACTCTTTAAATCAGCATGGAGCACATTGTCAGCCGTGAGGTAATTCTGTGTGTGTGTGTGTGTGTGTGTGTGTGTGTGTGTGGTTAGTCGAAAGAAGTGCCCAGATTTTACAAAATAAAATTGTTAATATTAATCTTGCAGATCATTTTGCCGACATTTTTTTTGTTTTTGTCGGTTCCTTTGATCATTCGTTGAAAGGCACGGAACTCGAAAACAAGCTCTCCTACCATTCCAAAGATGAGATTTTGATCTCAAAATATTAATGTATAATAAATAGGTAATACTCAACAACTTTTTTACCTTCCTTTATTTTACTAAACGCATTGTGATAGCCTTCAAGTGCTAACCATGCAATCAATCTTTAATTGATTTTTGCCTACGTGTAATGCAAAAGACAAAGAATCTGACTGCTGTAAAAAGAAAAAAAATAAGATATCTGGCACTACTTTTAACTCGCCCTATATAAGTAGATATAAAAATCACTCTTTTTTAATTAACTAGCATCATAGCCCGGCGTTGCCCGTGTAACTCAGAACATTTTAGTAGTAGGACTCGGTTATATAAAAAAATAATTATATAAAAAAAAATTGTTTAAAAATTGTTAAAAAATTCCATTAAAAAATTTATTTTCTTTTGTTTTGCGTAACCGTGATTTGATGTTTTGTGTGACATTGTAAACAACATTGCGTTTCTTTTTGTTTCAAAATTACAGGGAAAATATTTACATTTTTTGTTGGCTAAATGAATTTAACATAAAAATAAAAAAAATATTTATTTTGTTTTACTGAAATTAAAAATATAAAACCTATTACGCTCTCAGTTCAGAAATTTTATAAGAATATTTAAAAATGTAGAAATATAAAAATTATTACGCTCTCAGTTCAGAATTTTTTTAAAAATATTTATTTTGTTTCAAAATTACGGGGAAAAATATTAACATTTTTTGTTGACCAAGTGAATTTTTAAAACTTCGGAATAAAAATTAAATATAAAGGCTCATTTTTTTTTAATAAAAAAATACTTTAGTCGCGTTTGACACGTGTGATTTGATTTCTGTGACATAATTTCGCAACCATCTTAGACCTTAGATGTTTTACGGAGCAAATGTAAACAATTAGCTCCATTGGCCATAAAAGTCCGAAAGGGAAAATTGCTGAACTTAAACTCGAAAAGTACGTGTCGACCTGTTTTCCCTGTAGATATGTGTTCCTAGAAAGTTTGAATGGCGTAGCTTAAAAAATATAAGCGTGCATAGGGAATAGTCACACACAGACTCACAGATTGCCTTTTATATATATATATATATATATATAGATAGACTAGCATCACAGACCGGCGTTAAATGAATGTAACATAAAAATTATTTATTTTGTTAAATATTCTTTTTTTAATTTTATGTTCTGAAGTATGAAATATTAAATCTAAAAAAAGAAGACTTAAATAATTAAATTAACCATTGGCCTATTATTTTTTATTTTTTTACATATTTTGTTTTTGTTTGAAAAAACAATTTTTAAAAAAATATTTCTATTGTTTCAAAATTATGGGGAGAAATGTTCACATTTTTTTGTTGATCAAATGAATTTTAAAACGTCGGAATAAAAATTAAATATAAAGGCTCATTTTTTTTAGTCGCGTTTGACACGTGCGATTTCATTTCTGTAACGTAATTCAGCAACCATCTTAGATCTTAGATGTTTTACGGGGCAAATGTAAACAGTCTGAGCCATTGGCCAAAAAGTGCGAAAGGGAAAATTGCTGAACTTTAACTCAAAAATTATGTGTCGACCTGGCTTCCTTGTAGATATGTGTCCCTAAAAAGTTTGAATGGAGTAGCTTAACCCTTTAGGGCCATTCGTATCATATTTGATACAGTATTTCCCTATAAGGAAACATTTGGTATTTCCCTATAAGGAAACATTTGGTATTCATTGACTGAGCAGTCAGTACTGCTTTCATTTGAAATTTATAAAATATTTCTCTTAAAAAATTTTTCAGGAAAATATTTCTTTCAAGGCTTGTTTTCATACTGTATCAAATATGATACGAATGGCCCTAGAGGGTTAATAATATAATATGATTAAGGCTTCTACTTGTCATAAAGTGGGGGATCATTTCTATATTGTTATGAAGTAATAAACAGATCCCCCACTAATTACTACTTAACCCTCTAGGGCCATTCGTATCATATTTGATACAGTATTTCCCTATAAGGAAACATTTGGTATTTCCCTATAAGGAAACATTTGGTATTCATTGACTGAGCAGTCAGTACTGCTTTCATTTGAAATTTATAAAATATTTCTCTTAAAAAATTTTTCAGGAAAATATTTCTTTCAAGGCTTGTTTTCATACTGTATCAAATATGATACGAATGGCCCTAGAGGGTTAATAATATAATATGATTAAGGCTTCTACTTGTCATAAAGTGGGGGATCAGTTCTATATTGTTATGAAGTAATAAACAGATCCCCCACTAATTACTACTTAACCCTCTAGGGCCATTCGTATCATATTTGATACAGTATTTCCCTATAAGGAAACATTTGGTATTCATTGACTGAGCAGTCAGTACTGCTTTCATTTGAAATTTATAAAATATTTCTCTTAAAAAATTTTTCAGGAAAATATTTCTTTCAAGGCTCGTTTTCATACTGTATCAAATATGATACGAATGGCCCTAGAGGGTTAATAATATAATATGATTAAGGCTTCTACTTGTCATAAAGTGGGGGATCAGTTCTATATTGTTATGAAGTAATAAACAGATCCCCCACTAATATGATACGAATGGCCCTAGAGGGTTAATAATATAATATGATTAAGGCTTCTACTTGTCTTAAAGTGAGGGATTAGTTCTATATTGTTATGAAGTAATAAACAGATTCCCCACTAATATGATACGAATGGCCCTAGAGGGTTAAAAATGTAGGCATGCATAGGGAACAGTCACACACAGACTCACAGATGGCCGTTTATATATATATATAGATAAACAGGCACGCACATTTGCAGGACAGTACAGCACATCACATAAATATGCACTCCGTGACACACACGGACGCCTGTATATTCAAACGCCTGAATCTTGCTTCGAGATAACGATGTACTGACAGCGTGTTGTTCGCGTATAAGAAACACAATTGTGATTTTATTATTATTATTATTTTGTTTTCATAAGAAAAAAAATCGTCTTTCCCATTCAATCTCTAATCAGAGACAATAGCACAAAAGGTAAATTCACCCAACTAACACCTCAGCGATTCTACACCAGCGTCGTGGCGTGTTCAAACACTTGAGACAAAAAGAAATATTTGAAAGAGTTGATCAATCTAAACTTGAAACAACACGCTTCTATCGTTCGAAAAGCGCCGAGAAACAGCTGCAGTATATCATTAGTTTTCCGATCATTGTCCTTTATCGATAATTATAATGAGAAACGGTTTGGGCAAAATTTTTCCATTAATACGCTTGTGAGCCGTGGTTTCATTACGATCGTACCCATCACCTTACCCATTTTTGATATTAATGTTGACCCTATACAAGACCCAAGAGCCACTCAAATTAGGGGGGTGGTATTGTGTAATATTGATCTGAGATGGTTGGTAAATTACGTTACAGAAATGAAATCGCACGTGTCAAACGCGACTAAAAAAAATCTGGCCCCACCCGAGGAAGGCTGATGCAAGCGAGGGTGTTTCCGGTCGTTGAAAGGAACGGATGTCGTTTGACCTTATTTCCGGCAGCAGCGGAAATAACTACAGAGGCAAACAGAACAGGTGTCTCTGAGAATTACATGGGCGTGCGTGGGCGAGGCAAAACCGGAAGAAAAAGTCCCGGTTCTGGAAGATTATAAAAAGACCTCGGCTCACGGATTCGCCAGTAGTAGAGGAGCGACAGAGATCGGCCGGTGAAGAGAGACACAACAGATAAGACTACACTCCCGTCAACCCATTAGAAGCGCGCTCTCTCAATTCTCTGTTCCCTATTCTACACGGTCCATCGTCATTAATAAAAATATAACTTCATATTTTTATATATATGCGTGTTTGTTGTTTGTCGATATACAACAGACGTATCAGCCTTAGAAAAGGTAAGAAAAGAAGTTATGCAAAAAAGTTGACAGTTCACCATAGATTTGAAGTGGTCAAGATTATAGTGATTTGGAAAACATTTTGCTGGGAATCTGTTCCTCAAAGTTGCAGTTCTTGGGAAGAATTGAAGCTGTAGGGAGATAGTTAATGTTTATTGAATTGACCTTGTGCCATACATAACCGAACTTCTTACAATTTAGGATTATTCGTTATCATCAAAAGGTTAGAGATTCGATATGTAGAAGACTGAAAGTATACCTTTTGTATGTTTGAAATTTATTGATAGAAAAGAAGAACATAAATTATTAGAAGTTAATGTTCATGAGAAACCGTATTAAGAAGTTAAGGGTATCAAGAGTTCGTCGTAGTAACTTGTTGGAATGAGTTTATGTGTACGTAGGCAGGAACGTATGTATGTATGTATGTATACGCGTTTAATGTTTGGTAGGATTGTCTTTGAAGTTATCCCTCAGGGTGAATGGTGAAAAGGAAAGACAATAATAGCGATCGCTTGACGTTTGTCAAGGGACGTGTTAATTAGGTTTCGTGTCTCTCTGGCGGCGGTCAAACTTGACCCGTCTTTTATTTCGTTTGGAAATTCAGTCCCGGATGTTATTCTGGCCTTTCTAGTTTTCTATTGGCCGAAAACATTTCGCATCGAGGTGTGAAATTTTGCGAGTTTTGTGTGTTAAGCAAAGTTGGAGTAAATTCGTTTATTTCTAACAAAATCAATAAGTCGGCGCTTAACATTTGAATTTTTAAATCTGGAACTTGTTTTGTTCACTACAGAATCAGTCCGACTGGAAGTTACTTCTTGCTAGATAACAACAATTTCAAATTACGACACCTTTTGTGGATAAGGATATTTTCTCACAGCGCCCTACCCCAGAAAACGATGAAATATTTCATATACATGCCATTAGATTAGTTAATATAACACCCACGGCCCCAAGTCCTACATAGATTGCTGGTGTGGGTATATATCTGGAGCTATTTCTTTTCAAGCCAGTTTTAAACTAAGATTTGTGTTTCTAAACTGGTCTCCCTTCCAAGGTTAAAGATCAAGTAAGAGACTGAATGGATTGTCATCAGCAAATATAAAACCCCAGTGTGCCAACTGTAGGTGGGATAAACTAAAATATAACAAGTAAAAATCTTTAAATACCTGATAAGTGTTCTGACAGAGGACGGAAAGTGCAACATGGAGATCCAAAAACGAACTGGCATGGCCAAGGACGCATTTCAAAAGCTAACAAGAGTACTGAGAAATAAGAAAATCTCATTGGAAACAAAGAAAAGAGTTCTCGATTGCTATGTGATATCTGTCCTTCTGCATGGAAGTGAATGTTGGACGATCTCATCAAGGATGAAGGAGAAGCTTGAGGCAGCAGAAATGTGATTTTACAGAAAGATGCTGATATTATGAAGTGAGCAACGATGGTGGGTCGGAGAGGATGCAAATGAGAAGAAAACCCATGTTTAACATCAGAAAGAGACAGATAAGTTTCTTGGGACATGTAATGAGGAAGGCGGAGCTGGAGAATTTAATACTCACAGGACGGAAAGAAGGAAAGCGAGACAGGGGAAAGAAGTGCGAGACATACTTGATAGGCTTGAGCAAATGGATGGCAGAGCAGAGTTTGGAAAAGATACCAAGAGAAAATATACTGAGAGCGACAAGAGACAGAGACAAGTGGAATTCCATGATCGCCTACACTCTGAAGGGACACGGCACATAAAGAAGAAATTGGTCGACTGCTAGGTCGAGGTCTACCAGAATGCTCCCCTTTTTTTTCACTGCTACCTTGCGGTAGGGGTGGGCGCGTTTTCTACCCTTGGATTTCTCTACTTACTCTCGATCCTTCTCTTTGTGGGCTGAGTGCTTAGCAGAAAGGCATCGAGTACCATTTTTAAAGTCTTTAGTATGTCTCGACTGGGGATTGAACCCGTAACCTCACGCACTATAGGTGAGCAGTCTACAATTGCGCTAACGCTGGATCAAACTCTGCCCTATTATTTACGAGAGTTTGAATTCGGTTTTTCTTCTAGACTGATTGCAAACCAAAAGCTCAAACAGCTTTTCTAATTTTCTTTTTTAAGCATATCACCCCGAGTAAGGCGGTAACACTACTGATGTGCTGGGGGCTACATAAGAGTAAAAGATTAGAGGAGAGGAAAGAGAAGGACGAACCAGATAGAAAGGAGCAAGAGAATTATGAGAATACAGGTGTAATGACAGTTTCAAAAGTGGAGAGAACGGAAAGGCTATACAGGGCGATGTGGAAAGAACTAGGGTCAAGTTGTTAAGAGATGAGTATTGACCTTGCATTTAAATTCCCGGTGGTTGTAGCCACCAGGAAAGCAAGAATAAGGAAGCGAGTTCCACAGGTGGGAAGTGCGAGAAAAGAAGCTGCAGGAGTAGAATTGTCGTCTGCATTTGGTTGATCTAACTTTGAATGGGTGAGACCCAGATGCCAGTCTGGTTGCACGAGTAAATACCTGTTGCGAAGGCACCAGTGACTTAAGTTCGTTGGAGCAGAAGCCATGGAAGTATTTATAGAATAGACAAAGGGAAGCCACATTTCGTCGGTGGGAAAGTGGCTGTAGTCGAGCCGCCAAGTAGGTACCTATTACATTACTGATTCTCCTTTGGAGTCTGTCAAGAACACGGAGATGGACAGCGGGGGCACCAGACCATATATGGCAGCAGTACTCCATGTACGGACGAATGGTTGATTTGTATATATGCAGGATGGTTTCAGGTGGGAAAAACATCCTGGCCCGACACAGTGACTCAACCTTCCTAGCAATGGATTTAGCTATTGACTCGATGTAGTGGTTCCACTTGAGATCAGAAGAGAGAGTAAGGCCGAGGAGGCGTAGAGTATTGTTCTCGGGGAGACTAGCTTGGTTCATGCTTATGGGAGGCAGGAGAGGTTGCCTGTGGTGATTGACAGACAGCAGCTTGGTCTTAGACGCATTAACCAGTAATTGAAAAAAGACATATTTTAACTTTTCTAAGATAATTACTGTGAAGTGAGGGTAAACAAAATATTAAAATACAGGAGAGTTTCGTTAGAAAGAAAATAAAAAAGTGTTGGATTGCTATATAATATTCAGTCAGTTAAGTGCCATTCGTGATACACGCTTGGGAAGAAGATGATCCCGCAGTAGGTTACCATTACTTTTTGCGGTAGACTGGTTGCCAACCAAGACTATAGAACCCAATCTGTCCTACTATTTAACCCATGACTGAAAGGAAGAAATAGATTAATACCTTTACCAAGGGTATTTGCGCTTAAGTGAATGCAAGGAATTCAACTAAAGTTCGAACTCGGCTCCCTGATTTGGCGTTTCGAGCCGATGTCTAGTGCACCACATTAATCTTCCAGTATGATAAAATGTTTGAGAATTAACTCACAGATGACTTAAAGAGACAGATGCAGATTGAAAATTCCATAAGAGCAATATATATTGCAGAAACATAGGCAACACCTTCACAAATTAGATTTCAACCAAGTCGATCATAATTTTAATAAACGGACGTCAGACGTTCAAAAATAATGTTCATATAATCATCAAATCATAGCTATAAAAATAAGCATTTATATAATATTACAATCGTTATTTTAAAAATAAATATACGAATGACAGGTATTGGGGTAGATAGGTTTGCTTATTGGTTTGGTTTACGGCATATCAACCTCAATAGATTGTTTAATGCTGACAAGATTTTTGCAATTGGTTGCGTGAATATAATATATATTCTTTGTTAGAAATTGGTTTGTAGATCAGCTTTCTTTTATGTATTTTTCTAAAGTGTTTTTTGTTGAGAGTCAGATGCATTGCTGGTATGTATTTTTTTCCATAAATGAATTGCAGGCAATAGTTTTACTTTCCATCAAAAAAGTAATACATTTTTTCCTTCAAAAGTTTATTGTAATTGTAATTTTTTTAACTTCAAAATTGTTTTTTTTTTCTTCAAACATGTATTGATGGAAAACTTTTCCTTCAGAAATGTATTGATGGCAATAATTTTTCCTTCAAAAATGTATTGCTGGAATTTTTTAATATAAAAGTCTATATTTATATTTTTATAGTTAAGACTCCAGTTTGGGGATAAACTATTTACCCATAGGTGGGACCCTAACAGGTGTTACAACCTCGGGTCAAGGTGGACCTAGGAACAACATCAATTAATAAGTAGTAGTCATAGGCAGGGCCGGTTTGTTCATTTCTTAGCCCAATTCTCTCAGTTTTTTTTTAAACAGGATTAGAGATTTTTCCCTTGTTCGTTGTTTAGGGTTCAGTTTCTGGTTCCTTCTAAAGTTGACTTCAACGTCTCCGCCTAAAATATAAAATGTTATATACTATTTATTTTTTTATTTATTAGTAGATAGGTCCTTCAAATAGGAGCAGAAGTTTATTCATTGTTCTCTGTTTAGGATTGGGTTTTCGATTTCTTCTAAAGTATTTTCATTCTCTTTAACTTCCAGGTCCTCTTTGTGCCTAAACGGCATCGATCCCGATCGATCCTGACCTGGCAGCTCAGATACAGTCACTCACCGGCACAATGTGGCTTCTTTGTGTCTCTTTGTGTCTCTTCTGCAAGTACTTTCATGGCTTCTACTCCGATTAACTTGGCTGTCTGGTTCCCCCTATGCATGAAATTGCTCGAGCCACAAGATTAAGCAACTATGTCCCACTGTTTTACTGTGAAACCAATAAAATGTAAACACACATTCTACTCCATCAGCTTCTTTTCTCGCACTTATCATCTGTGAAATTCCCATCCGTTTACTTTCTTCCTCGACAGCTACAATCTCCAGCAGTTTAAGTGTAAAGTCAATAGTCATCTCTTATTTCACTAACTTGAATCCTCTCTCTCTCTCTCTCTCTCTCTTTCTCTCTCTGTCTCTTTCTTACGCTCTTTTCTCCGTCCATTCCACTCTCTGTATCTTAACCCTTCTCTTACCCACTTTCTGACACGTCCTGTAAAATGTCACTCTTTCTCATAACATTCCTCCTATGTAACGCCCTGCACACCAGTGGCAGTAGACTGCCTGGCTTGGGGCGATATGATTATATAAAAAAAATTATCGCCTTGATGTGTACTGAGTAATATATATATATATATATATATATATATATATATATATATATATATATATATCATAGTCGGAACGTAGGTAACGTGAAAGTTCTGACGTTTTTAATCAAAAGTGCATAAAAGAAAAAATTGCCATCTAAATACACTTTATACAGACACATGCACATGTCTGTGTGTGGAGGGATTTGGCTTTGTGTCCTCAGCCTGACACATAGACATAAAATCAATTTTAATTTGAAATCATTACTGTTCGATTTCGTTACATTCACTTCCGTGCAAATAATCTTAAGAAAAGGTATGAATCCATCTCTTCTCTCTCCAGCTATGAGTTGAATAGCAGAACAGACTGGCTCTATAGCCTTGGTTAGCAACCAGCCTGTCGCAGCTTACTGTAGAAAAAAATCTACCTAGTCATACATTGAAAGAGACATGATTACCCAAGCGTGTATCGCGTATGGGATTTAACTGACTGTTCGATTTTTGATATTCATTTTTACCACTGAATTAAGTCCATTGGCAAAGGAGGAGATAATATTGACAAGATATTTACTACGGAAACTGTGGAAACTATGCTTTTTCATCATCCTTAGGATGTGGAATTATTACATTCTCTTTTTTTAACGTTGGCTGTGTTTGTGTGGTTCTCTTTCCGTGTCTGCAATCAGTACTGTATTATCTGCGTACCTTATATTGTTCAAATTGTGGCCTCCGATGACAAATCCTGGCATAACATCTAAGGTCCTCAAAATATTCTTGCTGTACAAGAAGACCTCCTACAGAAGATAGTTGAAGAGAGTGACAAAAAAGAACTACAAATAAACTGCAATAAAACCGAATGCATGGTCATCAGCAAAAAAATGCCAAATACAGGTGGGGGATATTAAAATCAAGCAGGTACAAATATTTAAATACCTGGTAAATGTTCTAACAGTAGACGGAAAGTGCGACACAAAGATCCGAAGGCAGATTGGCATGGCAAAGGACGCGTTCCAGAAGCTGAGTAAAGTATTAAGAGACAGAAAACTTTCACTAGAAACAAAGAACAGAGTACTAGATTGCTATGCGATGTCAGTTCTTCAATATGGCAGTAAATGCTGGACAATATCAACGAAGATGAAGGAAACACTTGAAGCAACTGAAATGTGGTTCTACAGAAAGATGCTGCGGATATCATGGACAGAGCATATGAACAATGATGAGGTGTTGAAAAGAATGGAAACGAAAAGGAAACTAATATTGAGCACCAGGAAGAGACAAATAAAGTTCCTGGTACATGCATTGAGGAAGGAGGGCTTGGAGAACCTGATACTTACAGACCAGATAGAAGGGAAAAGAGACAAAGGAAAGCTTCGGATAACATATTTGAAGGGCCTAATCAGGTGGATGCTTGGTGTAACAGGAGAAAGCGTGCTAAAAGCCACCAGGGATAGGGAGACGTGGAAAGCCTTGATCGCCTACGTCCTGAAAAGACATAGAAGAAGAAGTGTTTGTGTGTTACGTAAAATTGTTTGGCAAAATTTATTGTTCTTTACGTCCTAAAGTTGTCGTTTTTGGTGGTATTTAATCATTTTGATTAGGATCTGACCATACAAATTAATAGTATATTCACAAACTAGAATTTGTAAAATTAAGAAAAAAGTCTTTACGAATCTCTTATTCCAAATTATAAATTAGGCTTAGTTGTGATAATCAATGAGACAAAACTCTTCATCACAGATCACTTTCTCATCGTCAATATGTGGCTTCCCTCTGTATCTTCATGGCTTCTGCTCTGACGAACCTGGGTCACTGGTACTCCCTCCACAAGAATTTAGTCGGGCAACCAGACTGGTAACAAGGTCTCCCCCTTTTACAGTTAGATCAACCAAATGCAGGCGACAACTCTATTCCATCAGCTTCTTTTCTCGCGCTTTCCGCCTGTGGAACTCCCTTCCATATACTTGCTTTCCTGGCGGCTACAACTTCCAGGAATTTAAATGCAATGTCAATTCCTATCTCTTATCCACTTGATTCTAGTCTTTTCTACATCAGCCTGTGTATCTTGTTCTTTTCCTCTCTCTCTACCTACGCAAATGTCTTCACTTCTGTGTTCACAACCTTCTTTTGCCCTTTCTCTTACACCCCCTGTAGTTGGTTCGTTTTTGTCTTCAATCTCCTCCTGCCTAATACTTCAACTCTCTTATGTAAACCCCTGCACATCAGTGGTGGTAACGCCTTGCTTGAGGTGAAATGATTAAAAAAAAGATCAGACACCAATTTTACGCATAAACCAGACTGGCAACTGGGTCCCACCCATTCACAGTTAGGTTAGCCAAATGCAGACGACAATTCTACTCCTTCAGCTTCTTCTCTCGCACTTCCCGCCTGTGGAACTCGCTCCCATATTCTTGCTTTTCTGACGGCTACAACCCCCAGAAATTTAAATGCAATGTCAATACTCATCTATTAACCACTGGACTCTAGCTCTCTCCCTACCCCCGTATATCCTTCCCTTTCTCTCCACCTATGTATCTGTCATCGCACCTGCATTCTCGGCTTTCTATTGCTACTTTCTAACTAGTTTGTACTCCTCACTCTTTTCTAATTAATCTTTTTACAGTTATGTAGCCCCCCCCCCCCCCCATCAGTGGCATTTCTGCCTTGCTCGGGGTGAAATGATTAAAAAAAATATGACGAATGGTTGTTCTCTTAATGAAAACCCGTTCTTTGAACGCCTATCGGTACTCATATTTCTTCAAGATTTCAAGTGAAACTCATATACAGGAGCCATTGCTCAAGATGCTGGAAAAACGTTCCTTGTATCGCTTCAGAAAGTATCTGACTCCTTGTTGTATCGTCGAGTTTTGAGTTTGAGTTTCGTTTAACGGCATATCAACCTCTGTGGGTTATTTAATGCCAAAAAGGTGAGGTTTTCATGTACTTTTTAATATTCGGTTATAGTGAGAAGGTTGATTTAGTCAGATTTCAGTGACTTTTTTCTTTATATTTTATGAAACTGAAAATACCTTCTAGTTTTGTATTCAATAATGTTTTGCTGAGAATAATTTTTTTCCTTGAAAAATGTGTTATAGCAATCATTTTTTTAAAAAATGTATTGGTAATATTTTTCCTTCAAAAACGTATATTTTTCTATAAAGTCTAGTTTTATGCATATGATTCTATAAAAGTGTATTTTTATACTTTCAAAATGTTTTGACCCCAGTTTTGGGGTTAACTATTTGGCCATAGTTGGGACCCTAATAGGTGCTACCACTCCGGGTCAGGGTGGACCTGGGAACTACAGCAATTAAGAGTTGGTTCCATGCTCCTCACAAACCCCCAATCAGAGGCCTTACTGCCGGATGCAGTTTACCGTTATGCTCAGGGCCCCGTATCGTCGAGGTGGTAACAATACACAGTTAATGAAATAATATCTTATTCGGTATATACAATACAATAGTCCTTATTAGATCGCAACAATATGTGTGGTTGAGTTATCAAGTAACACGCAGGTTAACAGTAGGCCTCAGCTGACACTAACTTCCTCCTTCAACCGACTCACTCTTTCTTTATATATAAGTGAACCCGGTCACGTGATCGAACTACGTCACAACACTTCTCCTGCTATGATCTATCTTTATAAGCGTCATATCAAACCAAAGATCGAGTATGTTACGTCCTCGCTTTCCAGCCTTAACCAAGAAGTTTAAAATCGTCTCAGCAGCTTTTTTGTGTGATAACTGTTTTTCTACTCTACAACCTCTTTACAACAAACGAAACTTTGCTCGACTCTCGCTGCTCTATCGCTATTTCCCTGGCTACTGTTCAGACATACTGCATTACTTAGATCCATTTGTCAAAACCATGACATCTAAAATCCGCCATGCCACCTACAGGCCATCAATTCATTCACATTTCTTTCGTATTCCATTTGTAAGGATGAAGTTCCAGTCAGGCGGCTGCTTCCGTAGAACTGTTACGGAATTAAAATAAAAGAAGAGATTGCATATACTCTAAATCAATAAAGGGTTCGGTTCGGTTCGAAATTACTAGCACCTGAAGAAGGTCGGAGCGTACAACAGCCGAAACGTCTTAGAAATGGTAACAAAGATGAGGACAATAGTCCGAATAATGTAAATACTGTACTTTAAATCAATAATAAAAAATCAGAATGTGGAATTAGTAAATACCGAACACATCAAATACCTTCGTGTATGGATCCAATTTAGTGTAGGAGATAAGGAAATTGAACAAAGAATAGACTACGTTAAGAGTAAATTTGCCCAACACTCTCAACTTCAACAAAACTAAAAAAATAACCTGAAAACTCTTGCCATGTTCTTTTATAGTTTCATCAGAGACGTAAGTGGATGCCATGCATGGCGCCAAACTTGTTCAGAAATATCTATACTGTCAGCTGCAGACAACAGCTTTCTCAGATCAGTAGTTAAAATGGCTTTCTAGCAAGTGAAGCCGGTAATTCTGAGCGAGGACAATTATCCTTTAAACCTTCTTCTTTATGGGCCGTGTCTCTTCAGGACGTGGGTGACCACGAACTTCTTGTTGCCCCTATCCCTTGTCGTTCTTAACATTTCTCTTTTTGATATGTCACCCAAACCCCGCTCTTCCATCTATTTGCTCAAGCCCATCAAATATATCTCAAACTGCTATCCTCCGTCTTTCTTTTCCTCTATTAGTCCTGTGAGCATTAGATTCTCTAAGCTCTCTTTCCTCATTACGTGTCCCAGAAATGTCAGCTGTCTCTTTCTGATGCTAAGTATAAGTTCCTTTTCGTTTGCATCCTCTCCAAATCCTTATGGACTACAAAATCACAATAAATAAATAAAACTGAATCTACATTACTTAAGGACTTTCAACGATAACAAAAACTAAAAATGGACACAGGCCGTGATTAGGGCCCCAGCAGACTCCGAAAAATTCACCTTATTTATTGAATGACCCTCGTAGAAGTTGTTATACCGGAAAATTCACTTTATTTATTGAAGGACCCTCGTAGAAGTCCTTATACCGAAAAATTCAGCTTATTTATTGAATGGCCCTCGTAGAAGTCCTTATACCGAAAAATACTTTCATGGCTTCTGCTCGGATGAGCTTAAGTCACTGATGCCTCCTCAACAGGTGTTTACCCGTTCAACCAGACTGGCAACTGGGTCCCACCCATTCACAGTCAGGTTAGCCAAACGCAGACGACAATTCTACTCCTGCAGCTTCCTCTCTCGCACTTCCCGCCTGTGGAACTCACTCCCGTATTCTTGCTTTCCTGACGGCTACGACCTCCAGAAATTTAAAAGCAAAGTTAATACTCACCTACTAACCACTGGCCTCTAGCTCTCTCTCCCCTCCCCTGTATAACCTTCCCTTTCTCTCCGCCCATGTACCTGTCATTGCACCTGCTTTCTCAGTTTTCTATTGTTCCTTTCTAACTAGCTTGTACTCCTCACTCTTTTCTAATTAATCTTTCTACATTTATGTAACCCCCTGCACATCAGTGGCGTTTCTGCCTTGCTCGGGGTGAAATGATTAAAAAAAAAAAAAAAAAAAAATTCACCTTATTTATTGAATGACCCTCGTAGAAGTCCTGATACCGAAAAATTCAGCTTATTTATTGAATGACCCTCGTAGAAGTCCTTATACCAAAAAATTCACCTTATTTATTGAATGACCCTCGTAATAAAACATGAAGTAAAAAGACAATCGTTGGAGGTTTCAGAAAATGAGGTACCATTCCTTAGCAGAGTATTATGAAATAAACAAAAATACAGAACATTTGAGATAATATAATAATTTATCCATTAAGAATTGTTCCAAAGTCTTTAAATATAAAAGCAAAGTTTCAGAACAAGGGAGAACAGCGCGGAACGGGATATTACGAAGTATCGAGGAAATATTTATAAGTGTTGGAGAAAGAGGAGTCTGAATCATCTTCACCTCAGGCAACGTCAACTCGAACATGAAATAAGCAACAAGCGCCATTATTTTCTTTTCCACTGATTTATTAAATTTTCAGTGCCAGTCTTAGTAACAATGTGTTTCTGATGAATACGAAGTAATTGTTTGACCCAACGGCAAATAGATTTTATTGGAGTTGAAGTCACATAAAGAGTCAGTATATTATTGCCCACTTTCGAGCAGACGGTAAATAAGGAAGAAATGAAAAAACATGGTGGTTGGTGTAGGATAAGGTAGATATGCAGACGGGAAATATGTCTATAAATAATAATTCATATTTTTTTTATTATTATTTCTACTTTATTTCATTACTTTTGAAATGTTTTTGTTTCATTTTCTCTTTTGTTTTCTTACTTTTCTCGTTTCTTTGTTTTATTTTTTATTCTTGATTCTGCAAATTTTATTTAATACTTTTTCTTTTTATTGTTTCTTTCATCCTCATTTTGTTACTTTTTAATTATTTTTTTTGCATTTTCTCTTATGTTTCCTTACTTTTCTCATTTCTTTGTTTCTTTTTTATTCTAGATTCTGTAATTTTTATTTAATACTTTTTCTTTTTATTGTTTCTTTCATCCTCATTTTGTTACTTTTTAATTATTTTTTTTTGCATTTTCTCTTATGTTTCCTTACTTTTCTCATTTCTTTGTTTCTTTTTTATTCTAGATTCTGTAATTTTTATTTAATACTTTTTCTTTTTATTGTTTCTTTCATCCTCATTTTGTTACTTTTTAATTATTTTTTTTGCATTTTCTCTTATGTTTCCTTACTTTTCTCATTTCTTTGTTTCTTTTTTATTCTTGATTCTGTAATTTTTATTTAATACTTTTTCTTTTTATTGCTTCTTTCATCCTCATTTTGTTACTTTTTATTGTTTTGTTTCATTTTATCTTTCTTTTATGTTTTTTAATTTTCTAATCTTTTTATTTCTTTTATCCTCTTTAATTTAATTTTTCTTGCTTCCTTTAATGTCTCTTTTATTTTATTCTCTTTCATCCTTGTTTCATTACTTTTTTAGCTTTTTGTTTTGTCTCGTTACTTTCTCTGACTTTTTTCTTCTTTCATTTTCTTTGTTCCCGACTTTCATCAAAGATCTTTCCGATGTCATCTACTGCCGACTCGATATCTATGCTAATGACAAGTATTTCCTGTCCTAATAATAAGTCAAATAAGTGCAATAAAAACTAAAATTGCAGCTAATGTCGAAAATGAGCCCCCCACCCAGTCTGTTGTTAAATGGGGCAAAGAGTGGCCTGTTAATTTTACTTCCAAAACGATAGTCTTGCGGGACCTTTTTTGCCTTCCATGGCTGATTATAACATCCAGAGGAGTAACTTACTGCACCTTCTTGATCTCACGTATTCCATTGACATAAACATAAAAGATTATATTGAATTAACTACTAATTCTACTGCTAGTAAGTCAGTTCACTATGTCGTTCAAGACAATTTTTCTCATATTATATGAGAATTTATATAAGGCTGCCATTTGTCCATACATCGAATATAGCTGCCACATCGGGTCTGGAGTTTTTGCTATATGTATAGATATTTTTTTATAAAAGGTATCTCACTTTACCCCCACCCACCCAACGCCGTAACGGAGTTCAAATGTGCCGTTTCTAGAAATATTTTCTGTGGAACTTTTTTGTTTGGTACGTCTACTTCATGAATCTAAGCAGAGTACTAGATTGGCAGTTAGGTCTCATAATTTTGCTATTGAAATTGCTAATTGTAACTAAGTCTCGTGCTGATATTTTTTCTACCGCATTTCTCGCTTGTAGAACACGTGTCCGGTTTCTTGCTTTCCTGTCAACTACGATCTTCAAAACTTTAGATGCAATGTCAATCGTTATAGAAGATAACCATCGATGTTGTATTTTATTCTCTTATTGTTCTCTGTTTCTTTCATTTTCAGTACCCTCGTACATCTTAGTGACTCTTTCGCCTTGCTTGGAATGAATTATTATAAACACATGTCGGTGTGTATGTTTAAAAATTTACAATACATCTTCAAAGTCAATAATTATAGAAAGAATGACTTGAGAAAATGTTATATATGTATATATATTTATGTGTGTGTGTGTGTGTGTATATATATATATATATATATATATATATAGATAGATAGATAGATAATGCGGAATACAGAAGAGGTTATTTACAAAGCAGTGGAACATGACATAAATGGTCAAAGTAAAACATATTTAGGAGCTATCAAAGAGAGTTTTAAAATCAGATAAAATGATCATAACTCTACATTTAAACTGAGAAACCTCAAATATTGTACCAAACTGGCTAGTCACGTGTGGAAATTAAAACTGAAATATGGAAAAGACCCTGAAATAACTTGGAGCATAGTGAAAACAGCCAAACCATACAATGGTTGCAACATATGCAGATTATGCCAGGAGAAAAATTAGCTATTATGTTGTTTCCAGAAAGAATACTAAATGAAAAATCAGAAATTATGTCCAAATATAATCATACCCATAAATATTTGCTAGGCTCATACAAGCATGGATGAAAGTTTTTGAAGTTTCTTAAATATCTCCTCCCTAATTTTGAAAATTTCTCGGTTGTGTTAAAATTCCAATCGCGCGTTCGTAAAAAAAGAACTACTAAAAAAAAAAATCAAAAAACGGTATAATCTGTTATTGTAAACCGCCTGAAGATACCTAGGTCACGAAAATAACTCGTTTCCGAATGAAATTATGTATATATATGTTTACAGAGCGTTTCGGTGATTGAAAAAAAATTTTTTTCTTGATGAACTATCTCAAGAAACTGCACGCGTTTTTAAAAATTCTTCTTGTTATTTTTTTAAATATGTTTTCTTCAAAAATTTAAATCATTATTTTTTATCTTTATTTTTATTCTTTTTTGTCCCTTTTCTTAAATAGTAGTGTTTTCTCATATTCTCTCACACTCAGTAACCCCTCTCTCTCTCTCTCTCTCTTATATATATATATATATATATATCGCATCGTTCATTCAGCAATGAATTAGAACACTCTCTGCTACTGGGCGTGCATAATGATAATATATCACGCTAAAAAAGTCTGCCTCCTTCTATCCAGCGCCCGTAACTCAGAGGTAGAATCGCTGACTGACGCCAGTTCGGTCGGGTTTCAATCCTGGGTAAAAAGCAATCGGCTGTCTAACCGTACTGATACTGTAATACAGCGCAACAGATCTGTCGGCGGATGACTATTATACAGACATAACGTAGAATATTTGGTATTTAAGTCAGGTAAATTCCGATAGAATCGAACTCATTGTTAAATTTATTTATCTAATTTAACAGTGTAATATAATCTATCTGGTTTTTTGTGTCACCCCCTGGGCTTCTCCATGTCCATAGACGTCGTGGATGTTCTTGAAACCATATGTTAGTTATTACCTTGTCATTTGCTATGCACCATTAGATATTCTACGATTTCATGGGTAATACGTATTTCGCAGCCAAAATCTGCTGCTCGTCGGACCCAAATAATACAACAATTAATATTCAAAATCATCCAGAAAAGAATCACATACAGACACTCACGTGTCCATAATGAGAATAGATATTTGTAACGGTAATTTACAAAAAACATCTCGCTCATTCAATATATATATATAAGGAGCCAATGTTTTTTTTTTTATTTTATCAGGCATTTTTTCTACTTTTCTAGGAAAAACTACGACATGATGCACCAGCTCCGTGGCAGACATGTTTAAACCATAACGGATTCAATTGTGGTTTATTCAACAAAGGGAATGCATATTCGAACACTATCGGAGAGAACAATTGCTTTATTATGTCTTTCCAGCGGTATTCCCGAAAATAACGTTTCGATTACTAGGAAATTATATAAAAGAAAAAGAAAAAAATATTACAAAATATTAATGCGATATACGTGGTAAACGAAACTGTTTTTCTTCCTGACAACACCAGGTCACCTTGCAGAGCGTAAATAAAGAAGATGCGCTTTTCAATTAATTTTATTCCGTTCGTCAGTTCTGACTTGTCTAAACTTAACTTCTCTGCCTTTACAAATAGTGCCCAGTTTGAATGTTTGTAAAGATCGTGTCCAGTACTGTTCGGCCATCGGCAAGTGAACGTTGCGGTTTAAGTTCAGAAATCGAATCGGGTGTCAGGAAATAGATACGGTTGAGGAATGCCGGATAGGAAACTTAGAAAAGACATTTCTTTGTGTTGTCGGGAAAGGGGTTACTGGGAATAAGGGCGATCGACACCGACCGGATGCAAATCAGGGTACAACTGATGACTCGGTGAGGGAAAGAGAAAGTAGATAACTGAGTAAATGAATGAAAAAGAGTCAGGAAGAAAGAGAGAGAGAGAGAGAGAGAGAGAGAGAGAGAGAGAGAGAGAGAGAGAGAGAAGATTATATAAATACAGAACGGAAGAAAGAAAAAAAAAGGGACGAAATGGCAAAGAAAGAAAAAGGTTTAAAAATGAACGAAATTAAGAGTTGAATGTTAAAACGAATGAAAAATATGTACAAAGAATAGAACAGAAACAAAAAAAAAAAAAGAGGATGAAAAATAGATAAAGAAAGGAAATTGGTAAAAGAAGAATATAAAAAAATACTGTAAAGGAATACAGTAAAAAAATGTATGGGAAAAAAAAGAAAAAGACTGAAGAAAAAAAAGAAAAGAGTGAAGAAAAAAGAAAAAGAGTGAAGAGAAAAGAAAAGACTGAAGAAAAAAAGAAAGAGTGAAGAAAAAAGAAAAAGTGAAGAAAAAAAGAAAAAGACTGAAGAAAAAAAGAAAAAGAGTGAAGAAAAAAAAGAAAAAGTGAAGAAAAAAAGAAAAAGAGTGAAGAAAAAAAGAAAAAGACTGAAGAAAAAAAGAAAAAGACTGAAGAAAAAAGGAAAAAAGGAAAAGTGATGAAAAAGAGAAAGTTAAAAAATAAAAGAAAGAAAGGAAGGAAAAAAAGAACTAACTAAAGAGTGAAGAAGAATATACTGACTGAAAAAGACAAAATAAAATAATACGAAACACAGTTGAAAAGAAGCAACTCGCTTCTTCTTTATGCGCCGTGTCCCTTCAGGACGTTGACAATCATGGACTTCCACTTGCCCCTGTCTCTTATCACTCATAATATTTTTTCTCTTGGTATTTCTCCCAAACCCTGCTCTATCATCGATTTACTCAAGCCCATAAAATATGTCTCATACCACTTTCCCCTCTCTGTCTCTCTATCCGTTCTCTGAATATTAAATTCTCCAAACCCTTATTCCTCATTACATGTTCAGGAAACCTCAGCTTTTTCTTCCTGATGCTAAGTATCAGTTTCTTTTTCGTTTGCATCCTCTCTAAAGACCTTGTCGCTTCTCACATGTTCGGTTCATGGTATCCTTCTGTAGAAATACATTTCTGCTGCTTCGATCCTCAACTTTATCCTTCAGATTATCCAGTATTCACTATCATAGAGGAAGACATATATCACATATCACCAGCACTCTTTTCTTTGGTCCCAATAAAATTTTCCTGTCACTCAATACTCTACTCAGCCTTACGAATGCATCCTTGGCTATGCCAATATGCCGTCTGATCTCAGCGTCGCACTTTCCATCATCTGTTTGAACACTTCCCAGATATTCAAATTTCTGTACCTATTTGATTTCAGTATCTCCGACTTGTCATTGAGATTTTGGGATCCTCTTTTTACTGATAAACATTCTGTTTATGTTTAATCCTTTCTTTTCGCTTTCTTTTGTAGGAGGTTTTGTAGTTTACTTTCTGTATCTGCTCACCCCACAAATAAATAATGATAAGAAGAAAATATAGGAAAATAAGAATGTATGATGAAAGAAACTGATAGGAAAAGAGAGAATGAGTGATTTTTAAAAAAACTGTTGAGGTTGACATTTATGAAGAAAAACGATAAGCATCCCTTCTCGGTAATACCAGGTGAAACCTCAATGATCTCCGTGGTTCAAACAAGCATCCTCGGCCGTTAAAACCATTATTTTCAGCCATACCATTGTAACTGCTTTTGACGTAACAGATGCCTATTCGTTGATGTTCATAATAAATGTAAGCAAGTCCTCGAAGGATCAAAGTGTGTTTTCTGAGAGAATGAAGCACAGCATAAACTCTCGTGATTACTGGCGGCTTTGTCATAGGTGCAAAACTTCTATTCCTAACCACGGCATTTCAGTCAGTCTGAGATGTTAACATCCTTATAAAGCTGAACGCTTTTCCCATAAATTCTCAAACTCTATTCTTGATTTATCCGGAGAATCCCTGTCTAACTCCCCACTAAAAACTGAGTCTCTGTTTAGTGATATGCATAGAGTCCCATTTGCTATCATTTCTAACCTAGGTCCCTACAAAGAATGTGGAGCCTATGGTATACCTCTAATAGTCAGAAAGTGCGCTCCGGAACTGGCATTTGTTCTCTAAACTGTATAATAAAGACCTCGCTGCCTCCTGTTTTCCAGCCATCATCAGTTAAATTTGGTGAGCCGTTTGATACTTCCAAATACCGGCCTATTAGACTTTTACCTCTTTTCGGCAAACTTCGAGATCCTAATCAATGCTGAATTGGTTCGTCATCTCTTATTGAAATGCCTTTTCTTAGACAAGTAATACGGCTTTTGTTTCTCCAGGTCAACTGCTGATATCCTGGTAATACTTGGGGAAATAGTCTAACATCCCCTAAATAAAAATGGTGAAGTCCTGATTGTAGCATGGGACATCTAGAAAGCCTTTGACATGATCGGAAATACGGATCTTCTCCATAAGCTGAAAAATTATGGTGTCTCCGAACACATTTTTGAGCTGATCCAATCGAATCGTTTTTGATTCCCTATCAAATCGTGAAATTAAAGTTATCATAAACGATCACTCTTATAGATCCTTTCGTACTAAAGCAGGTGGCCTTCACGGCTCCATCATTGGCCCTACTCTAACGACACAACCAATTATTACTGCCTCGATAGTAAGACTGGCAACATGTTCAAACCGACCTCAAGACCGTTGTTAACTGAGGTAAAATGGCTTTTCAGTTTTAATGCCTCCAAAACGAAACTTAAGGATGTGCGTTGTGGTACAGTGGATATCGGCTCGGAACGAGAAACCGGGTAGCCGAGTTCGAATTCCAGTTGAATCCATTGTATTCACTTACGCGCAAATACCCTTGGGAAAGATATTAATCAGTCTCTTCCTTCCAGTTATGGGTTAAATAACAGGACAGATTGGGTTCTATAGCCTTGGTCGGCAACCAGTCTACCGCAGAAAGCAATGGCAACCTACTGCGGGATAATCTTCTGCCCAGTCAGTCATGTCTCTTTCGAGACATGATCGCCCAAGCGTGTATCACGTATGGCACTTTAACTGACTGAACCCTACCTGCTTTTTATCAGCATGGCTGCTGCTGATCTCCAAAATAGTGACCTTTGTGTCTTTTCGGGCTAACGTTCTCAGCTTACACATGGAAAGACCATATTAAATTCATTGCTAAGTCAGCTGCGAAGAAAGTCGGGTGTGAGAGTTTTTTTATCATATATTTATGTCAACCAATTGTCCATAATAAGAATATTGCTGCCATAAATTGTCTGGTCTCTCTAGTCTTTGCCTTGAGCTCATTGATAAGATCCAAAGAAGAATAAGCAATATTAGTCTATATAAGTCTCTTAAATCTCTTATCTATCTATCTATCTATCTATCTATCTATCTATCTATCTATCTATCTATCTATCTATCTATCTATGTCTCCTAAATCTCTAACCTATGTATGTATGTATGTATGTATGTATGTATGTATGTATGTATGTATGTATCTATCTATCTATCTATCTATCTATCTATCTATCTATGTCTCCTAAATCTCCAACCTATGTATGTATGTATGTATGTATGTATGTATGTATGTATGTATCTATCTATCTATCTATCTATCTATCTATCTATCTATCTATCTATGTCTTCTAAATATACAATCTATCTATGTCTCCTAAATCTACAATCTATCTATGTCTCCTAAATCTACAATCCATCTATCTATCTATCTATCTATCTATCTATCTATCTATCTAGTCAGTTTCTATTTATCTATTTTTATCAAGCGCAAAGCGATATGAAAAATGAAGATATATTGCAAAGGCAGAATTAGAGATATTCACTGAGATATGAGAACGGTTTTATTTATTGTGAATCTGTGCGTGCAAACAAACTTTCAGCTGCTAAATAATTGGGAAGATTGCATAAAGAATACAATGGCTTTCTTCTGAAAAGGAAAACAAACAGAAAACAAGAAGAAAATCACATCACAGATGTAATTATATTTTATCTAAATGTTACGTCATATATATGTTTAAAGTTTGCTGTATATTACGGAGAAAATGCCTGGATACAGAGCGTATATAAATATCGAATGTATGCGGCCATAAGAATCAACATTGAGTGTCAATTTCTCGCCTTATTATGGTTTTCAGACCACCACTACCTTGGTGGATTTCATATATAGCAGAACCAGTATATATAGGCTATACTAGAATTAACATGACGTGCGGGAAGTCAGAAACAAGTCCTTAGTTTATTGTGTTCAGGTTTAATACCAAGTAAAGAGGCTCACCCCTTGTTCCTTGTTTAGGATGTGGTTTCCGGATTTCTCTTTTCCAATCTTTTCACTCTTTTCTTTTTTTTTTTTTCAATTGGAGTAGATAGACTGAACTATCGCCCGGTTCACACTCCACCGACGTCTATTGAACAGGTGAAGAGGCTCATCCCTTGTTCCTTGTTTAGGATGTGGTTTCCGGCTTTCTCTTTTCCAATCTTTTCATTCTTTTCTTTTTATTTTCAATTGGAGTAGATAGACTAAACTATCGCCCGGTTCACACTCCACCCACGTCTATTGAACAGGTGAAGAGGCTCATCCTTTGTTCCTTGTTTAGGATGTGGTTTCCGGCTTTATCTTTTCCAATCTTTTCACTTTTACATAGCCCCCTGCGCTTCAGTGACGTTACCGCCTTGCTCGGGGTGATATGATTATAAAAAAAACAGTGTTATTTACTGTCCATGATCCCTAGATTGCTTATTTACGCTGATTGGGCAGTTCGAGTATGTGCATAAAGGAGGAACTGTGTGAGTGTGCAAGCAAGGAACTATTCGGTCTTGCTGGTAATCTTTTAATGAAATCTTCAGTGTTCGAATTACAGAAAAGTAATAAATTCACTGTGGATGTGCGTTGTGGTGCAGCAGATATCGACTCAGAACGACAAATCGGGGTGCCGAGTTCGAATTCCAGTTGAATTCATTGCATTCACTTACGCACAAATACCCTTGGTAAAGGTATTGATCCGCTTCTTCTCTCCAGTTATGGGTTAAATAACAGGACAGATTGGGTTCTATAACCTTAGCTAGCAACCAGTCAACCGCAGAAAGCAATGGCAACCTACTGCAGGATAATCTTCTGCCAAGTCAGTCATGTCTCTTTCGAGACATGATTGCCCAAGCGTGTATTACGTATGGCACAAAACTGACTGAATAAATTCGCTAGAATTCTTAGTTTGTTTTTTTATAACCATATCGCTCCAAGCAAGGCATTCTACTGCCACTGTTTTTCAGCGGATTACATAGGAGGAAAGTTATGAGAAAGAGTGACAGGTTATAGGGGGTGTCAGGAAGTAGGTAAGAGAAGGATGAGAATACTGATGAGAGTGGAATGGACGGAGAAAGGAACATGAGAGTGAGAAGATGCAGGTTAGTGACATTGGAGATGACTATTGACGTTACAATTAAATTCTTGGAGATTATAGCTGTCGGGGAATTCCACAGGCGGGAAGTGCGAAAAAAGAAGCTGATGGAGTAAATTTGCGTTTACATTTTATTGGTTTCACAGTAAAAAGGTGGGACCTAATTGCTAATCTTGTGGGTCGAGTAAATTCATATATAGGGGGCACTAGTGAGCTAAGTTCATCAGAGCAGAAGCTGTGAAAGTATTTGTAGAAGAGACACAGGGAAGCCACGTTGCGCCGTTGATAAATTGACTGTATCTGTGCTGCTAAGTCGGGATCGATCACATTACAGATTCTCTGTTGGATTTTGTCAAGGAACACCAGACCAGATACTTTAATTACAAAACTGAAATCATCTCAATATTAATCATATAATAAATAGTACTAGTATTTCTGCAGTTTGCTTACACAGACACGATAATCAGAGAACGAAAAAAGCCCAATTTAAATCCTCATATATTGAACCCATAGCTAGGTCAGCAACTAAGAAACCTGGTTCGCTGTGTCGGATGAAACATTTTTTATCTCCAGAAATTATCTTACATAAGTCTATCACCATCCCTCTGACATTTCCTATACCCAATCGCTCTATGTAGTCCCATGCGCTATAGTGGCAGTGGACTGCCTTGCTTGGGGTGATATGATTTTAAAAACAAAAAGTTTACCATTCGCCCATGCTTAGAATACTGCTGCTACATATGGTCCGGTGTTTTTACTATTCACCTTAAACTCCTTGATAAGATCCAAAGAAAAATCATACATGTTATTGGCCCTGATCTGGTGGCTCGGTTTCACCCACTTTCACACCGCTGTAATGTTGTATCTCTGCCTTTTCTATGAATACTTCATGATAATTGCTTGAATGAGCTCTTCGCTATGGCATCTAGACTTTTTGAATTTAAGCGCAGTTCGAATTCCAGTTGAATCCATTGTATTCACTTACGCGCAAATACCCATGGGAAAGGTATTAATCCGTCTCTTTCTTCCAGTTATGGATTAAATAATAGAACAGATTGGGTTCTATAGCCTTGGTCGGCAACCAGTCTACCGCAGAAAGCAACGGCAACCTACTGCGGGATAATCTTCTACCCAGTCAGTCATGTCTCTTTTGAGACATGATCGCCCAAGCGTGTATCACGTATGGCACTTAACTGACTGACTAGATTGGCGTCGAGACTATCGATTTACAATTGAGCTGGCTAGAAGTAACCGTAGGTTCTATGCTTATAGTTTCTTTTCTTACACTTCTTACTTGTGGAACTCTCTTCTGGCTCAATGCTTTCCAGCTAACTTTAACATGCAAAAAATTAACTGCAATGACAATTGCTATCTACTGTCCTCCTGATTACTCTTTTTATTTCCCGCTCATGACTAATGTTTCTTTTCCTAATTCTTGCAAACTCAGTAACTCAATGAGACTTAATGTCTTTACTACATTGCATGAGGTGATTTAAAAAAAAGACATCAATAATTTTCGCAATGTTCTTATAAATTTTGTGCAGTACGCGTATATATATATTAAACAAAATAGACTTCATAATTATCCCGACGAACCCTTCGGCCAACACTTATCAAGGGGTACGTTGGCTTTATTACAAAGGGGTCCAAAATGGGAAAACTTACAATACTGGGAGAAGATGGAATTCGATTTTAATATCTATTGAATAAAGTTTATTTTTAATCGAATTCCATCTTCTAGTATTGTAAGTTTTCCCATTGTTTTTCTGTCCTCTATTTTGGAGCCCTTTGTAATAAAGCCAACGTACCCCTTTACAAGTGTTGGCCGAAAGCTTCCTCGGGATAATTATGACATCTATTTTGTTTAAGGTTATTAACTTATTCTGTGGGTACAGATCATTATTTGTGTGTGTGTGTGTGTATATATATATATATATATATATATATATATATTTGTGTGTGTGTATATATATATATATATATATATATATATATATATATATATATCGTTCATTCAGTAATGAATTAGAACACTCTTAGCTACTGGCGTATGTTTACATGGTATACCACACGCTAAAAGTCTGCCTCCTACCTGTAGAAGTAGAATCACCGACTGATGTCAATTCGGTTGGGTTTCAATCCTGGCTAGAAGCAATCGGTTGTCTAACGGTACTGATGAGCTGTGATACAGCGAAACAGATCTGTCTAAGGATATATATATATATATATATATATATATATATATATATTTGTGGGTGTGTGAGTGTGTGCGTGAGTGTGGATGTGATAGGATAAAGAACAATTATGAAACATTTAAATAATTCATATGCTTTGCTTTTATTATTATTGATTCTCTAATGAAGCTTTAATAAAAGTGAAACATATTAGATTTATAAACGTTTTGTATTTGTTCTTTATGCAATCATTCTATTGGATTCCGATTTATATTTGATCCCTGTGTCAGAGAGTCGAGTTTGAATTCTAGCTGAATACGCTGCTTTCACCTACGCGCAAATACTCTTCTCCCTCCAGCTATGGGTTAAATAATAGGACAGATTAGGCTCATATATATATATCATCTGCATACAAACCCGTTTCGCTGTATCACAACTCATCAGTGCAGCTAGATTAAACGTTTGCTTCAAGCCGGAATCGAACTCTTACTAATTTGTCAACAGACAGATATATTTCAATTAAAAGCTATCGACGCACGATAGAGAAGGGCAGCTTATTTACAGGATGTAAACAAACAGCCAGCAGCCGAGAGCGTTCAATTTAGCAGCCGGACTGAACTGCGTTGAATTCATTAACCAAAGAACGTAGCCTAAAGCCGTAAATGGTTATTGTTTTTATGAAATCTAATTTTCTCTACAGTGCTCTATCGACTAGCGAGAACATAATATATATATAATGTTCAGCCTGTACAAGGCCCAAAGGCCACTCATGGTAGGGGCTTACAGAATAAGAGGTACAGCTTATGTGGATATGTATGGAAAGTAACTGTTAACCCTATGTGTGTGTGTGTGTGTGTGTGTGTGTGTGTGTGTGTGTGTGTGTGTGAGATATCATTTTCACTTTTGTCTCAGATATTATGAAACAAGGCGTATTTTTTTTCATCAAAGACGTATTTCGCCACCAGAGAAAATGTTTCTCCTCTATGGCTTCTTCAGTAGTTTGTTAATGAAAGAAAAACGAAAAACCTTGTGAGGAAAATAATGTCTTGGGACCTCTGAGAACAAGTGTGCATCGTAAATCAAATTTATTGCTCCATCGTATCACTTCATAATTTTAGGCTTGAAGAGTGTCTGTCTGTTGAGTTTTTTTTTATTTGTCTGTATGAGCAATAATGGTGCGATGGGTAAATTGTCGCCGTTTAAGATTAGTGTTCTCCTTGGCTTAGTCAGTTTGAAAATTAAATAAAGATGAAAATATTGTGTGGAAAAAAGTCTTGGGATCTCTGAGAACAAGTGTGTATCGTAGATCAAATTTATTGCCCCATCTTATAACCTTATAATTTAGACTTGAAATGGAGTCTGTCTGTTGATCTCATTGGTTTTTTATCTATCTGTGTGTATTTATGTACGCACGGCTATATATTGGTGGGGATGTATATGTGTACATATATGTACAGATATGACAAAAAAGGCTCTAATACATGTATACGCATTGATGGCTATATATGTATGTACACATCTGGAAGTGTGTTTATATATGCGTGTATGTATGTATAAAAAATAATAATGAATAGTCCCTAATCTAAAATCCATCAATACCAAAGAGCACTAATATAAATACAGATAAAACAGAGTCAACATACAAACTCTCTTTAAACCTAAATCATGAGTTGAGACAATATATTTAATCTGCGATGTCCACTTGTCATCAGAAATTGCAAGATATTTTCCTCGCAATGTTTTTTTGTCTTTGTTTCATTGTTCAAGTGAAGAAGGCAGAGAGAACACACATTTTCTTCGGTAGTGAAACGCGTCTTTGATAAAAAACAAAAATCACTCTCATTCAGTAAAGAATTAGAGCACTCTAGCTATTGAGCGTGTATAATGATAATATACACGCTAAAAGGGCTGCCTTCTTCTGCTGAGCGCCCGTGGCGCAGAGGTAGAGTTGCTGCCAGATGCCAATTCGGTCGGGTTTCAATCCTGGGTTAAAAGCAATCGGAGTCTAACCGTACTGATGAGCTGCGAAACAGATCTGTCTGCGGATATATGTAATCTCTCAAAACTATTTCCACTGTTAAATAATCTAAGGTTGAACGTACCATCAACCTAACATTATTTAACAGTGAAAATAGAGTTTTGAAAGTGTTTTTTAAAAAAAATAGACAGACGCCCACGCGATGGTAAGTCGCTCGCGTCACGTGAGAGCTTTTAAAAACGCTCCTTTTCAAAAGCACAAAATAATGTGACAGTCAAAACATGAGAATAAAATAACAACATCGGAAAAATAACATTCTTGAGAATGGCCAATGAAGTCGCTGAAAGCTCTTGGAAAGACAATAATTATTGAACATTTTTACATTCCTCACCTCCAGTAAAAAGTAAACATGTAAAAATATCTGAAAATTAAATAAAAAATTAATATCTTCCTTGTCGGTTGTTTTTAACAAAACATGTTTAAAAGAAGGGTTGCTGCCCAAATATAAAATACTTAACAAACATTTATATGTGCACATATATGTATAGGTTAATATGTATACATGTTTATATAAGGACATTAAAAAACATTTTAAACTATTCTCAATTTTAAATGTTCTTTTTTTAATGAAAGCAACTTAGTAAGAATTTCAAATTTTAAAGTTACTAGAACATTTACAACACGATGACGAGTGTTGATATCCTCTCAGTATTTAGTATTGTTGAAGTTATTGCTCACACATTTTGTTGAGATTTACAAGCTCTGTTTCGTTAAATTTCGCAAACCAATCGATAAAATTTGAATAAGCCGATTTGTGCAGAAAAAAATACTTTGACAAAACCCTAATTTGCGGCTTAATAATTTCTTTAATATTATAGGACTTCATAGCAAACAAATTTTTAAATAGAATTTATTTTTCCTTTTTAGCCGCGAAGAATAAGTTCTTAGGATTTCTAACTTTTCTTCCTGGAGCCAAATTCCAATTTTTTGAAGCGTTTCGCCTTGTGATTTGTTTTACAGCTCTCGCAAACGAAGAATGAACTAAAAAAAATGGATTCTTGCATGTATAAAAACTTAAAGAAAAGATATGCAAAAACAATATTGCATTTTTATTAAATAAGTATTTAGACATACTTGATAGGCATGAGCACACGGGTGGCGAAGCTGAGTTTGGGAGAGATACCAAGAAGGAAATTATTGAGGGCGACAAGTGACAGAGCCAAGTGGAAGTCCATGATCGCCTACGTCCTGAACGGAAACGGCACATAAAGAACAAGATGAATTTATTATTTTATTCATTAAATTGTTTTTAAAATAATGGAAATATTTTGTATGTTAAATAATAAAACTTGTAATTTTTTAATGAAATTCAATGAAAATTTATTTTATTAAAAATAAAAAATTAATATCTTCCTTGTCGGTTGTTTTTAATAAAATATGTTTAAAAGAAGGGTTGCTGCCCCAATATATAAAATACTAAGAAAACATTTATATGTGCACATATTAAGTACCCAAGAAAAATCAATTGTACTTTATACTTTTGTACTTTGTTACTGGATGTGCGTTGTGGTAAAGTGGATATCGGCTCGGAACGAGAAACCGGGCAGCCGAGTTCAAATTCCAGTTGAATCCATTGTATTCATTTACGCCCAAATACTCTTGGGAAAGATATTAATCCGTCTCTTGCTTCCAGTTATGGGTTAAATAGCAGGACAGATTGGGTTCTATAGCTCTTGGTCGGCAACCAGTCTACCGCAGAAAGCTAATGGTAACCTACTGCGGGATAATCTTCTGCCCAGTCAGTCATGTCTCTTTCGAGACATGATCGCCCAAGCGTGTATCACGTATGGCACTTAACTGACTGACCTTTTTATTATTTATGCTTCTCCTCAAAATTTGTTTCAGGTCGGTCGATGTGTGTTTTTTTTTAGTTGGTGTGATCAACAGATTAATGCAAGATAATTTTTTATAGCGATAGATTGCATTCTATAATCAAATTGTTTATAACGTCAATGTTAGTTTTATGCGAGCGTTTTAGCAATACAAGGCTCGAGTGATACGCAAGGTTGAGAGTTAAAAGCGTAATCGAGAATGAGCTGTGTGATATGAATGAAAGAGGAAGTGATATGTCATGAAAATAATAAGAATAACGAGGACAGATAACGATTGAAACTTGCGCTAAAGATGTTAACACTGTAGTGTTATTGCAGTGTTATGCATATTTATGAGAATAGATATAGATCCATGATAAATTCCAACTTTTTGAAGAGTTTCGCCTTGTGATTTGTTCATGGTTCTCGCAAACACAGGATTTTTTTTAATCATATCATCCCGAGCAAGGCGGTAACGCCACTGATGCGCAGGGGGCTACGTAAGAGTGAAAAGATTGAAAAAGAGAAAGGCGGAAATCACATCATAAACAGGGAACAAGGGATGAGCCTCTACGCCTGTTCAATAGACGTGGGTGGAGTGTGAATCGGGCGATAGTTCAGTCTATCTACTCCAATTGAAAAAAAAAAATAAGGAAAAGTGAAAAGATTGGAAAAGAGAAAGCCGGAGACCACATCCTAAACAGGGAACAAGGGATGAGCCTCTACGCCTGTTCAATAGACGTGGGTGGAGTGTGAATCGGGCGATAGTTCAGTCTATTTACTCCAACTGAAAAAAAATATAAGAAAAAGTGAAAAGATTGGAAAAGAGAAAGCCGGAAATCACATCCTAAACAGGGAACAAGGGATGAGCCTCTTCACCTGTTCAATAGACGTGGATGGAGTGTGAACCGGTTGAGCTAGAAACTTGATTCTTAGCCATTCGAAAATATATTCGGATGGTTTAAGATTAAACTTTATTTTTACCATTTTACATGTTTGCACTTCTAAAAAATTGGTTTGGATCGGTTAATATATTTCCGTTTTAGAGGGTGTGACGGACAGGCGAACAAACGGAAGTCAGAGATTTTTATATATAGATAGATGATCAGGATTTGTTCTGTGAAGTACATATAATAAAATCTGATAATAGTCTCAATTCATTTATCGAACATCTAACCCTGATGACTGATTTGACGTAAAACACTGGAGGCAATCAACCGGACAAGTCCACTGAAATTTTGATTATTCATTTTCTATATACAGGGTGTATGAAAGATACTTTTACGAAAATACTTTGAGGTCTGTTTCCTCACACCAAAACAAGTACAAAAGTTTTTGAGTCATAAAATTTACAGTAAATGACGCTGTGTTGAGATGTAGATGAGGTTATATTGGTCAATCGTGTACATTTGTGGCTAGTCTGTTTTCGACGTTTAAAGTGTGCAGTAGTTAGTTAACTAAGAATTGTTCCGATTAACAATAGCAGGATATTCATATGAGCAAGCAGATATGATTTTTTACATACGGCTATGCAAATAGTAATTGACGCGAGGTGCAAATATGTTTAAGACTGCGTTTCCAGATCCAAAATTGAAGAGTCATACAATAGCTTAAACAAAGAGTTTAGTTCAGAATTACCCGTAGGTTACCCAGATCGATAACTATCTGATGATGGTCGAAGAGTGAAACTTTCTGATAACAAAGATGAGGACAATAGTCAGAAAATAAAGTGTAAATAATGATAATTCCTCATAATAGAAAAATATGTCATTTTACCGCTATTTTTATAAGATAACGTAAGTGATAAAACCTGTCGGAGTAGTAAATAAGGTGTCCATTACTTTAAAAATTATATATATATATATATATATATATATATATATATATATATATATATATATCTGTGTGTATTTTCTTTCGGAAGTCAGTCATTTACGCAACCTTTGTTTCAAACTTTTAGTATCTTCAGGCGTTTTATATCAACTGATTCTCCAACGCTTTTGTTTCGCGCACAATAAGAGCTTTCAAACCACACAACTGGAAGTTTAAAATAGATTAAATTTCGCTTTTTACAAACATATCAGAAAATGTATTTTAGGATCATACAAACCAGAATGAAAGTGTTTACAATTCTTAACAAATTCCTCCATTATTTTAAAATTTCATGCTGTACGTTTAAAACAAAACAAAAAACAAAAAATAAGAAAATAAAAAAAACAAAACAAAAAAACGTTGGCGAATCAGTTGATATAAAATGCCTGCAAGGTTGAAAGCAAGGTTGCGTAATCGACTGACGTCCGAATGAAAATATTTTAAAGCTCTACATTATATATGTATTGAGCACTTTTTAATACAACACTATACTGGTAAAATTAAATTCTGACAAATAAATAGTTTATAATAGTTATATATATATATATATATATATATATATATATATATATAGTCATCCATAGACAGATCTGTTTCGCTGTATCAGAGCTCATCAGTACGGTTAGACAGCCGATTGTTTTTTTCCCCAGGATTGAAACCCGACTGAATTGGCGTCAGTCGGCGATTCTACGTCTGAGCTACGGGCGCTCGGCAGAAGGATGCAGACTTTTTAGCGTGTATATTATCATTATACACGAATGGTTATATTTTTATTTTGTGTTGACGTAAAAATCGTCGGTGATGGTGGATGTTATTTTGTTACCGTCTTAATAACCTCTCTGAAGATGGCTCAAGTGAGCCGAAAGTTTAGAACCAAATTAATAAAAAATTATCCAAATGTTGGAGAATTTTTGTCTTTATTTTCAACAGAAATTAAAGCCAAAATACGACGTTTAGAACGGCTCATGATTAAACTTAATAGACATTCATTGTCTCTTATATTTAAGAGTATATGTTTAGAAAATTATTTGCTGCCTCGATACACTATATATTATATATATATATATATATATATATATATATATATATATATGATTATATAGATATATAAATTCCAGCAATACAGAGATTATCATCGTGAAAGAACGATATAGTTTCAAAAGAGAAACAAGACCTGTAAAGTTATTTAGTGATAGCAAAGCATTGAAAAATGAGAAAAAAAAATGAAGCGGGATCTTAGAATTAACAAAAGAGAAATTGAAGACAATGGTAAAAGATCAACAGAAAAAAAATGGCTTTAAAAATGTCAGAAAAAAATTTTGAGAAAAGTGAAAAATATAATAAATAAGAAAAATGGACAAACCAGGAAGTACACAGAAAAATTCACAAAATAATAAGATCGTTGGCTAAAGTCATGAAAGAAAATATGCTTCGACCTTTGAATAAAGATCACAATATATGTATATATATATATATATATATATATACGAGTAATTTGAATAAACAATGAAAATGATTTTTCAATAGTAATTTTCGTGGTAAATGTTGGTTGGTTGTTTTATGGCATATCAACACCTCGTCGGGTCATTTATTGCCAACTAAATTTTATTTATTTATTGCTGGTAATACCTTTTTCTTTTCAACAATTTATTGTTGTTTTTATATAAGTTTTTGTGTCTAGTAATACTTTTTTTCTTTTTTCGAGTATCAAGATTTATTGGGATTTACTTTTAAGGGCAGGGTCCCCAAGTTCTACGCTGTTATTTAACCCATAACTGGAGGGAAGGGATGGATTACTACCTTTCAAAAGGGCACCAGTGCTTAAGTGAATGCAGGGTATTCAACTGGAATTCAAACTCGTCTCACCGATTTCTCTTTCCGAGCCGACATCCACTGCACCACAACGCACATCCGTCACTAAACGCTTACGGCACCTAGTATTCCCAAGCGGTCACCCATCTAAATACTGACCAGGCTAAACGTTGCTTAACTTCGGTGATCGTGCGAGAACCGATGTATTGAACGTGATAGCCCCCCCCCGGTAAATGTAAAGCTGTATATGTTGGACTTGATGGCCGCATTAAGAGTTTAGTTCTTGGAGGAAATAAACAGCAAATGCATCACAGAAGGCAAGACTGGGGAGATGCGGTACTATTTTGGGTTCGGATTGTAAACAATAAAATTATAGATCTGTTAAGAGTTTATTTTTAATGGGGTCAACGTAGATACGGATAATTTTTGGAAGTTCTTTAAGAAGTTTTTGTAAGTGGAACAAGTTACAACGAAGTTAAAACACATATTCATGCATTTTAGCAACAAATCTTGCCTCCAAAAGAATTGAAAAACATCAAATTCATTTAATAATACTGATAATATATATATATATATATATATATATATATATATTTCATTTGGAAATGTGTTGTTTCCGCAACCTAGGTTTCAACCTTTTGGTGTCTTGAGGCTATTTATAATAACTGATTTTCCAACGTTTTTCAAACGTGTAACAGGGATTTTTACGAAGCGTAACTGGAATTTTTTAACAACCGAATATTTTAAGAATTAGGGAGGAGTTACTTAAAGATCTTAAAACACTTTCATCCAGGCTTGTATGATCCTCAGATGTATCTATAGGTGTAATTACATCTGGACATTATTTCTGATCTTTCATTTAGTATTTTCTTTGTTCTGGAAACAATATCATGGCTAACGTGTCTTATATATATATATATATATATATATATATATATATATATATATATATATATATATAAGAAAACGTAGAATATCTATCTATCTATCTATCTATCTATCTATCTATCTATCTATCTATCTATCTAAACATAGAAATAAAATCTGCTGTTCAAGCATTTACTTTTATAAAGAGTGCTCGATACAAAGTAGGGCATAATACCACTACATAAAAATGTTCATGTTTCAGAACAAAACTGTTCCTCTTTAGGTGATATGTTAAAATAAATGGTGAAAATGATATATTTTGAAAATATAAGATAAAACATGGTTATGTAGAAAATTAGAGAGTGGTATTTGGAGAAAGTATTTTCTCCATCTACCACTCTCTAATTTCTCTTTCTCTCTCTCTCTCTCTCTCTCTCTATATATATATATATATATATATATATATATATATATATATAGGTTTCATTAAAAATGACTGACAAGATATTATGGTTAAGTTTTTATGTAATTTTGTAGCTAAAATTATTGCCGAAAGCGCCCGGATAAACAAAAGATTTAGATAACTTTCATATAATTTATGTCCTCAAAAGAAAAAAAAACATAAGATCACATGAAAAATTACATAAAAATCTTACCCATAATACCTTGTCTGTCATTTTTAATAAAACCTGCATAAACGAGAGATTGCCACCCAAATATATATAAGAAGTTGTATATAAGTAGTTTCATGTTTGTGATTTTATTTTTTATTTTGTATATGAGGCTTCGTGGAGCTTCAGTCGCGTACATTTTTGTTTTTTGCTTATGTATTTGTGTAAGTCCATATTTAATTATGTTTATTTGTTCATGCACTGAAATATGACTGTGTCTGTTTTGGCCTCAATCATACAAGGCTCTTGCCATCTTAAGAATTCGCTCTTAAATGTATCCAAAATTGTAGCTTTTACAGACGTTTTCCAAACCTGGCTTTAAAATTTAACGGATAAATTGACACGTCGATAAAAACAAAAGTTAATAAATCGTGTATGTATCTATGTATGTATATACATACAAGCCTCTATACATATACAAACCTGTTTCGCTGTATCACAGCTCATCAGTGTTGCTAGACATCCATTTGCTTCCAGTCGGGATCGAAACTCGACCGATTTGATGTCATTCGGAGTCTACTCCTTAAGCTATGGGCACATGGGATGAGAAAAGGGAAATTTTAGCGTGTTATATATATATATATATATATATATATATATGCGGTGTATACACACGCCACTCACAGAGAGAACTCAATTCATTACTGAAGAGTAATGCGTTATATATATATATATATATATATATATATATGTGTGTGTGTGTGTGTGTGTGTGTGTGTGTGTGTGTGTGCGTGCGCGCGCGCGTATATTCATCTGTTTGTATACCAATATATATTTGTGTGTGCATATACTCGTCTATTTGTCCATATGTGGATGGGATGTCTATAGATTGTATATGTGTGCTTCCTTATCTTTTCCTGGTTTAATATCTGAATAATTTTATGATAATCTAAATTTAATGCTTTGTTAAACTTAGATTTTAAAATTCTCGATAAAAATAAAGTACAGTGAAGCTAATAGTCGATTATTAATGCTGATCTCTATTTTAATCAATTATTAATATTAATGTCCCAATAAATTGTTTTTTGAGTCTGTTCTCATTCTTCAAATTAGAAATTACTTTATTTTTATTGGTTCACACTGTCTATTTAACAATGCCTCCGCGATTAAGTTGGTTTGGCTGGTTTAAAACTCTTCAACTGGAAATAAACATTATCACTTGATATGACACAGGTATTGTCGAAACAAAATAGCTACTTTTGTAGGGATATTATAACATTTATGTTATAAATTCTAAATAAATATTATTAGCTCTACTTTGTATTTAGCACTTTTTAAAGAATAAAGTGTCTATTTATTGTTGCATAAAGATATTATACATATTATGATATTTTAAGTTTCCATAATGGTATTTATGACGCACTTTTTAAAGAATAATGTTTCTTTGGATACGGAATATTATTCCATCTATACATCTATACCTACCTTATACTTGTATATATATATATATATATATATATATATAGAATAAAAATGTGAGAGGCCGTGAACGTTTAGTTAAAGTGTGTATTTATTGTTGTATAAAGATATTATACATATTATAATATTTTAAGTTTCCATAATGGTATTTGTGACGCGACACGTGTTTCGAGTCTAAGATTGACTCTCTTCAGGCGAATAAATTTGTGGCTTTACATATCGAGTTTCAAAATGAACTCGATTTAACATTTGATGCATATTTTCAGTGTAGTTAGAGCTGTGCTTAAAACTATTATTATTAAAATTTTTGTGCAATTTTTATAAATTATTTGTTTTTTTTATTTAGATTTGTGCTGTTTTCGTTAATTATTCGAGATAGTGCGAGGAGTTTGTATTTTACAATCACTTCGCCGATTTCCTCCCCGTAAGAGTAAAATAGTAACGGTTCATCGATCCTTCTATATAGCATTAGAATGTTGAACAACCACTGAGGAAGAAAAGATTTGAGGTGATAGAAATGTGGTTCTACAGAATGATGCTGAGAATTTCAAGAAAATGGAAACAAAAAGGAAACTTATAATGAATCATTAGAAAGAGTTGAAATGTCTAGGGAACATAATGACAGAGAGTTTGAGAATTTAATACCCAGAGGACATACTGAAAGCAAAAGGGAGAGAGGAAAACCATGCATAACTTACCTAACGGGCGAAAAGACAAAGTTTATTAACAAATACAAAGGAGAGGAAATTGCGAAGAGCCATGATCTGCCACGTCTTGAATGAAGAAAGATAATAAAAAAGCATATATTAACAATGTTTCTGTTTGTAAGGTAATACACCTGATTTAGTTTTTACTTTACATTTATAATAGGTATCGTATATCTTACGTGCAAATACCCTTGGGAATGGTATGAATACGCTGCTTCTTCCTTCAGCTATGGATTAAATAGGGCAGATTGGGTTCTATAACCTTGGTTGGCAACTAGTCTATTGCATAAAGTAATGGCAACTTACTGCAGCAAAATCTGCCCAGTCAGTTATATCTCTTTCGAGACATGATCGCCCAAGCGTGTATCACGTATGGCCATTAACTGACTGACTCTTATATCTACGTACGTCGAAATTATTCCTTAGAAAATTTCATATTTCTTGATTGAAACTGCTACGAAAAAACGATTCCACACCTAAGAAAATCTATCTAATCTAAACTTATTTATAAATGGAACTTTGTCTGTGTGTGTGTGTGTCTGTGTCTGTGTGTCTGTGTATCCGTTACCTATAGACTCCGAAACGGCTGAACCAATTTTCTTGAAAATTTACACAGTTGTATTATAAGCGTCTGTGAGTGTTTTTAGCTAGGTTTTGTGTCGAGGTACCCCCGATAAATATCGAAAATCGATAATCGAAAAATTCGGGTTATAGAAGAAGTGGTCCAATTTTAATCAAATTTGATAAACGCATAGACAAAGACATAAGAAACGATATTCAGAAGTTTCAAGGTTGCAGCTCTTACAATAGTGCAGAAAATTTGATATCGATACCAGGAAATAAAAAATTTGACTTACATCCATTCATGTTTCTTTCAGTCTACGGTTTCGCTTTAACTGGAAACAACTATTGCTTTTTAGTCTTTCGTGCCAACATCCAAAGAGTCTGAGCTCCAGGGCCATGGATTAGTTTTAAAGCTTTCATTACACCCGAGCAACGCCGGGCTATACTGCTAGTAATGTAATAAAAAACAGTCGTATTATTCACTCTTGCGTTTCAGATCTTTGAAATTTTGCAATATTTTCTATCGGGCCATTGAAACATTTTTTTTTTTTTTGCTAATATGATCTTTCTTTGCAATAAACATTTTCCTTGGAATGCAAAACTATTGATAATTGTCTGACAACGTCATTCCGTGTGAAAAAAAACATTCAAAAGCATGCAGTAGGGATCGAACTTATTATAAGTAATTTGCAAGACGAATACGCTATCTACAGTTCGATAGCAGCTGCTTCGTAAAATCTATCTGCAGCAATGTTCTCAAAAGTTTAAATCAGACGAATCACCACACAATACCTCCAGAGATTTCAACATTAAACTGGATGTAGTCTCCATTTGGTCATGCTAATTTATGTTAATTTTCATTGCTCACTGGTAATATTTGCTTTCATTGATTAGTCATGAGAATTTCTGCTAGTAACTATAATCTAAGGAACAGTATTATTGAATGCATTCTATTTGCGGGTAGTATATCTTCACTAAAACATGTTTCATTGAATAATACAGGCAAGGCTCGTATTTTGACTAATTTCAACATTTCTAAAGATAATTTTTCAAGAATTAAATTATTTCTGAAATCGGTCATTATTTTTGTAACAACCTAATAGATTGAATTGATGTGAATCGTGAAGCAGTCGATATTGGTTCGCAACGAGAAATCGGAGAGCCGAGTTCGAATTCCAGTTGAATTCGTTGCATTCACTTACGCATAAATATCCTTGGGAAAAGTATTAATCCATCTCTTCCCGCCAATTATGGGTTAAATAACAGGAAAGATTGGGTTCTATAGCCTTGTCTGGTAACCAGTCTACCGCAGAAATTAATGGCAACCTACTGCGGGATAATCATCTACCCAGTCAGTCATGTCTCTTTCGAAACATGATCGCCCAAGTGTGTATCACGTATGGCATTTAACTGACTGACTGATGCTTATTTATTTGAATAGTAATCCATTCTAGTTCTCTAATTAATTACTTGATGTTAAGATGAAGTTCATCAAGGACGGCGCCACAGTTTTTCCTTACCTAAGAACATTCGGTCTCCTCCGAGATCATTCACAGGGTGAATTTCGAAAAAAACTTATTGTAACTGTGGTCTTTTGAAAACACGCCTGAACGCTCTCTGTAATAATCTTTTAAATATTTTAAATTTATCCGTTGTGGCTATGATTTTGTTTGTAAACAAACGTCCACAATATAAGGGAGCGAAACGGAGATGGCAGAAATATATTTATCATTGACTCTTGTTTTATTTTGATTAAACGTTTGATTAAAATTAACGCAAGACCTTTGTGTTTTTTTTTTATTTACTTTTTCAATATTTCTAATAAGTTTTTTTATTTCCGGTTCGTATTTTAAAATATTTCTTCCTGTTTATAACAACTTTCTGTTAACACTAGTCATTTTTGAAGATTTTGTTGTTTTTTTTCTTGTTAAATTCTTTTCATCGACTAAACAAATTTGTCAAGCACTAGTCATTTTCAAAAATTATTTGTTGTTTGTTATGTAATCTAGTGTTAGCCGAATGTGCTCAGACATTGGATATATTACAAATACAAACGGAAATTCATGAAATTATCAGAGAGTTTCAAAAGGTAAGTAAAATAATCAACAAGGGCTTATATATATATATATATATATAGCTCAGAGGCAGAATCGTCGCCTGACACCAATTCGGTCGGGTTTCAATCCTGAGTTAAAAGCAATCGAATGTCTAACGGTACTGATGAGTTGTGATACAGCGAAACAGATCTGTCTGCGGATGACTATATATATATATATATATATATATGAAAATGTTGCAGTGGTTCCAACGAGAGAATAGTGTATATTTTAGATAAAAAAAAGCTGGAAGTGTTTTTGGTTACAAAGTGGATGTTTTTTTTATAAAATATATTTTTCAATTCATTTTGCTATACGTGTTTCTGGTCTCGCGACCTTCATCAGGCAAAGAGTGGTTGTTTTCACATATATTAAAAGGAATTAATTATTGTCTTTGATCATTGTCTTATTTGTGTGTAGCAGTACTTCGCACTTCCTTGTACTTGGAAAGAAGTCTTCTTCCGCTTTAAGGGGTAATAAAATATTTTGGATAGGTCAAATATCGGGCGATTTTAACCAGAAACATTTGCGGTTTCTCTTTTTATTTAATATATACGTATATATGTATGTATGTGTGTATCTGCGAAAATATCGATACAATGAAGTTCCTCATAAAATCTTCATTAGATTGTGAGCCCGAGGCCTGAGATGTTTTTGTAGACCAAAATATTACAATCGGTAACCAAAGATATCCTAGCAGATACTAAAACTGTATGCTTGGATGTGCGGCTGGTGTTATGCATAATCGCATATAATTCGAACTTCCATTTCCAATACCAGTCGGGTTCCGTATATTCACTTAAACGCAAACACCTTAGGAAGGAGGTGATTCTACATCTCTCCTCAGCTATGGGTTAATTATTAGGGCTTTTATCAGTAAGACAATAATCTTCAAAAAATACAAACTAAAATATTTGTTCTAAACAACTGCAAAAGGTTGATAAGTCGTAAAACAAATCAATTAAACAATTCTCACTGGAAATGATGGCGCGTAGGAGCCTGAGCGATTTAAAAATTTGCATTCAAAATAGCCACCGGAATCTTACTTATTACAGGTTCAATCACCAAGAAAGCAGAACGATGTCAGTAACACCTGGAATTAGACTTTAAATCGCTAAACAAAAAATACACCTGAATTCTCTTCCAGTGGTTTTTCCGCAAATATTTATTTGCCTCGATGGAGGGTTCGATTGCCTCGATGGAGGGTTCGATTGCCTCGATGGAGGGTTCGATTAGTAGATACTGGCCATCCATTATTATCTCATTAGGAACTTAATTTTTATTATTTAAATCCACGCTGTTTTCTCTACTCGTTGCCATCGAATGACAAACCCACCCGAGTAAAATTTTGATAAAAGAGTAATCAAATGTTAGAAAATTGCGTTTCCAAATTAAAAATTATAATAGTTTACATTGATTCATTAAGAAATAAAGGTCATAACGTTAGACTCTTGTCATGTCAATGAATTCTAGAAATAAGCCAAAAAACGCCAGTTGTATAACAAGACTTACTTTCTTAAAATTAATTAAGCATTCATACCATGATGTTTAATTTGTGTATATTTGTATATTTTGTTTGTTTGTGTGTTTCGAGGTTTAACGACTGATCAATCCTTATGGGGTCATTTAAGGTCATAACCAGCGATTTTTGGAGTTAAGGTTTTTTTTTATTTTTACAGCATATTTTTCTTTTCGAGTATCACGATTCATTGGGATTTGTTTTTAAGGGCAGAGTCCCCAAGTCCTACCCTTGTTATTTAACCCATAACTGGAAGGAAGGGACGGATTAATACCTTCCCCAAGGGTACCAGTGCTTGAGTGAATTCAGGGTATTCAACAGGAATTCGAACTCTGCTCACCGATTTCTCTTTCCGAGCCGATATCCACTGCACCACAACGCACATCCGTCACTAGAAGCTTACAACACCTGGTATTCCCAAGCGGTCACTGACCAGGCTCAATGTTGCTTAACTTCGGTGATCGAGCGAGAACCGGGGTATTCAACGTGATAGGCCGTAAGCCCTTGTATGTTTTAATGCAATAGCATTCAACTTGCGCCAATATTTGTTTACGAACGCTGAATAATAAGCTAAAGTAGTAAAATGAAATGGTCAGGGTTTTTTTTTTAGTGAGAGTGAAAAAGAGGAAACAATATAAGAAAGAATAGAAAATAAAAAAATGTATATTTTATGGTTTGCGCTTTAGTTGAGTATTCATTTTCGTTCAATTTATCAGTCGGTTAAGTGCCATACGTGATATACGCTTGGGCGATCATGTCTCAAAAGACTTACTAGGCAGAATATCTTTCCGCAGTAGATTGCCATTATTTTCTATGGTACACTGGTTGCCAACCAAGGCTTTAGAAACCAATCTGTCCTGCTATTTAACCCATAGATGGAGGGAAGAGATGGATTAATACCTTTTCAAAGGGCATTTGCGCGTAAGTGAATGCAACGAATTCTACTGGAATTCGAACTCGACTCTCCGATTTCTCGTTCTGAACCGATATCGACTGCTTCACAACGCACATCAATTCTATCCATTAGGTTGTTATAAAAATAATGACCGATTTCAGAAACAATTTTATTTTGAAAAATTATCTTTAGAAATGTTAAAATTAGTCAAAATGCGAGCCTTGAGCATCTCTGCACCTCTGCTATCGATCGATGTGATTATTTATTCCTCGTTGATAAAAAGTTATTGGCTGTGATGCAAAGAAATCTTTAAAAGCGGATTCTATCGCTGATTTGAGCCTAACCGTTTTACCATTTAAGAATGTGCCTAACCCTGGAACACTAACCATCAATTAAAATTATACCACTACTAATCATGGGTAAGTCATACCCGATTTGAAAATATCAAATATTAAAAATAAATCTTTATTGGAAATATTTTACAAGCAGGCACTTCAAAATGTGTACTTTGAGTTAACATTAATAGGAACCGAAAAAAATATTTAGGTAAGAAAATCAGGTACTGAAAATTGTAATTTAATTGTAGTTAAAATGGCGTCATTTGCGCTGGGTACTATATACCCATGGTTAGTGTTCTTGGGTTAAGTGCTTAAAAATGATAATCAGTGAGTGAAAGATCAGGAGAATATGGAGAATGTGGTAAACTCTTGTACCCCAAGTCTGTGAGTTTTTGCAACAACATTCTTGCAACATGTGGCCGTGCATTATGATGGAGCAGAAATGGATCACGTCGATTCACCAATGCACGTCTCACTTTTTGCAGGTGTGCATGCATTGCAGCAAGTTCATTGCAGTAAAGCTTTGCATTAATGCTCTGATTAGATTCCAGAAATCTGTAGTGGATAACACCAATTGCAGACCACCAGAAAGTCACCATAATCTTTTGCATATGCTACTCTGGCTTTCGGAAACGTTTGGGGGACTCATCACGATCAAGCCACTGACCTACTCGCTTAAGGTTATTATAAAAGATCCACTTGTCTTCACAAGTGACTATTCGGTCAACAAATGGATCATTGGTGTTACGCGGAAAAAGTATCGAGTACACTTTAAAAACATCAAATTTTTAATTTTCTTTGAGAGAATGAGGTACCCACTAATCGAGCTTTTTCACCTTGCCAATACTCTGCAAATGGCGTGGCACTGTTGTAGTGCTGACACCAAGCGTCTGAGACATTTCTCTGACACTTTGACGTGGGTTTTGCTCAACAACTACTTGTAATTGATCGTTGTGAAGACTGCATGACCGTCCTATACCTTTTTCATCTTCAAGGCCCTCATCACCATTACGAAATTTCTGGAACCAATTTCTCACTGTCCGATCACTTGTGAACCCATCTCCCCATGGTTTATTGATATTGGCAGAAGTTTAAGAGGCACTGTGCCCCAGTTTGAACTCATGCAAGAAAAGTAAACGAAGATCATGTTTTGTCATATTCATAATTAAGGGCTTATATCCGTCTAATGAAACATATGTACGGGCAAATAGGGTCGAGTGACCTGCTATCGGTGCAAAAAGCGTCTGAAAATGGTTAGAGTTATCTCCCTTTTTTTTTTTAGCTGAAAACGTATCTGGACCATTGGGTTTTTCAGTGGAAATTTTGGACTTGGAAGATTAAGACGTTGTGGGTTATTTTCTCGTGGTTTGATATCTGTGAAACAATTTGTTATAGCTTCAAAATATTTCTGTCTGAAACTAAGTTATAAATTATAAATGAACACACATCAATTTTTATGTATACCAAAATTTACCTCATATATACGGTGAATACTATGTTAAAATTGCTGTTCAAAATACAGCAATTTAGAGTGGCCATTAGGCCATTATTTTTGTAACAAACTAATATATTTGGTGAAAACTTTAAAAAATATATATTTGTTAAATGACTTCGTCGAAATGGTTGTGTATTTCCCGCCGCCGTCTACAGTGAAAACCTTCATCTGAACTTCGAATTCAAGGCTCTCTTTACGTGAAAGATTTTTGCGACCCAATCTTTTAGATTCTCAGTCAATCTTGAAAATAAATATTTGAATTCTTGGTTTTTATGTGATCGGAACCCAACCGTTACTATCAATAAGGAATGCGAAACGAAACATTTTAAAATCGGCATTATTTTCATTTTTAACCCTGTACAATGCCTGAGGGCTATTCGAGTTTGAGTTTTGTTTAATGGCATATCAACCTCTGTGGGTTATTAAATGCCAAAAAGATAGGGTCTTAAGGTATTTTTTATTGTTTGGTTATAGTACGAGGGTTGATTTAGTCAAATTTTGATTAACTTTTTTTTATTTTAGAAAACTGAAGATGTCTTCTACTTTTGTATTCAAAAATGTATTGCTGGTAATAATTTTTTCCTTAAAAATGTATGTTTCTAGAAAAGTCTATTTTTATGTGTATATATTTCTGTAAAAATCTATTTTTAAACTTTCATAGTATTTTGATCGTAGTTTAGGGGTTAATTATTTGCCCATAGCTGGGACCGTAACAGGTACTATTACCCGGGTCAGAGTGGACCTAGGGTCAACAGCAATTAAGAGGTGGTTCTTTGCACCTCACAACCTCTCAATCAGAGGCCTTACTGCCGGATGCAGTTTATCGTCATACTCAGGACCGAGGGCTATTTGAGCTAGAAGGTAGAGGGTTATAGATTAAGAGGTATAGCTTATGCGTATATGTGTCGGAGATAACCAGTTCAAGTCTACGATTAGCAGTTAAGATTTAGTGATTGAGGAAGCAGTCTCTTGGGAGCCAGTCAACAAAGCAGTGATTTGTGGGAATTAGATGCTTGAGTAGAGCTTACACCTCACCAGGTGAACACGAAAGGAATGGAGGTGGTTCGTTACAATAGCGGGTCTAGCTCATCTGAACAATTACCATGGATAGAGCAGTAAGAGGGTTGCAACGTCTCGTCTGTGAGAACATGTTTGCAGAGTGGAAAGCTATTCGTTACCCACAAAAGGGCGGAGACGTTTTTGAACTATCTTGAGAGGAAAGTGAAAACTTGGTAGATCCCGCCCATATATGGCAGCAGTTCTCCATTTTCGACCTGATCTGTAAAGGTAGAGGATAGCAGGAGTGATTGCTGGAGTGGTACCAAGAACCGAACATTTCCAAAGACATTCAAATTTATAGCCCGGCGTTGCTCGGATGTAATGAAACCTTTAAAACTAAACCATGGTCCTGGAGCTCAAACTCTTTGGACGTTGGCACGAAAGACTAAAAAGCAATAGTTGTTTCCAGTTAAAGCGAAACCGGAGACTGAAAGAAAAATGAATGGATGTAAGTCAAATTTTGATTTCCTGGTATCGATAAGTTTTTTTTGTCGTAAACTGAATTTTGAAGGCTAAATAAGTCCTCTGAGTAAATGGTATCATGACTGAGACTAAGAACTACAATTATACCTACTTAGAGCCAAACCCGAAGCAAAAACTAAAATAAAAAGGCTGAAAAAAAAAATACAGACATACAGGCAGATAAACAGACACACACACAAACATCTTGCCTTTTATATATATATATATATATATATATATTATCGATTTTCTGCACTATTGTAAGAACTGCAACCTTGGATCTTCTGAATATCGTTTCTTATGTCTTTGTCTATGAATGTATCAAATTTGATTAAAATCAGAACACTCCTTCTATAACCCGATTTTTTCGATTATCGATTTTCGATATTTATCGGGGGTACCTTGACACAAAACCTAGCTAAGAACACTCGGAGACGCTTATAGTACAACTGTGTAAATTTTCAAGAAAATCGGTTCAGCCGTTTCGGAGTCTATAGGTAACGGACACACACGCACAGACATACACACAGACAAAGTTCCATTTATAAATAAGTTTAGATAGATTAGATATGGTGTTGTATGAGGAAAAGTACTACAAAAATAGCAAGTGAGATGCGGAGTAGTTAAATATTTATGCTAGTTATATATTCAGAAAATTTCTTAATCTAAAATGAGGGATATACATTTTTTTATTCCATGACTCTTATCGATAGCACTAATTATGGGACAGCGAGTATCACTACAACGCCGCCATCATTATCGCTATTAATTTTAGGAAATATTTCTGACATGTCTTTGTGGTTTGAAATGCCTCAGATTTACAACACTTTCGAAAATTTCCGCCTGTTCTTTAGTCTTCTCGTTTCTGTTTTATAGAAAATGGCATCTTGGATATGACATTAGAAATTAGGGCTGGCTAAATGGTCTCAGGGCTTTATCTGCTGACTATATATATCATTTTATTTAAATGCATTTCAGGAAGGCATAAATACAAATTTATGCTAGTTCTATTCAACTGACATCCATCTTAGTACTTCATTTTAGGAGTAAACTCTTTTCTTTTTTTCTTTGTTTTTTCAATTGGAGTAGATAGACTAAACTATCGCCCGGTTCACACACCACCCACGTCTATTGAACAGGTGAAGTGGCTCATCCCTTGTTACCTGTTTAGGATGTGGTTTCCGGCATTCTCTTTTCCAATCTTTTCACTCTTTTCTTTTTTTTTCTTTTTCAAATGGAGTAGATAGACTAAACTATCGCACGGTTCACACTCCACCCACGTCTATTGAACATCTGAAGAGGTTCATCCCTTGTTCCCTGTTTAAAATGTGGTTTCTGGCTTTCTCTTTTCCAATCTTTTCACTCTTACGTAGCCCCCTGCACATCAGTGGCGTTACCGCCTGGCTCAGGGTGATATGATAAAAAAAACACAAATAGTGAGGGTGATCCCGCAAAAGGTTATCGCAATAAACACGACAGATGAGCTTCTGTTGCTGCTTTTATTATTATTTCTGAATTTTTATACGAATATTAACTGGTAGGATATACAGGAAGTAGAATGATTGCAAATTTTCTCATTACTCTAGTATCTTCCATGGTATTATAACGATTTTCAGTGGTGTTGTATGGGTCTCTGGTACAATTAAACAGTTTTATCACCAATATTAACAGTTGGCTTACAGTCGAGATAATTAGACAACAAGTGTCGACAATATTCCAGCATCTTCTTCAGTATTACAGAAGTTTTAAGTAGTGTCACTATCTGGATAGTCTTGCGACTTCGGATTTCCATTTCCTCCTCTCCTTTCGAGTAACGTTTGGTACCGCGATCACCTGTAACGTTCTTTTTAGTTATTGGAGGTTACAGCATAATAGAATTTGTTACTTTTTTTATTGGGCAGTAGATTAATTATGTATATATATTATTGGCATTTATGACAAAAAACTTTTTTAACGCTATACAAGAGCTGTCGTTTTTCGGTACTATCAATAATGCCTCATCAGGCGATTTACGGTTACATAAAATCACTCTTGCAAGAACTACTACGAACTCTACCCTTAACTGCTTAATAATGTTTCTAATTGAACATTAACTTCTGCCAAGTCATGTTATTCTTTTCCATTAATAAATTTCTATTTTAACGTGCAAAATGTATAGTTTCATTTTTCCACACATCCAAATATCTAACCTGCTGACATCCTTCTGATGATAACGAATAATAGTAAGTTGTAGGGAGTTCGGTGATGTGTGATCAGTCAGTTAAGTGCCATACGTGATACACACTTGGGCGATCATGTCTCAAAAGAGACATGACTGACTGGGCAGAAGATTATCCCGCAGTAGGTTGCCATTGCTTTCTGCGGTAGACTGGTTGCCAGCCAAGGCTATAGAACCCAATATCTGGATAGTCTTGTGGCTTCGGATTTCCAGTTACTCCTCTCCTTTCGAGTAACGTTTGGTACTGCGATCACCTGTAACGTTCTTTTTAGTTATTGGAGGTTGCAGCATAATAGAATTTGTTACTTTTTTTATTGCGAAGTAGATTAATTATATATATATATTATTGGTATTTATGACAAAAACTTTTTTTAACGCTACACATGAGCTGTCGTGTTTCGGTACTATCAATAATGCCTCATCAGGCGATTTACAGTTACAAGAGTGAGGGAATTTATGTATATTTGGCCAGCACTCTTATTTAAACAGCTTTTATTAACAATGACCGACAAGGAAGATTTTATTAATTTTTTTATTTAATTTTTCCAGTATTTTTACATGTTTCTTTTTTACTGGAGATAAGGTATGTAAAAATGTTCCATAATTTTGAACTTTCCAAACGCATTCAACGTCTTCACGAGCTATTTTTAAAGATGTGATATTTATTTTAACATATCACCTGAACAGAAATAGTTTTGTTCTGAAACATGAACATTTTTGTGTAGCGATATTACGCTTTTATAGACCATTGTAATGACAAAATTACAATATATCACTCCCTCACTCTTGTAACTGTAAATTGCCTATTGAAGCATTATTGATAGTAGCGAAACAAGACAGCTCTTGTATAGTAGTGGAAAAGATTTTTATTATAAACTCCACTTACAAAGAATATTATTACAAATTTTGCTTTACAAAGAAACAAGCACTTATAAAAAGTAAATGCTACGAACTGTTGATTGCTATTTTTTTTTTTTAATCATATCACCCCGAGCAAGGCGGTAACGCCACTGTTGTGCAGGGGGCTATATAAGAGTGAAAAGATTGGAAAAGAGAAAAGCCGGAAACCACATCCTAAACAGGGAACAAGGGATGATCCTCTACACCTGTTCAACAGACGAGGGTGGAGTGTGAACCTGGCGATAGTTTAGTCTATCTACTCTAATTGAAAAAAAAAAAAGAAAAGTGAAAAGATTGGAAAAGAGAAAGCCGGAAACCACATCCTAAACAGAGAACAAGGGATGAGCCTCTTCACCTGTTCAATAGACGAGGGTGGAGTGTGAACCGGGCGATAGTTTAGTCTATCTACTCCAATTGAAAAAAAAAAAGAAAAGTGAAAAGATTGGAAAAGAGAAAGCCGGAAACCACATCCTAAACAGGGAACAAGGGATTCTCCTCTACACCTGTTCAACAGACGAGGGTGGAGAGTGAACCGGGCGATAGTTTAGTCTATCTACTCCAATTCCATTAGTTCTTACTATATATTATTTTCGAGCTATCTTTACGCGTGGGAAGCCGCCATTCTAGTTAAAACTGATTTAATCAAAATTTTATCATAACACACAGTTACATGCGCGGTCCTCCAGTTGTAGTTGTGTGGTCACACAAATTCTCCCTATAGGTATTTCCTTAGTGCTACAGCCCTAAATTAATCCTATAGGAAATGAAGGTAGGGGATGCGAGCTCATCCACAATCTGCCTTTGTATCCCTAACTTTTTCTAATGGGTCCTTTACTCTACTCAAATGAGTGAGATAATATTGGCCCTAAATTTGGAAATAACGTTTTACACTAAAAAGCACACCTTGGATTTAGATTGTTCGGTAACAAAGTTATCTCCTCCCTTGAGTGGCTCTTAAGTCTTATGTTAAGTGAAAAATAGTAAAAGAAAAATGTTGTTTCTTTGATGGAAGAAACGACCTCCAATGCAATTTTTTCGAATTTACAAACTTTGCTTAACACACACAAAACTTGCAAAATTTTACATCTCTGTGTGAAATGTTTCCCGTTCAATGGAAAAGCCAGAATCACATCCGGGAGTGAATTCCCAAACGAAATAAAAGACGAGCCAAGTTTGACCCTTGTCAGAAAGAAATGTGGTGGCCGTAGTTGGCACGTACCCTTGACAAACGTCAAGCGATCGTATTATTATTGCCTCTCTCTTTCTGTCTCACCTTTTATTCGGTCACTTGTTTACTTGATAACTGCACGGAACCCTTTAAGACTGAGCGAATACTTCAAACGACACTCCTACCCAGCAAACGCTCATACATACATACGTTCTGGTCTACGTACACATAAAATCACTCTTGCAAGGACTACTACGAACTCTACCCTGAACTGCTTAATAATGTTTCTAATTGAACATTAACTTCTACCAAATCATGTTATTCTTTTCCATTAATAAATTTCTATTTTAACGTGCAAAATGTATAGTTTCATTTTTCCACACATCCAAATCTCTAACCTGCTGACATCCTTCTGATGATAACGAATAATAGTAAGTTGTAGGGGGTTCGGTGATGTATGATCAGTCACTTAAGTGTCATACGTGATACACGCTTGGGAGATCATGTCTTAAAAGAGACATGACTGACTGGGCAGAAAATTATATATAAATATTAATTTGTTGTCTTTGAAATTAGTTTTGTTAAGAACTATTGCATTATATGAATAAAGTTTCTTGCTTATGATATGTTAGTTAACACGCTTGGGCGATCATGTCTCTTTCGCGACATGACTGACTGGGCAAAAGATTATCCCGCAGAAAGTTGTCATTACTTTTTGCAGTAGACTTGATGCCAGTCAAGGCTATAGAACCCAGTCTGTCTTGTCATTTAACTCATAGCTGGGGGAAGACGAGATAGATTATATTACATTATTATATTAGATTATATTACATTATTATATTATAATTAATTGGGGGGTCAGTTTATTACTTCGTAACAATATGAAACCGATCCCCCACTTTATGCCCAGTAGAAGCCTTAATCATATTTCCAACTATTATATTCAGTCATTTAAGTTCCATACGTGATACACGCCTTAGGCGATCATGTCTCGAAAGAGACATGACTGACTTGGCAGAAGATTATCCCGCAGTAGATTGCCATTCCTTTCTGCGGTAGACTGGTTGCCAGCCAAGGCTATAGAACCCAATCTGTCCTGTTATTTAACCCATTACTGGAAGGAAGAGAAGGATTAATACTTTTCCCAAGAGTATTTGCGCGTAAGTGAATGCAATGAATTCAACTGGAATTCGAACTCGGTTCGGAATGAAAAATCGGGGAGCCGAGTTCGAATATGTATGATACAAGGCCGAATCAATAAACATTACCTACATCTTCACGCCCGCCTTTAATACAATTGTAATTTGGGCTTCTGGATTGAATTAAAATTTTTTAATATTATCTGTTTATCATTAGTATTAACATTATTATTACTAGTAGTAGCAGCAGCATTAGTAGTTGTATTAAGAGTAGAATTTAGGCTTGTCTTTTTGATAGAGTTTTAACAAACTTTATTTTTGGATTTTACGTCATTGTTATTAATGGTATTTACTATTAGTTTCTTTAAAATTAATAATTTTAGTGAAATAGTTATTTTATCATCATCACTATTCCCAGTAGTAATCGCAAAGGCCATGATATCATTGTTGTAGTAAGTGCAATAGTGTCATCATCACCCTCATCAGTGTCTACCTGATTTAAATTGCAATCGACATTATCATTATTATCGTCGAGACAATCATTATTACTATTATATCACCATTATTGTTATATCATTTATAATAATTATCAACATTTCATTTATAGCAGTCATCATCATCACCGTCATCAAATATTTAAATCACCATCAGTTCATTTATAGTCATCAGTAGCATTATAGGTGTATTATTTAAAATAATAATCATCATTGCCATGATGTCGTTTTGTAATAATCAAACATTTCAATAATCACCATTATTTAATTTATAATCATCATCAACATTATTATATCGTAATCATTAGATTATATCTATCATCATCATCATCATCATCATCAAGCCTTTTAAAGTCATCATCATCATCAGGTCATTTTAATCAGAATCATCATTATGTCATAGTAAATATCACGATTATCATGCTATTTATAATAAGCATCTCCAAAGTCATCGTGCAGTAATAATAAGTATTATCATCATCTTCACCGCCATTAGGTCATTTACAATTATTCTCATGATGATAATGATCATCAGAGGGTTGGCCTGAAAGATATCCTTCTAGTCTTGTCGTTCTTAACACCCCCCTCAAAAGGTGCATTCCAAATAATACGTATATATTATCGAAAATCTTCATTCTTTTCCCTATTACTTTAGATAGATTAGCATGGATTATTTTATACAGGTGGTTTACAAATTTAAAAGCAACAGAAAATATTGGTCTTATTCTTGAACCTCAATACACGTTGAGTAATTTCTTTTAATTCCCAACTAATTAAGTAAACTGAAACATACATTAATAAACAAAATTTCAATATGTAATTTATAATAATCATCATCCCCACTATCGTCATTAGATCCTTTGTAACAATAATAAACAATATCGATATTATCGTGACTGGATTTGCAATAATCGACATTATCATCCACACACCCGTTAAAATCACCACTTTATAAACATCATGATTAACGTCATCATAATTGTCTTCTTCACTGTCCTTTTCATCCTTACCGTCATTAAATTGCTAGTAAACGTGAAAATACAGAAATACCTCGACTATTGCGACTAACGTGTACATTAAAAAATACACACTAATCGAAAATGCATTTAGTCGAACATAATAACTTATGTAATTTGTACCTCAAATTTTAGTCTCATTCACAATTAGTTTCTAATTTGATACAATACAAATGTTATGAATTAATGTTTATAATTCCGATTTTTTAATGAAAATTTTATTTAAAGAGATTTGCCACATAGTATTCTTTTGTTCTTCATACAAATAGCGGTACTTTAGAAATTGTGCCTTCAAATTTTCCAAACATAATCATTAGTATTTTAAACTAAAAAAATTTATTTATTATCTTTCCATCGTAAATGCATGCATCTGTTATATTTCGATAGTTTTAATAAATGTAAATTTCTGAATCTAATTTAATCGTCCATAAAAAAACAAAAAACAAAAAAACAACAACACAGAAATTAGATTTTAAGACCTTCAGAATAAACATGAAAAAATATTTAAAAAATTTTAATAGAGACAAATATTCAAATATTTATTTATATTTATTATAGGCTTTTATTATAAAATTTATCTATTTATAATCGTCAATTTTTTATATACTTTATATAAATAATTACAGTAGTAACAATACTTGACAAACAAAATAGTTACCCATTTTCCCATTTTTAAATCTTAGAAATTTTTTATTCGGTAACTATAAAAAAAAAGATCAATTTTCAATTACTATGGTTAAACTGAAGAATATTTTACCGCACTAATCGAGTATTACGTATGCACTAATCGAATACACATTAACCGAGGGATTCTTACATTCACTCCCATTCATAACCCTTGATCATCATCATCATAATCTTTATCACTCTTATCCCCTAAACTGATATCATCATCAACACCTTCAATAGCACCAGTATTACCCTCAACACAAATCCGAAAATCAATTACCATTAAGTCCTTCATTAATAGCCTCATCTTCGTCATTAACGTGGCAATTTATCACCAAAGGCGACATTCATCTTTTCTGTAGTCATCGTTCTCTTTAACTTGTCACCGTTGCTATGGACACCATCCTTACATCCAGCCCTCCCCCAAACTTCCTCTAGCATTGTCACACGCGTTTCTTTCTTATCTACGGTCTTGTAAGTACTGGCTCTTTCTTTCATTCTTCCGCAAAATATACCTTCTCACACTCGACACTCTCTCCCAGTCACTCTTTCTTTATTTTTCCCGCAATCCGCTTTTGTCGTTATTACTTTTAATACCACTGCCACTTGCATTAAGCAACAAAACTCCACCTAATTCGCAAAAACTCCCTTCTTACCAGCTTTAAATCCAACCCTTATTTTAATAACAGTGTTAATTATTAATAATATTTCTGATTTCTGCTTAGATAAAAAAATCAAAAAAATCCAGTCAAGGACTTTCTTAGAAAGAAAAAAAAAACTTTATCAGTCCTCAGGTGAAGGATTTGATAAATAATTGTACCAAACTGAAAACCAAAAGAAATAACCTATAATTATAATAAAAGATTGCAGGAGAATTCGGCATATTATAGAAACAGAATTTCGCACAACTATATTGTTAGAATTAATGCGCATGCGTGCGCAGCTGATAACGCTTATCTCCAATACATTCATACGCATTTTCAGTAAAAAGACAATTTGAGACACGCACATACACAAGAGAAAAGAAAAGCGATATAGCAATGAAAGTCACTCCAATAAAAACAAAATGGTAGCTAAAAAAAATTAATGACTATCAACCGAAAATAAATCAATGATTTTTTTCAAAATATTGATTATTAAAATGTTAATTCGCATTCATATCAGAACCTTCATTCGTCAATTAAATACTAATTAACTGCTTGTATACTTTATAGTGTTTTTTGGTCTCCTTTTCTAAAATAAATATATGTATATATATATACATATATATATTCACACACAGGGTGATTGAAAAGTAACTTCCCATTTTAAGGTAGTTATAATTTATTAACTATAATTTTTACAAGAAAAGAATATTAAAAAAAACATTTAGCATAAGGCTAAAATTCGATATGTCCACCAGATTTTGCTAACAGCTTATCCAGCCACCCAGGAATTGTAACTGATTTCATGAGGAACTCTTGTTATATGGACGACATAACTTGTTGTGGACACTTTTCCAGTTCTTCCAAAGTCTTGTATAGTGCAATTGCTCCTTTCAGTCAGTCAGTTAAGTAC
>JBBBDQ010000485.1:5117500-5160000 GCA_037127315.1 Ascarosepion bandense | reverse complement strand
CATGCTCTATTGCTTGATATTTTTGCCGGAAGATCTAATACAAATATTTGAGAGAGTTTCGATGTCAATCTGAGGAGTGTAGAGAATCTGGAAAGAGTTGGATGAGTCAAATGGTTATTACGCAAGTATTTGGAGTATTCACTAGTGATGGAGGCGTTATGCCTTCATTCAGCTTCCCACAGGGCTTCAAACACAACAATCAGTTAGTCAGTTAAGTGCCAAACGTGAAACACGTTTGGGCGATCATGTCTCGAAAGAGACAAGACTGACTGGGTAGAAGATTATTCCGCAGTAGGTTGCCATTGCTTTCTGCGGTAGATTGGTTGCCAGCCAAGGCTATAGAACCCAATCTGTCCTGTTATTTAACCCATAGCTGGAAGGAAGAGACGGATTAATACCTTTCCCAAGGAAGATAACGCAATGAATTCAACTGGAATTCGAACTCGGCTCCCCGATTTCTCGTTCCGAGCCGATATCTCCTGCACCACAACGCACATCAAGCACAACACGGAGGCTTAAATCAAGTGCTTTGAGGAATTAATACTTCCCTGGGTCAAGAGTATTGCTGCTAGGCGGCCCAATGTCCGGCTGCAGGTCACTGCACTATGCCATACAAGCAAAGAACCAAATTGTGGCTGACCGACAATTTCTGCGACCACATCCCTCCTTATACAGGGCGACCCCCCCCCAAAAAAAACGGGAACTTTTTAACAATCCAATAAAACTAAGAGTAATGAAAGAAAAATATTTTATTCAAAGTAATTGAAACCTTAAAATATGCCTTTTAAGAAACAATGATGGAATGTTCATTTTGTAAAAATTACGTCCTGTAGATGGCGTCCTCCTGTACGAATGCATTCTTGAAATCTGCTGTTGTGACAGTGACTGAGATCTCCTGTTCATTTTCAAAAAATAAGGTCCGATGATCCCATGTAATGAAACAGCATACCATACTGCCATCTTACTAGCGTGTAAAGGGCGCTCATGAACTTCATTAAGATTTGTGTCTGCCCAGTAACGTTATGTTCTGCTTATTCACGTAAGCTGTGGGATGAAAATGGGCCTCATCTGACATCCATGACTCAGAAATTCGTCTTGATCTAGGGTTACTGAAATGGCCGAGTATTTACTTCGTGAGGCCACTGCAACTCCTTGATTATTATGTGGAGGGCACAGTTGAACGGAAGAACAAAACTGAAAGTAAGGATTATGGCAGCATTCACTAACTTAACAAGGAAACCGTACAGAAGAATTGCAGAAGATTCCAGAGTCGTGTAAAGGCCGTGGTTGAAGCCAATGACGATTTTATTGAATAAATTTACTGTTTAGTATTTCAAGATATTTTTGTATAATTTTGGTAAATTGGTTATTCTTACTTTTTCGTAATTTAGACGACAGTTTGGGATATATAAATAACTGTACTGCTTGGCCCGAGGATTGAACTCAGATTAAACTATGCAGCCAAATTCACAGTACAATAGCCTTCAGGATGAAAACGTTGGTTCTTGAAGTTGATGTCTTAGCAAGAATTCAATCTCTGTGTTGGCGAGAATAACCTCGATAGAATCAGGATGAGTTATAACTAGCAGTAATAAATAATAAGATGATATCGGAACGAGAAATCGGGAAGCCGAGTTCGAATTCCAGTTGAATTCACTGCATTCACTTACAAGCAAATACGCTTGGGAAGGGTATTAATTCGTCTCTTCCTTCCAGTTATAGGCTAAATAACAGGACAAATTGGGTTCTATAACCTTAGCTGGCAACCAGTCTACCGCAGAAAGCAATGGCAACCTACTGCGGGATAATCTTCTGCCCAGTCAGTCATGTCTCTTTCGAGACATGATCGCCTAAAGCGTGTATCATGTATGGCACTTAACTGACTGAATATAATAGTTGGAAATATGATTAAGGCTTTTACTGGGCATAAAGTGGGGAATCGGTTTCATATTGTTATGAAGTAATAAACTGATCCCCAAGTAATTATACCTAATATAATAATGTAATATAATCTATCTCGTCTTCCCCCAGCTCTGAGTTAAATGACAAGACAGACTGGGTTCTATAGCCTTGGCTGGCATCCAGTCTACTGCAAAAAGCAATGACAACTTACTCCGGGATCATCTTCTGCCCAGTTAGTCATGTCTCGAAAGAGACATGATCGCCCAAGCGTGTTAACTAACTAACATATCATAAGCAAGAAAATTTAATGAGTTTATTCATATAATGCAATAGTTCTCACATTGCTCACCTTAACAAAACTAATTTCAAAGACAACGAATTAATACAAAGTCTCTGAGCCTCTTCAGATATTAGTCCACGAGAATATTTTTCAGTAATTATTAAAAGAGATGTATCTGTGACAGGAAACCAATTTTAAAGAGAATATATTTGGGAAGCAATGAAAACTGCTGCAAGCAATGTTCAAATCGGAAGTGTAAAAAATATAAACTAAAGAAAAACCAAGATCTTTGCAGGGTCAGGACGTTTTTCCCGTCTAAAACAATCCTACACATATACTGATATACCATCCGCCCGTGCATTGAATACTGCTGCCATATCTGGTCGGGTGCTCCTGCTATCCACCTAGGGTCCTTGACAAAATCCAACGGAAAATCTGTAATGTGATCGATCCCGACTTGGCAGCTAGGATATCAGGCGCTTTCTCACCGACGCAATGTGGCTTCCCTGTGTCTTTTCTACAAATACTTTCACTGCTTCTGCTTCGATGAACTTAGCTCTCTGGTTCCTGCTATGCATGAATTTGCTCGAGCCACAAGGTTAGCAACTAGGCCCCACCCTTTTACTTTGAAACCAATAAATTGTAAACGTATCTTCTACTCTATCAGCTTCTTTTCTCGCACTTTCCGCCTGTGGAAGTCTCTTCCGTTTACTTGCTTTCCCGACAGCTACAATTTTCAAGAATTCAAATGTAAAATCAATAGTCATCTCCTGTCTCACTAACTTACACCATCTCTCTCATGCTCCTTTCTCCGTTTACCCCACTCTCATCAGTGTTCTCACCCTTCTCTTTCTGACACCACCTGTAACCTGTTACTCTTTCTTATTACTTTTCTTCTTTTTTTCTTTTGTCTTTTTTATTAACAATATAAATATAAAACAAAATTCACATGGATTATTGCTAATATAAAAAGGCATATGCCCTGAAAATTTTTATTAACAATATAAATATAAAACAAAATTCACATGGATTATTGCTAATATAAAAAGGCATATGCCCTGAAAATTTTTATTAACAATATAAATATAAAACAAAATTCACATGGATTATTGCTAATATAAAAAGGCATATGCCCTGAAAATTTAGCCAATTTCACTTGGTTAAGAGCAATTTAATTGGGATACTATTGGCTTATATAATAAAAATCGACGACTTATTGCAATCATTAACCAACAATAGAACAGTGACGACATTGATGGCTGTTCGAAAATAAGAATCAATAACGCGTTTTTTTTTCCTGCGGAGGGAATAAGTTAGTCTTTGTACTTTGTACCTGGTTTGTGTAATATATATATATATATATATATATATATATATATATATATATATATATATATATCACACGCTAAAAGCATGCCTTCTTTTACCGCCCATAGCTCAGAGGTAGAATCGCCGACTGACGCCAATTCGGTTGGCTTTCAATCCTGTCTAACTGTACTGATGAGCTATGATACAGCAAAACAGATCTGTCTTCGGATGACTATATATATATATATATATATATATATACATATATATAACTCAAAGAGAAAGATAAACTGTCGAGTAGGATAGAGTGAGAATATGCTATGCTGAGATAGATAAATAAAGATGAGAGAGAAGGAGAATGTGCTATGATGAGAAAAAGAGAGGAAGGAGAGTATGCTAAGCTGAGAGAGAGAGAGAGAGAGAGAGAGAGAGAGAGAGAGATAGGGTGATAATGGTATGCTGGGGGAGAGGGAGAGAACAGTGGGATAGATCGATAAGACAGATGGAACAGCGAGGGAAATCCATGACAGAGAGAATATGGAGGTGCATCTATTAGAAAGAAGGTAGAGCGAGGAAGACAATTAAGCAGAGTGGTATAGGGTGACCAGCCAGCGAGGTGGACATGAAGAGGAGAAGCGAGGTGGACAGACGGACAGGAAAGTCAACAAGGTGGACAGACAGACAGATGCAAAGGAATATGGAGATGCGTATATAGAAACATTGGAACAATAATCCTGAGGAATAACTGATATAGATTTCCCCAAATTTTAATGAAAGCAAACGACAAAAGCCTAAAATTAAGTCCACAAACAGCTACAATAAATAATTGATTAGCAAACAGAAAATACAATTGCAAAATCTATTAATAATCCTCTGAAGATGATATGCACAGATAAAATCAACCAAATCTAATTATTTATTAATAAGTTTCAAAGATTATGGAGTACCATATTGAGCATTGAATCATTATCTTAAGGGTTATTAAAAAAGAAAATTCCTGAATATTATGGATTGAAGACTTTGTTTAATATCACATTACAAAAAGGAAACAATTATTGAATTGTATGGGCAATAATAACCGTTTCCCTATAAGGAAACATTTAGCATTTATTGACCAAGCAGCCAGTATCGCTTTTGCTTGAAATTTATAAAACCTTTCTCTTAAAATAAAAAAAAAATTGTAATGGTAATATTAGCCATTTCCCTAGAAGGAAACATTTGACATTCATTGACCAGGCAGCCAGTATCGCTTTTGCTTGAAATTTATAAAACCTTTCTTTTAAAATAAAAAATTTGGCTTAGGGAGTAGAGACTCCGACGGACAGCAAATTGGTAGAATTTCGATCCCGGCCAGAAGCAAGTAGATGTCTAGCCACACTGATGAGCTGTGATACAGCGAAACAGCCTTGTATGTAGATGACAAATATATTATGCTCTCATTACGATTGAGCTCTCTAGAGAGATAAAATTTAAAAAACATTTACCACTTTTGCGATTTACGCGTTACTCCTGAGCCATGAATTGAGTTCTTCCGGTGACTGGCGTGTGTATGCACCGCTTCTTTATATAACATGCTAAAATTTCATCTCTCTCATTCTATGCACCTATGGCTTAAGGTCTAGAGACTCCGATTGACACTAAATCGGTCGAGTTTTGATCCCGGCCAGAAGCAAGTAGATATTTAGCCACACTGACGAGCTGTGATACAGCAAAACAGGCTTGTATGTGAATGACAAATATATTTATTATATTTATGGGGTATGATTTTTCAGCATCGGAATTTTAAGCATTCTTCTAGAGGACGATAGTGCGACATTGAAATTCGTTGGTGCCTTGAGATAGCGAAAGATGTCTCTCAATACCTGTTGGTTGTGTGGTTGTCTTTTTTTTTTTTTGAGAAATGCTAGAAAAATTACTAGAAAAGGACATACGGTTGGATTTAGTCAATCATTTCGTTTCTTACGATCCATGACTGACTAGGCAGAAGATTTTCCCGCAGTAGGTTGCCATTCCTTTCCTAGGGAGAATGTTTGCCGAGCAAGGCTATAGAACCTAATCTATCTTCCTGTTTAACCCTCTAGGGCCATTCGTATCATATTTGATACAGTATGAAAACAAGCCTTGAAAGAAATATTTTCCTGAAATTTTTTTAAGAGAAATATTTTGTAAATTTCAAATGAAAGCAGTACTGACTGCTCAGTCAATGAATACCAAATGTTTCCTTATAGGGAAATACCAAATGTTTCCTTATAGGGAAATACCAAATGTTTCCTTATAGGGAAATACTGTATCAAATATGATACGAATGGCCCTAGAGGGTTAACGCATAGTTGGATAAAAAAGAAATTGGTCAATAACTTTCCCCAGGGGTATTTGCGCGTAAGTGAATGCATCAAGTTCAACTGGGATTCGAACTCGGCTCTCTAATTTTCCATTCCGAGCCAATATCCATTGCACCGCAATCGCGTGGTCGAGATACAAAGGACTTATTAGAAAATGATATTGTTTCTGTTACTTACTACAGTTCTTTGTGATTCTGTAGCTCCAGTTCTCAAGCTTCGAGGATGCGTCGCTTTCACCAATACACATAGGCTACCCTCGCTCAAAACAATTTCGAAATATTGAGTTGAGAAAGTGGTTGTATATAGCCGACAGTTCTAGATGCCTCCTGTAAAAGTGCTGAATGGATCTTCCTTCTGTTATAGGTTAAATAACAGCGAAGAATGGACTATCTAACACCAGCGAGTCTAGAAGGTAACACCAGCGAGTCTAGAAGGTTAACTCTGTATTGTAACCTTACAAGGGATTTTTGAAAACTTCGTGTACCATTTCTTCCCTGTCGGCTCTTTTAAATGCCGTGGTGGGTTCTACACAAGCCTACCAGTCAGTCAGTTAAGTACCATATGTGATCATGTCTCTTTCGATTCATGACTGACTAGGCAGGAGATCTTTCCACAGTAGGTCGCCATTTCTTTCTAATGTAGACTGGTTTCCAACCAAAGCTATAGAACCCAATCTGTCCTGCTATTTAACCAATAGCTGGAGGGAGAAGAGATGGATTAATACCTTTCCCAATAGTATTTTCGTGTAAGTGAATGCAACTAATTCAACTGGAATTTGAACTCAGCTCTCCGATTTCTCATTCCGAACCAATATCGATTCTATAATCAAAATATTTGTGCGGATAGTCTGACGATTCGGTCATACACTTCACTGTTGGACTCTCACACATACAAATCGATATATAGCATGTGAGTATAGGAACTCCTTCAGCAGTTTAAATATACTTTAATAACTTTATAAAACCTATCTTTAAAAAGAGATATCAAACAAAAAAATGATGATGAAAGCACATTTTTGGAAAGATTTAAATAAATTACTAATGGTAAAAAGATTAATGCGATTATTTTTATAGCTCATGAACAAAAATACAGTATGTTTGACGCACTTGAGAATCTATTAACCTTTTGAATCAAGATGGTGGTGACGAGGTTGAAAATGAACGTTCCGCTGGCTAAATATGATTTATATCTTGAATCAATTTATCTTCATTTGCATCCCAAGCGAGATACACTGCTGGCGTAAAAATCAAATTATAAAAACAATATTAAATTAATATAGCCGAATTAGATTATATATATATATATATATATATATATATATATAAACAGTTAGAGGTCAGATTTAATTTAGATTAGGCTAGTAAACAGTTGTATTAGAAAGTGTTCGATAAATGTTTGAAGGAAAAATAAGTTTTAACATGTAGAGATTATATATATATATATATTAGAGAGATCAGCCGATTACGCTACCTATATATATATATATATATATATATATATATATATATATATATATATATATATATTGAAGAGATCAGCCGATTACGCTACCATCGTTTCTACCTTTTTGATTTGAATTGCCTGACAAATCCGAAAAGTTCGAAACAATGACAGCGTGTTCGGCTGATCTCCAACTTTTGGAAAGTTCCGAAGATTAACGAAATAGATTTAACAACCGAGATATTTATTTTAACATTATTTGTAATTGATACTTGTATTTGAGTAACTATTCCGTTTTTAATTAAGCAGTATATTTATATATTTATTACTAACGGCCTGATTATTTACGAGAAATTTTGTTACGAAAATGTGTGCCATTCGCTAAGTTTTTGATCTGGTACATCTTAGACCGTTCGATCACGAATTATATATATATATATATATATATATATATATATATATATATATATATCTTCGCAGACATTTCTGAGATGGTTTTGCTGCATCACAGTTCATCAGTACGATTAAACATTTAGATATCCGATTACTTTTGGCCAGGATTGAAACTCGACCGAATTGATATCAGTCAGCGATTCTACCGCTGAGCTATGTGCGCTCGGCAGAAGAAGAAGGCAGACGTTTAGCGTGTAATAAACATACATCACATACGCCAGTAACTGAGAGTGTTCTAATTCATTACTGAATGAACAATGCGTAGATGCTAGTAGTAGCTAATGTTTTTTCGAAGTCTATCATTCTTGCAGAGTGCTAAATCAGGGTGTGAGAGCGTAGAATAGTCATCTGCAGACAGATCTGTTTCGCTGTATCACAAACATACTGCAAAGGGTAGCTTTTAAAGAGGAAGAAATGCAACAACCTGTACTAATTAAATATTATCAATATCCAAATAGAAAAAAGAGCAATAAAGAAAAAAAGAAGTGTTTGCTGACAATGTGCATCTGCAGAATTAGCTTAGAAGAACGGCGTCTGGCTATCAATAGTCCTTGTTTAAGAAGACTTATTCCTTAGCTAGCTTCTTTATTTTTTAGAAATTTCACTTGGAAATGTGTGTCTACTAGACATTTGTTTGGTGGATGACTGCGTGCTGACACGTATTTAGGAATATATATTATCGCTGGAATCCTACAGACAAACTAGAATTATGATACACTTACATATATAAAGCAATATTACATTTTTTCAGTTGGGCTTGGAATTCGTCAGTATTTTGGGGCTTCGTAAGGGCGCTTAATCTCTCCTGAAGTTTAAAATGCCATAAACTATACTAACACTACTTAAAAAAAAAAAAAAAAAAGAATCAAATGCACGTGAAGCCTGTTTAACCAATGAAAATCAAACAAGACAACAGTAAAAAATAACAGATGTTTTTTTCCATATCTTATTCTGATAAAGTTTTAATAAAAAGGAAACAAGTATGATTGATAAACGTTTTCTATTTGTTCTTTATCATATATATATATATATATATATATATATATGCGGAGGACGCTTATTTCGCTCACAAGATTTCTCGGATATTTAACCCGGTAAATGTAAATAAATATACAGTTTAATAAGAAAATCATAGCATATATTCAAACATGACAGCCCATTAAAAATAACGTTCAAACAAATTATATATATATATATATATATGTGTGTGTGTGTGTGTGTGTGTGTGTGTGTGTGTGTGTGTGTGTGTTTATAACAAGCAAATAAGGTTTACAAGATAAATGGTAATATTAAATTTGTAGAGCACACTTTGAAAACATAATAAATATTTAATCTGGGCTATTTATTAAAGATTGACAAATACAGACAATGTTTCTGTCGATAATTGTATTTTAATTCGTTGTATCTATAAAAAAAAGACTTTATATTTGCCTCGTCAAAACTTCTCAGAAAAACAACAATGCTTTTATATTTAAAGAAAGCCTAAAATAAATATAATTTTAGTTTCTAAAATTAACTTTTCAAAGAAGCGGACATATGAAAATACATTTATTTATTTTTTAGATACTATATTTTTGAGTATGTTAACGTTGATTATGATTTATTTCCCACGGCATTCATAATAACCATTGTCGTCTGCCATTTCACATTGCGAGCGGAGTCAAAAGAATTTTACGGGATGATCTATATAAGTAAAAATAATCTGTCTAATTGCTTTTCCTTCGTTGTGGTGCAATGGATATCGACTCGGAACGAGGAATCGGGGAGCCGAGTTCGAATTTCAGCTGAATTCCTTGCATTCACTTACGCGCAAATACCCTTGGGAAAGGTATTAATCCGTCTCTTCACTCCAGTTATGGGTTAAATAACAGGGAAGATTTATGAAACGCCAGTTCTTGATCTGGTTGCTGGTGATCGAACTGTAACAAGCAAGCAAGGCTCGCAGGACCACCGCTTTTATAAGTTGGTTCGACCCTCACTATTTGCACCATGATTCCGATTCACAAGAACACCTTGGGTGATAAAACGGTTAGGGTCGTTCTTATGGGCAATTAATGAACCCCCAAACTGGGGTCAAAACATGAAAATTCTTTAGGAAAAATTACCAGCAATATATTTTCATAGTAAAAATAAGAAAAAATTACCGGCAATAGATTAGTGCAAAAAATACTAAAGCCCAAAAGAAAAGAAAATTTAGGCATAATGAGTTGATATGCTGCTAAACAAACCAACCGAAGCAAACCCCCATTAGCCTGACCCTGTGTCAGACAAAATCGAGTTCAGTAATTTTTATTTCTTACACAAATACACGTATATAAATAATGCATCAAATTATTAGTTTTTTTTTTGGTAAATTTATCTTAAAAAATGACAAAAGTCTACTAATTAGTCAATTGGTTTTTAATCAATTTGGTGACCGAAGTTTGCAAAGTTATATACTGATGTCTGCGGTAGTAACCAAAGGAACTGGATGATATCAGAATGACTTTGGGTGTGTCTCTAAGCGAGGGAGACTAAATCGGGTTATAGAAGGAGTGGTCAGATTTTAATCAAATTTGATAAACTCATAGACAAAGACATAAGAAACGATATTCAGGAGTTTTAAGGTTGCAGTTCTTAGAATAGTGCAGAAAATCGATAATATATATAAGGCAAGATGTTTGTGTGCGTGTCTGTTTATCTGTCTGTATGTCTTTTTTACACTAAAATAAAAATGAACATTTTGCTTTAGGGAGATAAATAATTTTTCCTATCTTTCTTTTTGTTAGGCATCAAACTGTCAGTCAGTTAAGTGCCATACGTGATACACACTTGGGCGATCATGTCTCGAAAAAGACATGACTGACTGGGCAAAAGATTTTCCCGCAGTAGTTTGCCATTGCTTTCTGCGGTAGACTGGTTGCCGACCAAGGCTATAGAACCCAATCTGTCCTGCTATTTAACTCATAACTGGAAGGAAGAGACGGATTAATACCTTTCCCAAGGGTATTTGCGCGTAACTGAATGCAATGAATTCGGCTGGAACTGTGCTATTAATCAATATTCATTTACATGGGGTATTTTTGTTGGTATGATGAAGAAAGGCGATGCCGCTGTGCAAATCCAGCAATACGCAGAGTGTTACGGGTTAATTGTAACATAAGGAAAAATAAAAATGATTGAGCAAAAAACTCAGATTTAAAATACAGACAAATATTTAATTCACAAAACATTATATAAAAATATTTACAGATATACACTACAGTTTGGCATTTAAATCAAGAGACATAGGGTTTACTATTGTCCGGCGAAGTGTTACGAGGAGAGAAAGAAAAGGTAAGGCGAAGTGTTACGAGGAGAGGAGGGGAAGTAAGTTGTCAGATATCTTTCCCGTTAAGTTGGTGGGGAAGTTAAGTGCTATACTTTTTGGAAATCCTTAAATGCGTATATAAAGACTAATTATTGGCTTGGTCAATGAAAAAGGCAAAAATATGTATTTACCCAGATAGTTCTATGAGGTTCTCTTTCAAGGTTTTAGTTGTTATAACTTTGTCTGAGAAATTCTTTCGGCTGGATCTCGATCGTAGAATTTTTACCGGTGTTGATATGACAGCAAAATCATTAACAAATCGAAACCGGTGCTAATGAGGTCAGCACATCCTTTTATCAACTGTTTCGAGTTTTAGGTATTGGTCGTCGACCTAGGGATTCTTACGGCTGGATAAACATTCTGAATCTACCGGAGCTGTAGAGGTCAACCTATCCTCTTACCAACTAACGGCTCCGTGCCAAAAACCTATGAGGGGATAACACCTAATTTGCATATGTCTAGAATTTTTAGAACTCTCAAGAACATTTTACAGTATTCCAAACTTTCTATTTTTAATTTCTTTATTTTTACGACTACTTTCTGAATTAAAACTTTTTTGTAACAAGTAGGACTCAATAGAGTCCTTTACTACAAGTTTTTAAACATTATTATTATTATTTTTATATATAAATACATCCTCGAAACAGAGTCACTGCTCACGATATATAAGAAATAAAACTTTCGAAAAAGAAAGGGGAATAAACGAGGAAAATAAAAAGAAAAGACTAATAGAGAGAGAGAGAGAGAGAGAGAGAGAGAGAGAGAGAGAGAGGTGAAATTATATATATATATATATATATATACAGGGAAAGAGAAAAAATCTAACGGAGAAATTTAAATCAGAGAGAGAGAGAGAGATAGAGAAAATAAAAAAGATAGAAAATAAGAGAAAAATATATCAGAGAGAGAGAGAGAGAGAGAGAGAGAGAGAGAGAGAGAGAGATAGGAGAAAAATAAACCAGAGAGAGAGAATGGAGAGAGAAAAAAATGAGAAAAATGAGAGAAAATAAAAGAGAAAAAATAACAGAGATAGAGAGAAAAAATAAAAGAGAAAGAGAGAAAAATAAGAGAGAGACAGCAAAGTAAAAGAGAGAGAGAGAGAGAAAAAATAAAAGAGAGAGGGAGAAAAAGAGAAAAATAAATGAGAGAGAAAAATAAATGAGAGAGAGAGAGAAAAATGAATGAAGAGAGAGATATGAATAAATAAACTGGAAAAAAAAAAGTCACTCATAAGTTATTTCCTGATTTCTTTTGATTTTATCCGTTTAAAAAAGAACTGAAACGGAAGATTTATCAAAAATATTATTCATGAATTCAAAGAGTTTATTTTAAAAAGTATAGCAAATGAGAACCATTTAGAAATTAATGAACTGAATTTTAGCATACCATAAATTTTTATGTGTGTGCGACTTAACTGAAGCCAATTAGAAAAAAGTGTGACTGCTAGCCCAATTTTAGTCTCTAGCAACAGGCATATTATTTTTATGCTAGCAAAATACGAAAAGGCTCGAGTCTAATTTTCCAATTCCTGTCAATCTCTTCTTCTGACGTTGATTTGATCTTCATTTCAAAGAAATTTGAATGAGTCAAGAGCGGTTTCTATTCATAGAGAAAGAGAGGTAAAAAGATTAAAGCCAACAAAAAACATTGCGAAACAGACTTCAGACTATGAGCGACATGTTGAAGGGCATGGAAGAAAAGAAGTGAAAACATATGACATGATACTCCAGGCCGACGTACGTACATTGTTCTTTTTAATTTGACGAAGATGATAATGACAAATTCGGCTGTTAATAGTTAAAAGTTGCCAGCTTTTTATTTAAAACATGGAAAAAATACCTTGAGAAGTGTTCTCATAGAGAATGGAAAGTGCGACACTGAGATCCGAAGGCGAATTGGCAGGGCGAAAGAAGCATTCCAGATACTGAGTAGAGTGTTGAGAGACAGGAAAATTTCGTTGGAAACAAAGAAAGGAGTGCTAGATTTGTATGTTTTGTTTTTATGGCAAATCAACCTCGGCGGGTCATTTATTGCCAACTAAACTTTATTTATTTATTGCTGGCAATACCTTTTTCTTTCAACAATTTATTGTTGTTTATATACGTTTTTGTGTCTAGTAATACATGTTTCTTTTTGAGTATCAAGATTCATTTGGATTTTGTTTTTAAGGGCCGGTCCCCAAGTCCTACCCTTGTTATTTAACCCATAACTGGAAAAAAGGGACGGATTAATACCTTCCCCAAGGGTACTAGTGCTTGAGTGAATTCAGGGTATTCAACAGGAATTCGAACTCGGCTCACTGATTTCTCTTTCCGAGCCGATATCCACTGCACCACAACGCACATCCGTCAATAAACGCTTACAGCACCTGGTATTCCCAAGCGGTCACCCATCTAAGTACTGACTAGGCTCAACGTAGCTTAACTTCGGTGATCGAGCGAGAACCGGCCTATTCAACGTGATAGGCCGTATACCTGGTATGCGATGTATGTCCTTTAATATGCAGTGAATGTTGGACAATCTCACCAAAGATGAAGAGAAGACATGAAGCAACCGAAATGTGGTTCTATAGAAGGATGCTGAGGATACCATGGACAGAATATGTGAGCAACGACGAGGTTTTAGAGAGGATGGAAACGAAAAGGAAACTAATATCTAACACCAGAAAAAGACAGCTGAAATTCCTGTGATGTAATGAGAAAGCAGGGCTTGGAGACTCTGATACTCACAGGTCAGAGAGAGAGAGACAGAGAGAGAGAGAGAGAGAAAGGGGAAAGCAACATAACACACTTGACGGGCTTGAGCAGATGGATGGCACAGCGGAATTCGGAGAGAAGAGAGAGAGAAAGAAAAAAACAAGAGTGAGAGAGAGAGAAATGAGAGAGAAAAATGAGAAAAAATGAGAGAAAATAAAAGAGAAAAATAACAGAGAGAGAGAAAAATAACAGATAGAGAGAGAAAAAAAGAGAGAGACAAAATAAAAGAGAGAGAGAGAAAAGCAAAAGAGAGAGAGAAAAAAGAGAGAGAAAAATAAATGAGAGAGAGAGAAAAATAAATGAGAGAGAGAAAAGTAAATGAGAGAGAGAGAGAAAAATAAATGAGAGACAGAGAGAGAGAAAAATAACAGAGAGAGAGAGAAAATAAGAGAGAGAGAAAAGTAAAAGAGAGAGAGAGAAAAAAATAAAAAGAGAGAGAAAAATAAATGAGACACAGAGAGAGAAAAATAAATGAGAGTGAGAGATAAATAAATGAGAGAGAAAAATAAATGAGAGAGAGAGAGAGAGAGAAAAAAAATAAAAGAGAGAGGGAGAGAGAAAAATAAATGAGAGAGAAAAATAAATGAGAGAGAAAGAGAAAAATAAATGAGAGAGAGAGAGAAAAATAAATGAGAGAGATATGAATAAATAAACTGGAAAAAAAAGAGTCACTCATAAGTTATTTCCTGATTTCTTTTGATTTTATCCGTTTAAAAAAGAACTGAAACGAAAGATTTATCAAAAATATTATTCATGAATTCAAAGAGTTTATTTTAAAAAGTATAGCAAATGAGAACCATTTAGAAATTAATGAACTGAATTTTAGCAAACCATAAATTTTTATGTGTGTGCGACTTGACTGAAACCAATTAGAAAAAGTGTGACTGCTAGCCCAATTTTAGTCTCTAGCAAAAGACATATTAGTTTTATGCTAGCAAAATTCGAAAAGGCTCGAGTCTAATTTTCCAGTTTCTGTCAAGAGCGACAAGGGATAGGGCGATGTGGAAGGCTATGATCGCCTACATCCTAAAAGGACACGGCACATAGAAGAAGAAATCCCACCAATTGTCCACAGGGATACTTAATGTTATGGAACTTTTGAAAAAAGGCAAAGCAAGAATTGTTAACTTAAAATGTTGAAAGTTATAACATTAATGTATTTTGTTTTCAAATTCTAAGACTTGATATTAATGTCAAATTTTGGCCAACAGAAGTTAATAGCTTTGGAAACAGACAGAAAATATCAGGGAAGTTGTTTTGTCATTAATGCCAAAATGAAGAATATCATCCATAGACATTATATGAGCAAACGTGGTATATAGATGGAACGACGACATTAAAAACTATCAATAAAACGCCATCATTCCCTTAAAAATATTGAAGAGCTTAGAAGACCTGTAGCCCATTCGTGAGTTTGCACAGAACACGGAGGCTTAGTGAGGCCTGGTAAAAGGTATTTGAAAAATGCTGAAGATAAGATAACGCACTAAGTTGAAGTGAACCTTCAAGAAGTAACAGCTTTCATGATTTTCATTACACATTAAACAAAACAACTATCATTCAAATTAAACCACCCTCCGTGACAAAACTTTGAAGAGCTGAGAAATCATCGAATCCATTGCCAAATCTGCTGCTATGAAAGTCGGCTCCCTGTGCAGGGCCCGGAAGTTTTTCCTATCTGAATCTATTCTGCACACATACAAATCCGCCCGTGTATTGAATATTTCTGCCATATCTGGTCGGGCGCCCCTGCCGCTCTCCTTGGGCTTCTTGACAAAATACAAAAGAGAATCTGTAACGTGGTTGATACTGACTTGGCAGACCGGCTGCAACCACTCTCTCACCGGCGTAATGTGGCTTCCCTGTGCCTCTTCTACAAGTACTTTCATGGCTTCTGCTCCGATGAGCTTAGATCACTGGTGCCGCCTAAGCACGAATTTACACGAGATACTAGATTAGCAACTAGGTCCCACCCTTTTACAGTTAAACAGATAAGATGTAACTGTAAATTCTACTCCAACAGCTTTTTTTCTCGCGCTTCCCGCCTGTGGAACTCCCTTCCACAAGTCTGCTCAGAACACTCTCATCTACGCAACTCTCATTCTCGGTATCCTTACCCGCCTATCACCCACCCTCTGACATTTCCTATATTTAACCATTCTCGGTATTCCTACCCGCCTATCACCCACCCTCTGACATTTCCTATATTTAACCATTCTCGGTATCCCTACCCGCCTATCACCCACCCTCTGACATTTCCTATATTTAATAATCCTTTCTCTACTCTATGTAGCCCCCTGCGCAGTAGTGGCAGTGACATGCCTTGCTCGGGGTGAAACGCTTATAAAAAAAACAAAAACAATCCTGAAATATTTTCTAGGACAGGGAAGTTTGGAGAGTAGTATTATTTATGAAGTTGCTAAATATGAGAAATAACACTGATTTGAAGTGATGATTGAGTTTTATTTTACGGTCTATCAACCTCTGTGGGTTATTTAATGCCAACAGGTGGGGTTTTAAAACATTTTTTTATGTTCGGTTATAGTGAGAAGGTTGATTTAGTCAGATTTTAATGAATTTTTTTTCTTCTTTATTTTAGAAAACTGAAAATGTCTTCTAGTTTTGTATTCAAAAATGTTTTGCTGTGATTTTTTCCTCAAAAATGTGTGATGATAACAAATGTTTTGTTTGTAATCTTTTTCCTTCAAAAATGTATATAATTCTACAAAAGTTTATTTTATGTATATTTTTCTATAAAGCTCTATTTTTATGTATATATTTCTATAAAAGTCTATCTTTATACTTTCATCGTGTTTTGATCCCCGTTTGGGGGTTAACCATTTGTCTATAGTTGGGACCTCAACAGGTGCTACCGCTCCGGGTCAGCAATTAAGAGGTGAGAACAACAGCAATTAAGAGGTGGTTCCATGTTCCTCACAACCTCCCAATCAAACGCCTTGCTGCCGGATGGAGTTTACCATCATGCCCAGGACCCTTGAAGTGATGATACGGTTTGGGATGATGAAACTCTTTATAGAAGGACAGACAAATCCACATTTGCATGAGGTATTCTTTCAAGAACAACAACAATAACTGAAACAGATAACATACAGGTAAAGTGTCAGGGAAAATCACATCTACAGTATAATAGATAATCTTTTTTAGGGGCCCGTAGAATTTCAACAGGTCCAGCAAGCTTTTTATTACTATTACAATTACCCCACCTTGACCCATAGGCACAAAACGTATACCCTCTACCTAAAAAAATATTCTACGTATTAATTCAAATTCTATGATTTTACTTTTCAATTTTATATTTAAGTTTTTGCTTTACTTAAATTAAACTATTATTGAAAGAAATACTGTATATCATATTAGTAAAGGAAATACTGCATATTTCATTACTGGTTGAAACGTGTGACGGACGGTCGCGGCTCTTGTTATTATATAGCTTATATTATTATTATTTCTAGTTTTCCTCGCTTTCTGTTTGATAGAATCTTATACCAGGCCTTTAACCTGAGACTCGAGATAATGGATATTTTAGAAAGGTATTTGGCATATTACGCCGAGAGAACTTTTATGGTGATTTTCTGAGAGTAGCATAGATGTGGCACAAGGCTGAAAGTATGGGGAATCCAGTGAGGCTGGAACTCACTACTCAATCGTAATCAGTTAGCAAGACAAGCTTGCATTAGTAATGGTTTTAGCGGGACAAGCTTTCGAACCATTAAACCACGTCGAGGTGGCCTAAATGATTTTCTAAGTGTAGCTTAGATGTGGCACAAGGCCGAAAGTGCGGAGCACTCAGTGAGAATCGATCGAACTCACTACTCAATCGTAATGAGTTAACGCGACAAGCTTGCCAACCAATACACCACAAAATCCAGTTTCTTTTAGCTTAAAAATTTATCCTTTTTTTTTATTAAACATGATGGCCATGTCTATGTAACTACATATATGTTTTCTAATGTCTTTTATTATTATTATTATTATTATTATTATTGTCATTTTTTCATTATAAATCGATTTCTGCTATGGTAGGGCTACCTACTAAGTCTGCAGGAAGACCTAAGGCAGGTAGTGGAGTGTTGTTATGACTCCATTTCATGTTTTTTTTCATATCTCCCTAACATCCCTAGCGTTACATAGACAAAGTTCTCCTTAGTGTGTGGACTGTACTTAACAAGACAAATTTTTGTATATCTCTTAAGCTGGGGTTTCCAGAGATTCTTTCAATTTGTTTTTTTTTTTTCCATTTTTTATCCTTCCAAGTGCACCCACTATCACTGGTACAATTTATTATTATTATGTCATTTTTCATCATATTTCGATTTCTGCTTTGGTCTCACTACCAACCAAGTCTGCGGGGAGACCTAAGGCAGGTAGTGGCGTGTTGTTATGGCTCCATTTCATGTTTTTCTATCTTCCCTATCATCTCCAGCATTATTATTATTATTTCATTTTTCATCATATTTCGATTTCTGCATTGGTCTCACTACCAACCAAGTCTGCGGGGAGACCTAAGGCAGGTAGTGGCGTGTTGTTATGATTCCATTTCATGTTTTTCTATCTTCCCTATCATCCCCAGCATTACATAGATAACGTTTTCCTTAGTGTGTGGGCTGTACTTAATAAGACAATTTTTTGTATATCTCTTAAGCTGGGGTTTCCAGGGATTCTTTCAATGTGTTGTTTTGTTCCATTTTTTATCATTCCAAGTGCACCTACTATCACTGGTACAACTCTTGTTTTCAATTTCCACATTTTTTCTATTTCAATTTCCAGGTCTTTATATTTTGACAGTTTTTCAAATTCCTTGGTTGCTATGTTACAATCCGCTGGACAAGCCATATCAATTAATAGACAAGTTTTCTCCTTCTGGTTTTTAACAATAATGTCTGGCCTGTTTGCTTCAATTTTTCTGTCTGTGTAGATGGTGTAATCCCATAGAATGGTTACATCTTCTATTTCTGTAACCGGTGCTGGATGATGTTCATACCAGTGTTTGTTTACAGCTTTTCCATAATGTTTGCACATTGCCCAATGTAAATATTGCCCAAGTCTGAAGACACCATGGTAGAAACTTAGGTGGTGTAATAATTAGTTGACAAATGTAAAATATTCAATAGTTCTACAATACAATTGTATTGAACACAATTGAGTACTGATCTTATTTTATTATGAGAAAACACCAAGTAACTATATATATATAACGCTCTTTATTATAATAGTGAGAATGTGCGTATTACTGTTTTATAAGCAGGATTTGTTCTTGATCCATGATGGATCCATCTGTTTCTGATTTTAATGAAGAATCCCGAAACCAATGATTGATCAATTTTATTATACAAAATGTTGGCATTATTATCGTCATTGAATTTTAATATTTTCATTTGCTTCATATATTTTTTAATCTAGTTCACCCAAGAAAGCTAGTAAATCTACTAAAACACAAGGGGTTACTGGGTGTGGAATAATTGGAAAACAAAAATATTACTAAGCAGCGAGAACTAAAGAAATGCAATAGGGAGGATAGTAGATGGTGATTGATATTGAATTTAATTTTTTTAATGTTATTGTTGACTGGAAAGCAATGAGGCGGAAGAGAGTTATCTCCCTAGTTCAGGATGGGCATTGAAAAATCAGCAATTAAGATCAGAGGTTTTACTGCCGAATATGTGTCGTCATACCCAGGACTATGAGCGAGGAAGGCAGAAAAAGAAAGTGTCAACAGTAAAATTGTTTACTGGGCCATCGTTGTGGTGCAGAATGTGCGTTGGGGTGCATTGGATATCGACTCAGAACGACAAATCGGAGTGCCGAGTTCGAATTCCCGTTGAATTCCTTACATTCACTTACGCACAAATACCCTTGTGAAAGATATTATTTTGATCCGACCCTGTAGAATATTAGGATATCGATTTCCAATATCGGAGTCAAATAAGGCATCCAAGGATAAACTAACCTAAGTAAGTCCATGGAAACTTATCGTACCCATCGGGAGTAAAATTGGAGAAAATGAGCCATATTGATGGCTGAATATCGGTTTTTGATCAGATTCGATAGAATATCGGGGGTATCGATTTCCGATATCGGTGATATTATCGATTTTCTGCACCATTGTAAGAACTACAACCTTAAAACTTCTGAATATCGTTTCTTATGTCTTTGTCTATGAGTGTATCAAATTTGATTAAAATCGGGCCACTCCTTCTATAACCCGATTTTTTCGATTATCGATTTTCGATATTTATCAGGGGTACCTCGACACAAAACCTATCTAAGAACACTCGCAGACACTTATAGTACAATTGTGTAAATTTTCAAGAAAATTGGTTCAGCCGTTTCGGAGTCTATAGGTAACGGACACACACACACAAACACATAGACAACATTCCATTTATAAATAAGTTTATATATATATATATATATATATATATATAGGAAAGAATATTAATAAAAAGTTTTGAATTTAAAAACGTACTTTTTTAAACAGTATTTGTTTATTTTTATATATATATATATATATATGTAGGTAGGTAGCAAACTCTTTTATGCAGGTTTCATTAAAATCGACAGACAAGTTATTATGATGAAGCTTTTTATATAATTTTTCCTGTGATCTAAGGATTTTTTTCTTTTCATTTTAAAGGAGATCATTAATATGTGTCGTCATAGAAATAAGTATAAATTACAACAATTATCCTATTCTCCCAATTAGGCACAATTAAGTTTTTTTTTAATTTGGCTAAGCAGTTACTTCCCCACCACATACAACCTACCAAGTGTTAAGCCACATAACCACCCCCACTACCAAAGAGGAAATTACTACTAAAATTCCTCTAACTTAACGCTAAAAAAAAACAATACCTCTCAACCCCTTTCTTTACTAGAGCTAACCTCTGGGCTTAGAATTTTTCCCTTTCTCTGTTTATAAGTGGTTGAAAAATGCATGTCTTAAAATGGCATGTTGTAAATGGCTATTTCCCCGCTACGCTTGATCTGAATTTACAAATAAATAAATAAATATATATTTTTTTACGTCCAAATTTCTCATCTATTCATTTTGTGACATAGAAAATTTAAATTATTCAGGAGTGCATTCCAGTAAGGTCTGTTACATTCTCATTACGCGCAAACATCATTGGGAAAGCTATGAAACCACCTTTTCTCCCCAGCTAAGGGTTAAATAGTTGACTGTGTATTAGTAAGTTATTATTATTATCTCCCCAAAATTTTTACAGTCTAAAATATTTTCGTGCTTTAAATAACCTGCAAGATATTGATAGGACAACCCCCACTGAAAAAGAAATCAAAAACAAAAACCAAATATCCCACCGAGATCTATGCCAAGGCAAAATAATAAATATATGCATTCTGATATTTCACATGTGGATTTTTTATATTTTTGTTTTCATTGATAATCTTTTCTTGAATAGCTCAGTAGTTTCACACAACGCAATTCTTTGAAATTCTGATAAGTAGGAGCCGTCTTTTTATTATTAATATTATTCTGATTTTATTCTTGTTCTTGTCTGCACCATTATTGTTTTTTTTTTTATCGTACCTACTTCCACTAATAAAAGTAATTATAAGGTATCGTAATTTCATATTTCAGTTTCAAGATCCTCACTATATATCGATCATATTCCTCAACAGATTTTTTTTTCTATGATGGCACTGACATATATAGGAGAAGGCATTTTTGTTTGTAGTTTCAAATAACTCGGCGTATGGATCTGTTACAACAAATTTACCATAAGAGAAAAGGAAACTGAACACAGCATGTGCAGCGCCAGAGTTAGTTTCGCCCAACATGGCAAATTGCTACAAAACAGCAGCCTGAAAACTCAAGCAATGTACTTAAATAGCCTTGTCAGATCGAAACTTTCATATAGATATCTGTCTCTACTACAAATTCTTTCATGGCTTCTGCTCCGATGAGCTTAGCTCTCTGGTGCCCCCTCTGCTTGAATCTTCTCGAGCTGTTAGATTGGCAACTAGGTCCCACCCTTTTACAGTGAAACCAATGAAATGTAACCACAACTTCTACTCCAACAGCTTCTTTTCTCGCACTTCCGTTCTGTGGAATTCCTTTTCTGAATACTTGCTTTCCTGACAGATACAATCTCCAAGAATTTGAATGCATTGTCACTTCCCATCTCCTTGACTCGCATCCTTTCCCTGAAAAGCCTTGTATCATGTTCTTTTCCCCGTTCACTCTACTCCTATGCAGCCCTCTTCACACCAGTGTTCGTATCCTTCTGTTACCCATTTTCTGACGCTCCCTGCAGCTTGTTGTTCTTTCATAGCTTTCCTCTTATGTAACACTCTGAGCACCAGTAGCGGTGCTGCCTTGTTTGGGGTGAAATGATTAAAAGAAAAAAGAAGACATGCATGTCACCCAAATGGTTCAGAATTATATCTAAATTGTTAGCTATACATAACCGCTTTCTAAAAATCAATGACTTTCAGCAAGTGAAGTCTGATTGATTCATTCATTTTTATACGGGTCGTCAATCCTTTACAGGTTATTTAAAGCCAGAAGATATTTTAGATGGTGAGATTTTTTTTTAATAATGATAGATGGAGATGCTCAGCAGCCTCGACATAATACTAATCAAGAATGTCGAAAGACATAATAGTAATCAAGAATCTCTACTGGCAGCAAACTGCTTGCATACCGACAGGTAACGAATTCAGCAGATATACAAAAATAGAAAGGGACGTAAGACAAGGATGTGTCATTTCACTGGATCTATTCAACTTGTACCGCGACACTATTCTGAGGACCCTAGATGTTATGTCAGGATTTGTCATCGGAGGCCGCAATTTGAAAATCATATGGTATGCAGACGATACAGTGCTGATAGCAGACACGAAACTACAAAACACGATAGCAGACACGAAACTACAAAACACGATAGCAGACACGAAACTACAAAACACGATAGCAGACACGAAACTACAAAACACGATAGCAGACACGAAACTACAAGACCTCCTACAGAAGGTAGTTAAAGAGAGTGACAAAAAAGGGCTACAAATAAACTGCAAGAAAACAAAATGCATGATCATCAGCAAAAAGAGCAACCCAAAATGCCAAATACAGGTGGAGGATGTTAAAATCAAGCAGGTACAAAAATTTAAATACCTAGGAAGTGTTCTAACAGAAAAAGAAAGTGCGACACAGAGATCCAGAAGCGAATCGACATGGCGAAAGACGCATTCCAGAAGTTGAGCAGAGTATTAAGAGACAGGAAAATTTCGCTAAAAACAAAGAAGAGTACCAATTGCTATGTGATGTTAGTTCTTCAATATGGCAGTGAATGCTGGACAATATCATCAAAGAGGAACGAAAAAAATGAAGCAACTGAAATAAGGTCGTACAGGAGGATGCTGCGGATATCATGGATCGAGCAGGTGAGCAATGATGAGGTTTTGGAAAGGATGGAAACTAAAAGGAAATTAATACTGAGCACCAGGAAGAGACAACTGAAGTTCCAGGGTCATGCAATGAGGAGGGTGGACTTGTGGAACTTGATACTAACAGGCCAGATAGAAGGAAAATGAAACAGTGGAAAGCAGCGGATAACATATTTGAAGAACCTGATCAAGTGGATGACAGAACGGGGGTTACGTGGTTTTACAGAAGAAAGCGTGCTAAGAGCCACCAGGGATAGTTAGACGTGGAAAGCTATGATCGCCAAAGTTTTTTTTTTTTAATCATCTCACCCCAAGCAAGGCATTCCACTGCCACTATTGCGCATGGGGCTACATAGGGGAAGGTAAAGAGAAGGAGTGGTTAGACATAGGGAATGTCAGGAGGAAGGTGACAGATGAGTAAGGATCACGAGGATGAGGGTTGGGCAGATGGGAAGAGTGTTTGATAGAATGGGAGCAGATTAGTGTGTTAGGAGGTGTCTATTGACCTTACATTTAAACTCCTGGAGATTGTAGCCGTCGGGGAAGCAATCGTTTGGAAGAGAATTCCACAGTCGGGAAGAGCGAGGAAAGAAACTGTTGGAGTAGAAGTTACGGCTGCATTTTATAGGTTTCACTGTAAAAGGGTGGGATCTAGTTGCTAATCTAGTATCTCGTTCAAATACGTATTTAGGGGGCACTAGTGATCTAAGTTCATCGGAGCAGAAGCCGTGAAAGTATTTATAGAAGAGACACAGGGAAGCCACGTCGCGCCGGTGGGAGAGAGACTGCAGGCGGTCTGCCAAGTCAGTATCTATCACATTACAGACCCTCCTCTGAACCTTATCGAGAAGCCCGAGGAGAACAGCAGAAGCACCCGACCAGATATGGCAGCAGTATTCAATGCACGGGCGGATGGTAGATTTATAAATGTGCAGGATAGATTCAGACGGAAAAAACTTCCGGGCCCTACACAGAGAACCGACTTTCATAGCAGCGGATTTAGCAATGGATTCGATATAGTCATTCCAAAGGACAAGGCACATAGAAGAAGAAGAAGAAGAAGAAGAAGAAGAAGAAGAAGAAGAAGAAGAAGAAGAAGAATGATACAATTACTGACTCACAGCTGGCGATAGAAGAAATGGATTCATAATTTTCGCTATGTATAAAGGAATATTCCAAACTCAGTTCTCAAATTAAGAATTCCTAGTTATTATTCATTACATTATCTGTGCATCCAAATTAGCAGAACCTGGTATTCCTAGAGTGAAACCCGATGGTCTTGGTAAGAAACATTCTTTGAACATTGTTTGTGAGACTGTAGCGACAGTCTGCAAGGTATGTACCAATTAACATAAACTGCATCACTTAAGAACTTGCAACAGTAGCAACAACTGAAATGAATAGCCCATAAGTCGAAGAGAAAAATAAAGACATAGAAGTTTCATTCCATACATAAAAAGTGGTTGGGAAGAGGGGTCTCCATCAGTAGTGGAAAGGGCGATAACAGATATTGGACATGAGAAACCTATTTTCTCTTAAGAGAAAGATCTTATAAGTTTGAACCAAAAGCACATTACTATTGACATATTAATCCCTATCAAAATAAAATACAAAAATCCCTTTTCCCGTCCACACTAGAGTCGGCTGTCGATTTTATTTAGCGCCATATCAACACCTCTATGGGTTTTTTAATGCCGAAATCTAAATATTTTGTAAGTAATTTTATGCTTTCAACAACTGATATTTTGTACATAATTTTATGTTTTTAAGGTAAGCAATATTTCTTTAGATATATATTTTGTAGATCATAAAAAATATTCTTCATAATGTATTAATTTCACGATAAAAATTGCAAGTGAACTTATTTTAAAAATGTATTTTATACTTTAATGTTTTATTGTCATTTTATTATAACATGTACTTTTGATGTTTGTTTAAGGGTTTGCTGTTAGGCCATATCTGAGAATCTAACAGGTGCTTCCACCCTGAGTTAGGGAAAACCTGGAACAAAAATAGTTAAGAGGTGGTTACGCGCTCCGCAAAACCTTCAATTTCCTGAGAGGTCTTTCACTATTGTCTGAGATCAAGCTAAAGACCTTCACTTTGTTCTAATTGGATTACAAAACGAAAGTAAGTTAGTTAATATAAATTTATTCAATAATTCTTATCTATTTGAATGTAAAAAGATTTTTTTATATACACACTAGCAGTATAGCCCGGCGTTGCTCGGGTGTAATGAAAGCTTTAAAACTAATCCATGGTCCTGGAGCTCAGACTCTTTGGACGTTGGCACGAAAGACTAAAAAAGCAATAGTTGTTTCCAGTTAAAGCGAAACCGTAGACTGAAAGAAAAATGAATGGATGTAAGTCAAATTTTGATTTCCTGCTATCGATATGAAATAAGTTTTTTTCTTCGTAAACTGAATTTTGAAGGCTAAATAAGTCCTCTGAGTAAATGGTATGATGGCTGAGACTAAGAACTACAATTATACCTACTTAGAGCCAAACCTGAAGCAAAAACTAAAATAAAAGGGCTGAAAAAATGCAAGTATACAGGCAGATAAACAGACACACACACAAACATTTTGCCTTTTATATATATACATATTATCGATTTTCTGCACTATTGTAAGAACTGCAACCTTGAAACTTCTGAATATCGTTTCTTATGTCTTTGTGTATGAAATTTGATTAAAATCGGAGCACTCCTTCTATAACCCGATTTTTTCGATTATCGATTTTCGATATTTATCGGGGGTATCTCGACACAAAACCTAGCTAAGAACACTCGCAGACGCTTATAGTACAACTGTGTAAATTTTCAAGAAAATCGGTTCAGCCGTTTCGGAGTCTATAGGTAACGGGAACACACACACACACACACACACACACACACACACACAGACGAAGTTCCATTTATAAATAAGTTTAGATAGGAAATTCGGATGTGCGCTGTGGTGCAGTGGATGTCGACTCGGAACGAGAAATCGGGGAGCCGAGTAAGAATTCAAGTTGAATTTGTTGCGTCCACTTGGAAAAGGTATTAAACTGTTTCTTCTTCCTCCAGCTATGGGTTAAATAGGAGGACAGATTGGGTTGTACAGCCTTGGTTGGCAACCAGTCTATCGCAGAAAGTAATGGCAATATAGAAAGTAAAACATATTCTGCCTTGTCAGTTATGTCTCTTTGAAGACATGATCGTCAAAAACACTTATCACGTAAGGCACTTAACTGAATTGACGAATTTCGGGCGTAAATTTATTTGAAAAAGTAATTTTTGTAATCATTTTTTAGCAAAAAAAAGGTACATATACTTTAATTAAATATAGTATATATAGCAATCGTATGCTTTTCACAAATATAAAATTTATATATAAATATATAAAATGCAGTGTCATATATATATATATATATATATATATATATACGTATATGTCTACATATATGTATATACATACATATACACACAGTCTCATAGTCTCATATACTCACATACACACATACATATATATATATATACACACACGGCTATATATATATATATATATATATATACATACATATATATATAGTCACATATACTAACATATACACATACACGCACATATTTTCAGAATTATATATATATATACATATATACATATATATATAGTCACATATACTAACATATACACATACACGCATATATTTTCAGAATTATATATATATATATATATATATATATATATATATTGTTGTATAAATGTCTAACTGACTCTATAGTCATTTATAGTCTATTTATTCTCTATTTCTACCATAGAAAATCTATAGTCATTTATAGTCATTTATAGTCTATTTATTCTCTATTTCTACCATAGACTCTATAGTCATTTATAGTTTATTTATTCTCTATTTCTACCATAGAAAATCCCACAGTAATAAAATATTATATCGGGTGTACCAAGAATACTTTTAAGACCGGCCATTACTTTCACACCTCATTTAATGATTAATCTTACCACAATAGCACATCACTTTTTACTTATTATTGTCAATTAAAACCTCTACTGTAAAACGAAACCTCTACTGTAAAATGAAACCTCTACTGCAAAATGAAACCTCGACTGTAAAACGAAACCTCTACTGCAAAATGAAACCTCGACTGTAAAATGAAACCTCTACTGTAAAATGAAACCTCTACTGTAAATGAAACCTCAACTGTAAAATGAAACCTCTACTGTAAAATGAAACCTCTACTGCAAAATGAAACCTCGACTGTAAAACGAAACCTCTACTGCAAAATGAAACCTCGACTGTAAAACGAAACCTCTACTGTAAAATGAAACCTCTACTGTAAAATGAAACCTCTACTGTAAAATGAAACCTCTACTGTAAAATGAAACCTCTACTGTAAAATGAAACCTCGACTGCAAAATGAAACTCGACTGTAAACGAAACTTTCATTGTAAAATGAAACCTCTACTGTAAATGAAATCGACTGTAAAACGAAACCCCTATCAAAATGAAACCTTCACTGTAAAATGAACCTACTGTAAATGAAACCTCTACTGTAAAATGGAAACTTCTATTGTAAAATGAAACCTCATTGTAAAAATGAAACCCCACGTAAAATGAAACCTACCGCAAACAAAACTTAATTGGGAAACGAAACCCCTACTGTAAAATGGAATCACTTAAATGAAACTTCTAATGTAAACAACTCTACTGTAAAACTTTAAAACCCCATTGTAAAATTAAAACCGCATTGTAAATGAAACCTCTCTATTGCAATTGAAACCCTGATCATAAAATTGAAAACTTAATGTAAAAATGAAACCTCTACTGTAAATGAAACCTCTACTGTAAAACGAAAACCTCTACTGTAAATGAAACCCTACTGTAAAATGAAACCTCTACTGTAAAATGAAAACCCTACTGGTAAATGAAAATCAAAATGAAAATCCCTTACTGGTAAAAATGAAACCTCGACTGGCAAACAAACCTCGACTCTAAAACGAAACTGCTACTGTAAAATTAAATTTACTGTAAAATGAAAACTTACTAAAAACGAAATCATCAAATGAAACCTCTACTGTAAAATGAAACCTCATTGCAATGAAACTTACTGTAATGAAACCTTCTACTGTAAAAATGAAACCTCTACTGTAAAATGAAACCTCGATCACAAAATGGAAACTCTTGATCAGTAAACGAATCATTGTAAAATGAAACCTACTGTAAAAATTAAACCTCAACCAAAACGAAACCTCTACTGTAAAATGAAACTCTACTGTAAACGAAACCTCTACTGTAAATGAAAACCTCTACTGTAAAATGAAACCCTCATCAAATGAAACCTCTACTGTAAAATGAAACCTTCTACTGTAAAACGAAACTTTCACTGCAAAATGAAACTCGACTGTAAACGAACCTCTACTGTAAAATGAAACCTACTGTAAATAAACTCTAATGTAAATGAAACCTCTACTGTAAAACGAAACCTTTATCATAAAATGAAACCTTCATTGTAAAATGAAACCTCTACTGCAAATGAAACCTCTACTGTAAAATGAAACCCCATTGCAAAATGAAACCTCGACTGTAAAAATAAAACCTAGTTGTAAAAATGAAACCTCTATGGCAAATGAAACCTTGACTGTAAAACTGAAACCCCATTGCAAAAATGAACTTTTCATCAGAAAATGAAACTTTAAATGCAGAAATGAAACTGACTGTAAAACGAAACCTCATTGTAAAATTAAACCTATCATAAATGAACCCCACTGTAAAACGAAACTCCTCACTGCAAAATGAACCTCACTGTGAAACAAATTTACTGCAAAATGGAACCTCGACTGTAAAACGAAACCCTCATCAAATGAAACCTCTACTGCAAAAATGAAACCTCGACTGTAAAACTAAAACCTCTACTGTAAAACGAAAACCCTTACTGTAAAATGAAACCCCTACTGTAAAATGAAACCTCTACTGTAAAACGAAACTCTATTGTAAAACGAAACCCTTACTGTAAAATGAAACCTTCACTGTAAACGAAACCCTCATCATAAAATGAAATTTCTATCAAAATGAAACCCTACTGTAAAATGGAAAATATTTAAAAAAAACAGAATTTGTAAACCTTTACATGAGCAATGTTTTCTATGTTTACAGGAAAAATTACAAAGTATCAAATTCCCAAAAGTAAACTTGCTCAATAAACTTAGCAAAGTAACTTCCATTTGTCATCATCGTTCAAAACATGCCCTAAAATATAGATCATTTTTCCTAACCTATATATATAAAAGTCAATCTGTGAGTCTCTGTGTGACTCTTCCCTATGCACGCCTACATTTTTAAGCTACGCAATTCAAACTTTATAGGGCCACATATCTACAAGGGAAGTCTGATCGACACATTCATTTTAAGTCTAAGTTCAGCAACTTTCCCTTTCGCACTTTTTGGCCAATGGAGCCGATTGTTTACATTTGCTCCGTAAAACATCTAAATGGTTGGTAAATTACGTCACTGAAATCATATCACGCGTGTCAAACGCGACTAAAATATTTTTTATTAAAAAAAAAATGAGCCTTCATATTTCATTTTTATTTCGAAGTTTTAAAAATTCATTTGGTCAACAAAAAAATGTGAATATTTTTCGCCGTAATTTTGAAACAAAAGAAATATTTAAAAAAAGTGTTTTTTCAAACAAAAACAAAATATGTAAAAAAGTGCCAATGGTTAATTTAATTATTTAAGTTTTTTTTATTTTTTTCAGATTTAATATTTCATACTTCAGAAAATTAAAAAAAAAATAAAGCTTTTTTTTCGCTAAATATTTCACGCAGGAAATCAACTGTCTGTAATTCGTGTGGGCTTAATGTAACTTTTTCCGCTAAAATTAAATATCTACATTTTAAATATTCTTCGAAAATTTCTGAACTGAGAGCGTAATAATTTTTATATTTCTAATTTCAGTAAAACAAAATAAATAATTTTCATATTTTTCCCCGTAATTTTGAAACAAAAACAAACGCAATGTTGTTTACAATGTCACACAAAACATCAAATCACGTTTACGCAAAACAAAAGAAAATAGATTTTTTAATGGAATTTTTGAACAATTTTTAAACAACAATTTTTTATATAATTATTTATTTTATATTATCGAGTTTTAAAGGAATTTATCCATTTAATATTTTAAACATTATTGCATCACGAGATTTGATGTTTGTGTGAGTATTGTAAACATTGCGTTCCAAGTAATTTAGCAGCCATCTTTCATTAAAGTAACAGGCACTCACACTAGGGGTGCTCAGTTTTTCTAGATTTTTTCACATGCCTCCTAAAAAAGAGCTCGGTTTGGGTGTGTAACATTGGCATCTTCTCCTACTACTAAGATGTTCTGAGTTGCACAGGCAACGCCGGCTATGATGCTAGTATAATATAACTAAATATCTGTAATCTATCCCCTATCATATATTGATTGATTGATCGATTGATTCTCCCACCTTTTGATAATTTAATTTGTTGCAGCTTAACGGATAGATAACCCATTGAGCCATATGTTTAACGTGAAGTGTATATATATATATATATATATATATATATATATATATATATATATATATAAACAACTTTCCCGTCTTTGCCTTTTGTCCGCTACTTTAAGTTGAATAATAACTTCAACAATATCCAATCACCGTTTCACCATGACACGCGATAAGTTTTCAGATTTGCAACATATGTATCTCAATTCATTTCATCACTGACATGAAAAAATCTCTGAGTCATGTGATTTTAAGTCTATATCCCTTTAATCTTACAACCAAATTTCTCTTATGCATCATGACCCGATTTTCTATTGGTTATGCATATATATATATATATATATATATATATATATATATATATATATATTATTTCTTTTTAATTGCATTTTGAAAATGTGGTGGTTGCCGATGTGATGTGGAATCTCTCTTAGGGATTTCATGTTGAAATGATCATTCAACAGTTTTGAACATCGAAATTTATTTTATTTTATAATTGGCTCTGTAATTTTAATTACATTGAGCTCTCCACCTGTATCATTTTTTAATATTAAAATGTTAATATTAATTAGGATCGGGTCTTTGGGATTTACCTTCCTACTTTTCCTTTTGGATTAAAGTTATTTAAAATATATATATATATATATATATATATATATATACACTCACACATATTTTCATAGTTATATATATATATATATATATATATATATACTACTTATACCTCCCCCTAAAAATCCCCCCACTTTAATTGTCTGGATTTGGTAAAAAATTGTTGTTTTCTAAGCTTCTATATAATAATTCCTAACAGTAAAAAATATTTCACTATCTGACGAGTTGCTAATAAAAACAACGGCTGTTGTGTTGCAATAAACTGTTTTTATTATAATTTTATAATAAAAATATCACTCTCTCTCTCTCTCTCTCTATATATATATATATATATATATATACCCATTCTGCTTTCCTGACTGGCAGTTTTACGCTGTTACCCAATCTTCAGCTGAGGTTTTAGACGAATGGAAACGTTAGCAAAAGACACATTCTAATGTTTAAGTTAAAACTTGAAGGTACCAAAAGTAAACATGTGTAACAATTCATATATCTGGGACGCATTTTAACAGAGGGTGAAAAGTGCGATATGAAAATCCGAAGTTGCATTGGAATCACAAAAGAAGCCTTTCAAAAGCTAAGTAAAGTATTAAGAAACAGAAAAATCTTTAATGGAAAAAATAATAAACTTATTTAATATCGGTCCTTCTACATGGCAGTGAATGATGGATAATCTCCTTACAGATAAAGAACAGACTAGAAGCAACAGAAATATAGTTCTACAGAAGGATGCTGAGAATACCATGGATCGAGAATGTGAGCAACGACAAAGTTTTAGAGAAAAATGAAAATAAAATGTCACTTATACTTAACATCAGAAAGAAAAAGTTGAAATTTTAGGGTATATAATGAAGAAAGAGTGCTTGGAAATTTTGACACTAACAGGGTAGATTGAAGGCAAGAGCGACGAGGAAAACAACGCATAGCCTATCCCGTGAGCTTGTGATGGTAGGACAGTGTTTAGGTGATATAACAAAAAGACAACATTTATTACGAAACTCAAAAGACGAGAATTTATGGAAAGCAATGATCATGAAATTCCTGAAGAAACACAGCACAGAAAAAAAGATGTGCGAATTTTTCTTTTTTATAGAGGGTAACCCCCCACCAAAAAAACGGGAATATTTAAGTATGTATTGGCAGACATGAGCAAGTGGCAGCACCGCGAAACAGTGGCCTCACGAAGTAAACACTCGGCCATTTCAGTAACCCTAGATCAAGACGAATTTCTGAGCAAGTCATGGATGTCAGATGAGGCCCATTTTCATCCCACAGCTTACGTGAATAAGCAGAACATAACATTACTGGGTAGACACAAATCTTAATGAAGTTCATGAGCGCCCTTTACAAGCTAGTAAGATGGCAGTATGGTGTGCTGTTTCATTACATGGGATCATTGGACCTTATTTTTTGAAAATGAACAGGGGATCTCAGTCACTGTCACAACAGCAGTTTTCAAGAATGCATTCGTACAGGAGGACGCCATCTACAGGACGTAATTTTTACAAAATGAACATTCCATCATTGTTTCTTAAATGGCATATTTTAAGGTTTCAATTACTTTGAATAAAATATTTTACTTTAATTACTCTTGGTTTTACTGGATTGTTAAAAAGTTCCTGTTGTTTTTTCTAGTCATCCTTTATATAGAATTCTTTAAATTATACGAAGTTAGCGCTTTTTATGCATGTTTTATATGTTACACTTTTCATCGTGCACGGCTTCTTTGCCTTGGTCCTTGTCAGAATTGCCGAGAAGCAAACCTTTGTAGCAGATTGCACAGAGACAAAATCGATCCTTTATGCACCTAAAATCACTTCAGTTTGGTAGGTGATACCTTAAAGGTTATAATTCCAGGGATCGGGATTCTCCCCTTATAAACACACGAACTGCATGATAACGGAAACACGACGCCAATGCGCAGTACCACTGTACGAAAATAGATAACTGGAACAGATACTACACTGATCCGAGGAAATAAACTGTTTGATCATAGACAAAACTCACATATACTCACATACACGGTTGAACATTGCACTAAAATAGGTGAATCGGTGGTCGCTACCGAGACCAGCACAACCGACGGTTGCGGAGTCTGGGCAATTTTTAGCACTGACCCTAGTGTACGCTCTCAGGTCCCACACCATAAACTTAACCCTGTGTCATCATCACGTATCTCTAGAAAAGCCTAGTTAACAGCCGATCTATAATTATTGAGTTATTTTTACGGGTTGCTACTATGTAAATAATGCTTATATAAAAACATTCACTCTTAGTCTATTTTATAATAAAGTGCCCGATTCGAAAATATATCAAGTGTCGTATACTTAAGGACGTGGATGCACAACTTCCAGTTAGTCCTGGGTAAACAAACTACAACTGGCAGCAACGCTTCTAACTTGAAGATTTCGATGTGCATGGAACTACATCTTAATTGCTGTTGTTCACAGATCTACCCTGACCCGCAGTGGTTGAACCTGCTAGCGTCCCAACTATGGGCAAATAGTGAACCACTAAACAAAACAAAACGCTATCAAAGTATAAAAACCCGTTTTTAAAGTAAAAATACCAGCAATACATTTTTGTAGAATAACCAACAATACCTATTTATAATAGAATAACCAACAATACCTATTTATAGTATAGTAACCAACAATACCCATTTATAATAGAATAACCAACAATAACAATACCTATTTATAGTAGAATAACCAATAATACCTATTTATAGTATAGTAACCAGCAGTACCCATTTATAATAGAATAACCAACAATACCAATTTATAACCAACAATACCTATTGATAGTAGAATAACCAACAATACATTTTATCCATAATTGAAGCCATAAAGGTTGATATGCCGATAAACAAAATCAACCAACCAACAGCAATTTCCCCACTTTTTGCTCCACCTTTGGTATCCCTAAAAAGAGAAATATATAAGTTATATTCTAGTACCTAAAGAACATTTCTTTTTAATAATTATGATTGTAAGCGATCGTTGCTCTCCTTTTAAGTATCTCATCTCTCTGCGAAAACATCAGGACAATTCATAGATATTTACATATGCAAATTGTCACGCTTTTTATGGTTTCCCATTGTCTTCTCCACGTTTTTGAACCCAGAATGGTTCTTCTCCTAGTCTGACTGCTACTTGAGAGCTGTCCTACCAATTAACCCATAGAAGCGGGGAAAAACTTTTTACTCAATGAAAGATTATTTTACGATATATTAGTCCATATTCGCAGTGTTTTCGACCGTCTGAGGTCGAGAGAACCAGAATAATATCGAACGTAAGTATCATACACCCTTGTAAGATTTCATCAGTGATGTTTATTCCTGGTGTCAAAACATCAGACCGCCTCACCCAGGAGATCCAGCTTGGAACAATCACCTCTCATCTATCTTCACGTTTACTGCAATGAATCGCCGAACTTTGGGCCGAGCCCTTTATGGTTTGATTATATAAGTCTGAAATAATAAAAGGATTAATCATTCCCTTCATATCTAAAATGAGTAAGCCGATCACAAAGAGAAAGAAATCTAAAGTATTCGTGAAAATGCAGAAATTATTATTCTGTCCATACCAAACATTAAGCTGGGACTTCTGTGCTGTCTCTACAAATTAAAGCGCTGATTGGGAGGTTGTCAGGAGCATAAAACCACCTTTTAATTGTTGTTGTTCCCAGGTCCACTCCTGTTAGAGTCCCAGCTATCGGCAAATAGTTAACCCCCAAACTGGGGTCAAACACTATGAAAGTATAAAATACTCTTATAGAAATATGTACTTAAAAATAGACTTTTATAGAAAAATATACATTTTTGAAGGAAAAATATTACCAACAATACATTTTTTAAGAAAAAATATTACCATAACACATTAAGGAAAAAATTATTCTCAGTAGAATATTTTTTAATACAAAACTAGAAGACATTTTCAGTTTTTTAATAAAAAAGAATAAAAAAAAAAATTCATTAAAATATAACTCAATCAACCTTCTCACTATAGCCAAACATAAAAAAGAACTTAAAACTCCACCTTTTTGGCATTAAATAACCCACAGAGGTTGATATGCCGTTAAACAAAATTCAGACTCAAAACTCAAACTTAAAAAATCAAACCTGGTTCTCTGTGCCTATTCTATAAATATTTTATGTTCTGATGAATTTTTCCCTTATGGTATAAAGAATTTGAGGTATCATGGTGGCTGTAGCAAGAACGGTAAGTAAGAATATATTATTTTGGTCGAAGGAATGTTGTGGTATATTTGGGTCCATGGACGTATCTGACTACCGGGCACACCGGGCACGGGTCTGGGCCGATCTGTGCAATCATAGTGAAAATCCGGACAAGGAAAAATGTCTTCGTCAGAAATCAAACTAAACAATTCACGAAGAAAGAAAGAAAGAAAGAAAGAAAGAAAGAAAGAAAAACGAAGAAAACATCCGAATGAACGCAGTAAAAATCTGTTTGTTTATTTATTAATTTTGGGAGAAAAGACTGGTTATACTCAGAAAGTCCGAACCCGATTTCCTGCTTTCGTTCACGTTCTGTGCCTAATTTCCATTGGAATAGCTGAAAAAATCCGTAAAATCATAGTTTCTGGAAACGGATGACACTGATGACGTCATCACATTGTCAACTAATAAATCCGGGCAATTTTCTCTGTGTCCGGTGTTTTTTTAGCATCAGCTACGGCCCTGCTCCTCACTATAGCCAAACATAAAAAAAACCTTAAAACCCCACCTTTTTGGCATTAAATAACCCACAGAGGTTGATATGCCGTTAAACAAAACTCAGACTCAAAACTCAAACTTAAAAAATCAAACTTTGTATACACAAATATACATCAAACACAATAACGTAGGTTCTCTATGCCTATTCTATAAATACTTTATGTCCTGATGAATTTTTCCCTTATGGTATAAAGAATTAGAGGTATTATGGTGGCTGTAGCAAGAACGGTAAGTAAGAATATATTATTTTGGTCGAAGGAATGTTGTGGTATATTTGGGTCAATAATAGTAGCTAAGTTTAAGAAAAGACAGTTTGAAGAAATGTCTTCTATCCTTTTTGTTTTGGCCTTGCGCTACATTTTTGTATTACTCAAAATAAATATTACTTTCCTCCATGGTATATCTTCTTCTTCTATGCGCCCTGTCCCTTCAGGACGTAGGCGATCATGGTTCCCCACGTCTCCCTATCCCTTGTGGCTCTTAGTTTGTTTGCTCCTGTTACTCCTGGCAACCCCCGTTCCATCATCTACCTAATCAGGCCCTGCAAATATGTTATCCGCTGCCTTCCTCTGTCTCTCTTTCCTTCTAACTGGCCAGTCAGTATCAGGTTAGATAATATAAATATAAGAGTAGTACTAGTCTAGCTATAAGGATTCATCATTTTACAGTTGAAATGGCTACATGTAACCGTAAGTTCTATGCCAACAGTTCCTTCTATCGCAAATCCCGTTCGTGTAACTCTTCGGGTTATTGCTTCCCAGTTAACTTTAATCTTCAAAAATTTAAATGCAATGCCAGTTATTATCTTCTGCCTTCATAATTCTCGCCCTTCCTTAGCGTCTTTATTACCTTGCTTGGCGTGGAATTATACAAACACTTGCTTCAGTGTAATGGACAGAACAACGATTTTTTTTTCCACACTAAGTTCACCCAGTACGAGGTTCACTCAAGGTAACGGGTTACAGAATTAAGCGTGTTATATGAACATAAAAGTGAAGATTATTGTGAATCGATAACTATTGACTGTAGAGTTGAAATGATTAATATTGTACTCCTCTTGGAAGCATCCACGTGGGAGTCTGTTGGACAAAGTAGCGGTTCTTGAGAGGGAAGCTCTCAGAGTAAAACATTCTGCTTACCATAGCCATTTCTTTCAGTGGGCCTTATTGTATTATCATGTGCCATACGTGACATACGCTTGGGCGATCATATTTCGAAAGAGACATGACTGACTGGGCAGAAGATTATCCCGCAGTAGGTTGCCATTACTTTCTGCGGTAGGCTGGTTGCCAATCAAGGTTATAGAACCCAATCAGTCCTGCTATTTGACCCATAACTGGAGGGAGAAGAGATGTATTATATTATTAATTAGTAATTATTGGGGAATCAGTTTATTACTTTATAACAATATAAAACTGGTCCCCCACTTTATGACCAGTAGAAGCCTTGATCATGTCTCCAACTATTATATTCAGTCAGTCAGTTAAGCCGTATGTGATACACACTTTGAGTGATCATGTCTCAAAAGAGATATGACTGACAGGGCAGAAGATTATCCCGCAGTAGGTTGCCATTACTTTATGCAGTAGGCTGGTTGCCAACCAAGGCTATAGAACCCACTCTGTTTTGCTATTTAACTCATAGAGAAACGACGGATTAATACCTTTCCCAATGTTATTTTCGCATAAGTAAATGCAACTAATTCAACTGGAATTCGAACTCGGTTCTTCGATTTCTCGTTCCAAGTCGATATCCACTGCACCACAATATACACCAATTGTATTATAGTTAAATAGAAAAATAAAACTATAAATATTTTTTAACCAATTTGTAGACTCACCGTAAAACATTTTAACTGAATGCACTCACTTAGCACCATATAAGTTATTAATAGAACGAAATCGACATGTTTGAAAATACTGAAGCCGTCACCATGTCTTACGTTGAAGAAATAGCTTTATACAAACATACAACGCCTACAATACATCATCTAAAAACTATGTATCTATAAAACCCAAGTTTATCCTGAAAGTATAAAATTGTTTACAAAATACCTGTTGTTGAAGCCAAGATGTTTGTGTGTGTGTCTGTTTATCTGCCTGTATGTCTGCATTTTTTCAGCCCTTTTATTTTAGTTTTTGCTTCAGGTTTGGCTCTAAGTAGGTATAATTGTAGTTCCTAGTCTCAGCCATCATACCATTTACTCAGAGGACTTATTTAGCCTTCAAAATTTAGTTTACGAAGAAAAAAACTTATTTGATATCGATAGCAGGAAATCAAACTTTTACTTAATCCATTTATTTTTCTTTCAGTCTACGGTTTCGCTTTAACTGGAAACAACTATTGCTTTTTAGTCTTTCGTGCCAACATCCAAAGAGTCTGAGCTCCAGGACCATGGATTAGTTTTAAAGCTTTCATTACACCCGAGCAACGCCGGGCTATACTGCTAGTTGATCATAATTGAGGTTTTAAGTAAGCAGCCTCATTTAGAATACAGTTGCGTCTTGGTGAGTTAAGGACTACTATAAATATCTCAATTCAACTTTCCTACCCCCTGCTATGGGATAATTAGTAAGACATATATATATATATATATATATATATATATATATATATATATATATATAAAATATTACTAACTCTAAAAAAATAATTAAATAAAATTAAATTTTGGCATGAAATAACCCATAGAGTTGTTGATATGCCGCTAAACAAAATCTACCAAAACCCATTTGTAAAGTGGAAACAATAATAACATTTTTGGTTTTGTTGGAAGTGGTCTATGTTCAACTTTAAGTTCAACACATGGCCTGAAGATTAAGGTCAAGCAAAAAAGAAATTGTCGTCGCTTGTTGTTGATTCCTGTGTCCACCTTTATATTTATAGCGTTGAAAGTTTTTTGTTTACGTTGTTCAAAGACAGTATTCAGATGTTTGGCCACTGAAATACTGATCTTGGGTCAGAAAATCTAGCCGAGAACTTATCAGCACTGTTCCATACATCGCTAAACGCATTATATAAATATTTCAGATACATTGACGATGCACGATGTTACGCCTTGGGGGCGAATATTATGAAAGCGGTCGATTTTTAACAATTGTGGGAAGAGGTTTGTGCCTCTGCTGAGGGATGAATTCATTAGTCGGCCAAATACCTGTAAAAATTAACGTTTCAAATAAAAAATAGAAATCAAATTATTTTCTCAGACAGAAATTTGGCCTGACGATGGACTGCTAAGTTAATGAAGCTGGTCAGCACATAGATTGGTGACCGCTCGGAAATACAAAGTTTGGATGCGTGGGTGGTGTAATAGATGACAGACCGGAATGAGAAATCGCGGAGCGGAGTTTGAATTTCAGTCCTGGTTGTTACATTCATTTACTTGCAAACATCCACCCTTTCTTATGGGCTAAATAGTAAAACTTGTATCAGAAAAATCATTTTTATCTACAAAACCTTTTTTATAAACCAAGAATATATTTTGGCTTTTAAGAACCTTATACCAGGTGCTGCAAGCGTTTAGTGAGGGAAATGCGTTGTGGTGCGGTGGATGTCGGCTCGGAAAGAGAAATCGGTGAGCCAAGTTCGAATTCCAGTTGAATACCCTGCATTCACTTAAGCACTGGTACCCTTGGGAAAGGTATTAATCCGTCCCTTCCCTCCAGTTATGGGTTAAATAACAGGGTAGGACTTGGGGACCCTGCCCTTAAAAAAAAATTCCAATGAATCTTGATTCTTGAAAAGAAAAATGTATTACTAAACACAAAACTTATATAAAAACAACATTAAATTGTTGAAAGAAAAAGTATTGCCAGCAATAAAGAAATTTAAAAAAAATAGTTAGCAATAAATGACCCGCCGAGGTTGATATGCCATAAAAACAAACCAACCAACCAAATAAAGAACCTTAAAAAGGTTGACAACTCGTAAAAAACAAATCAATCAAACAATGTGAAACAATGGAGTTGAAAATAACAGCAAAATCTAAACAGAATAGAAAAGAACAATAAAATCAACTTGTTCATGTTCACAATGGACTCAATTCAAAATTACAGGAATTCCCATAATACTTTATTCGAAAGAATTTTGTTGAAAAGACTTGAAATTGAATTGAAAAAACCTTGTTAATCCAGTTATATGTTTCGTCTTTTTTTTTTATACATTTCAGTATATTCATATTTACATGTTTGCCGATCTCAGTCTAGTCACATGTATCTAGTTATTTATGTCCGTCATTTTAAGTCTATTCGTGTATTCTTAAATGAAAAAAACGTAATTAATAGTTATCCCCATCTTGTCTGTTTGCCTCTAGCCATTTCGTTCGGATCTACCTATCGCGTCTGCCTACCTCTATCCGCATCAACATATCTCGTCTGCCTAGCTCTATCCGCATCTACATATCTCGTCTGCCTACCTCTATCCGCATTTACATATCTCGTCTGCCTACCTCTATCCGCATTTACATATCTCGTCTGCCTACCTCTATCCGCATTTACATATCTCGTCTGCCTACCTCTATCCGCATCTACATCCTGTCTGCCTACCTCTATCCGCATCTGCTTACATCTATCCGCATCTGCTTACCTCTATCCGCATCTGCCTATCTCGTCTGCCTCCCTTTATCCGCAACTACATATCTTGTCTGCTTACCTCTATCCGCATCTACATATCTCGTCTGCCTACCTCTATCCGCACTACATATCTCGTCTGCCTACCTCTATCCGCATCTGCCTACCTCTATCCGCACTACATATCTCGTCTGCCTACCTCTATCCGCATCTGCCTACCTCTATCCGCATCTGCTTACCTATATCCGCATTTACCTATCTCGTCTGCCTCCTTTTATCTGCATCTACACATATCATCTGCCTGCCTCTATCCGCATCTGCTTACCTCTATGCGCATCTACATATCTCGTCTTCCTACCTCTATCCGCATCTGCCTACCTCTATCCACAACTACATATCTCGTCTGCCTACCTCTATCCGCATCTGCCTATCTCGTCTGCCTCCCTTTATCCGCAACTACATATCTTGTCTGCTTACCACTATCCACAACTACATATCTTGTCTGCCTACCTCTATCCGCGTCTACATATCTTGTCTGCCTACCTCTATCCGCATCTCTTACCTCTATCCGCATCTGCCTATCTCGTCTGCCTCCCTTTATCCGCAACTACATATCTTGTCTGCTTACCTCTATCCGCATCTACATATCTCGTCTGCCTACGTCTATCCGCATTTACATATCTCGTCTGCCTCCCTTTATCCGCAACTACATATCTTGTCCGCTTACCTCTATTCACAACTACATATCTTGTCTGCTTACCTCTATCCGCATCTACATATCTCGTCTGCCTACCTCTATCCGCATCTGCTTACCTATATCCGCATTTACCTATCTCGTCTGCCTTCCTTTATCTGCATCTACATATCTCGTCTGCCTACCTCTATCCGCATCTGCTTACCTCTATCCGCATCTACCTATCTCGTCTGCCTACCTCTATCCGCATCTGCCTACCTCTATCCGCAACTACATATCTTGTCTGCTTACCACTATCCACAACTACATATATTGTCTGCCTACCTCTATCCGCATCTACATATCTCGTCTGCCTACGTCTATCCGCATTTACATATCTCGTAAGCCTCCCTTTATCCGCAACTACATAACTTGTCCGCTTACCTCTATCTACAACTACATATCTTGTCTGCTTACCTCTATCCGCATCTACATATCTCGTCTGCCTACCTCTATCCGCATCTGCTTACCTATATCCGCATTTACCTATCTCGTCTGCCTACCTGTATCTGCATCTACATATCTCATCTGCCTGCCTCTATCCGCATCTGCTTACCTCTATCCGCATCTACCTATCTCGTCTGCCTACCTCTATCCGCATCTGCCTACCTCTATCCGCATCTGCCTACCTCTATCCACATCTACATACCTTGTCTGCCTACCTCTATCCCAACTACATATCTCGTCCGTCTACCTCTATCTGCATCTGCCTATCTCGTTTGCCTACCTCTATCCGCATTTACATATATTGTCTGCCTACCTCTCTCCGCATCTACATATCTCTTCTGCCTACCTCTATCTGCATCTACATATCTCGTCTGCCTACCTCTATTCATACCAACCTATATAGTCTTATTTTAATTCTCGCGGAATTCACCTATCTTGTATGGTGTGGCCTTATATTTATCTGGGGGTGAACATGTTGAACCTACAGCATATATGCATGAATTTACTTTGTGTGTCAATGAACAGGAACCTTGTTATTTATTAGAAGTTAAGAAAATCATCTTTGGAATAGACTCAAGTTCAATTCACGCACACACACACACACACACACACACACA
>JBBBDQ010000485.1:4975000-5112500 GCA_037127315.1 Ascarosepion bandense | reverse complement strand
ATATATATATAAAGGTAAATCAGTTATTGCAAATCGCCTGAAGACATCACATGGTAGAAACCTAGGTCGCGTAATAACTCGTTTACAAATGTAATATATATATATATATATATATATATATATATATATATATATATATATATATATGGAAAAATGTTTTTATTCCTATGGAATAATATTTATACGTACTTAAGATTATTTTATACATACTCTTAAATGCCCAATCGGCTTAGGGTGAGGTTTATGATTTTGAAGAAAATTTCCAACCGCCCTTTAGCTTATTAAGACAACCTACTTTATTAATTTCACCCTTTTTGATCCTTTAAATGGTTTAAGAACCAATTTTATCAAGATTCATCCTTTTATCGCGTGAACAAAAAATTCCGCACAGCACGGTTATTGTGTTAGGAACTTAAATGAACGACTCTGTGTTAAGTATAAACCTAGCTGAAGTATAAGAGAAAGAGAGAGGGAGAGAGGGAGAGGGAGAGGGAGAGAGAGAGAAAACAAAACAATGAGAGAGAGAGAAAGAGAGAAAACAAAACAATGATTTTAAATTCACTTTCCAAACAGTTTTGTCTAGACTTACCTGACTGTCTTTGTAATCCATTTGTAAAGTGTAGTCTGGTAGAACGTCTAGCCTGTTGTTAATGTCAAAGAGTGCCATCTCCACGGCAGGATAACAGGCTTTCCCACCGGCCCAGCTCCCAGCCATTGGGAATATAGCCCCTATTGTGATGTTTTTGTGCTTTAAAGCTTGTGCTGGTTGTGCGAGTAGCGATGCAACCAAAACAGTAACAATCAGAGACATGAAAAGATAGGAAGGAAAACCCGATGAAAATTTGCAAGGTGATGAAAAAACCGACAATGAAGTACACGTTGATCCTGATGGCAGGCACATCGCTTTCAACTTCGAAAGGTTGCATAAAACGGACAGGGAAGCGCGTGTGGACGGCGACCAGCATGTCATGGGGTCATTACAGGAGCGAGCCCCGAACATGCTGTTTGCCGAAGGCTCACTTTCGCTGATTTTATTTGTGCAGTTTGGGCTTGTGCTGGATGATAATGGATTTGCCGGTGTGATAATTCTGCCAGGGTTTGTCTGTGTTGCGACGGTCGGTTGAACACTAGAATTGCATTGACACTCTATCGACTGGGTCTTCCTGCTGGCGCTGAGCCCGCTGCGAGTGCCCGCCGTCGTGTGGCGAGATTTACAGCTGTAAGGGCCTGTTGCTGCTATTCGCGCAGTCATAAGGCCTGCTTTTGTCCGTATAGTATTCGGATGCAGGGAAAGTGGTATAATTGGCGAGATAAAGACAGATGACCGGAAACGGTCAAACAGTTTAGGAGATTTTCGATGTATATTAACATCACAAAATGCGTATCTCCAGGTGCTCACTGAAAATGCTGTTTGAGGTTTTTTACAATTCATTTCAGCAAATAATAATAAAAAAACTATTAATTTTGGTATTTAAAAAAAAAATTAATGAAATCATTAACCATTTTTTTCATATTTTCTTTTGGTTGTTTTTCTGTTAAGTATATATATATATATATATATATATATATATATATATATATATATATTACTTACATGTTTTCATACAAACTTATAGATTTATTTAATTTTCTTTTTAGTGCATTTTATGTTCAATATTTTAACAACTTGTCTTGAGGTTTTATTAATCCTCTAGTAGGGTTTGTTTCAACGATTTAACAGAAAAATCGACACTAGAATTTTTACAAATAAAACTAAAAACGAATAAAAACATTATTTCATCCAAGCAACAAAATTAAAAAATGCACAATTTTATACACGTTTTTCTTTCATTCGCTTCCACACTCTAGCAACAGTTGGCTTAGTTCCATCGAAATTGGATCTTTACCTCTGCGAAAAAAAGAAAAAAAAATTACGTCTCTGATTGTAAACAAAGTTCACATGTCGACATGTGTTGGTAATCCAATTCTTCCAACGTTTTTCTCCTTCTTGTGATTATTATTCCCTTGTATTTTCTTGATTCTTATTGCATCAATTTTCACTGTTCGGTTAAAGAGCTTTCTGAAATATGCGTGGTTCCGACACGTACTCTTCGATAATCTCCGCGCCTCTTTTCTCACTCACGCACTCATTCGTTCGTTCACTCCTTCATTCGTTTTTCCACGTTTGCCGACTGGTCAGAGTGTGCTTACAAAATCCGCTTGCTTACAGAAATATTAAACATCAGAAAGCAGAACACAAACATTAATCTTTTCTGTATATGAACGTGTGGGTGTGGGCTCGTTTTTTTTTTTTTGTTTTTATTTCTGCAAGAACATTGTTATCCTAATATCTATACACAAGTTTTAGTGAATAGGTGTATGTGTAGGCGGATAAGTGTGCCTATGGGTCACTTAGGTGTGTGCGCTGAATAAGGTGAAACCGATTTTACTTCTGTGCATCTAAGACAGACAGATAAATAGATAGGTCGGAATTTTTTTTAAAAAGAGCTCTTCTGTATGAGAGCAACGCTTTCTGCTATACGACGAGCAGGTGTTTCGTAACTAAAAAAGTAGGAAATTAAAGACAAAAGCAATAGTGAAAACTGAAAGTGAAAGTAGCAATACGCTCAGAAAATGAAAGTGAAAGTACCAATACAATGTGGATGACGGTTGAGTGGGGGTGATGTTTTTTTTGTTTTTTTTTTTTGGAAGGTAAGAAGTTCCGTCCGTTGGTTCCGCGCTAAGAGTTGTGTCAGTCGGTGTCCGTGTCGGTGACACTTGTATGATGCCCCCTCTGAAATCCTCTCCGTCCTTTCGGCTATCACTTCATCTTGCATTCTTTCGCCGTCTTCACCACTGCCCTAGACGTTGTCAGCGCCGTCGACGTCATTAATGCCATCGTCATTTCAATGCTGGTCGCCAGCATACAGTTTGATGGTTGTTTTCCTCGATGATGGCGACTGCAACTATCAAAGCTGCTAATATTACTACTACTACTATCACCACTACTACGATGACTATAGTCGTTACCACTACCACAGCTGTTATCACTACTATTGCTACTATTGTCTTCTGATAGATATTCCACTACAATCAGCATTAGCAATAATGACAAACCTGTTGTTGTTAGTATTGAGACTACTACTATTTGTAAGCAGACGTGAGAGAAAATAGTCGTGGTTATAGCAATAGTAGTTGTTCAAGCTAAAAGGGAAAGAGGGAAATGGAGTAGGTGATGAAAATATTAGAAAAGAAAGAAAGGAGGAGGAGAATAGGGTGTGGGACGAGGACACCAATTTCAAGAAAGAGAACTATTAAGAGAAAGTTGTAATAAGTTGAGAGAGGAAAAAAAAAATAAGAAAGAAAGAGTTAACGGAAGTTGTGTCAAATGCTAGAAGCAAGCTGAGACGAGACAAAAAGGAATGTTAGAATAAAAAAGAAAAAGAAAAATGATTAAAAAAAAACATTATAAAGAGAGTAAGGAAGAGAGCGGATAGGAGCAGTGAATAAGGAAGGAAAAGAAGAAAAAGGCAAAAAAAATGAATGAAAGAGAAGGGATGAAAAGAGACACTGAGGCGGGGGGGGGGGAAAGGTGTGTAGATAGAGTAATAATGAAATAACAGCTTTACAGTGAAGAGACAAAAAAGAAAGATGTAATGGATGCTATAAACAGAAAGAGAAAATGAAAGGGAGGAGGAATGAAAAGCGAGAGAAAGAAAGAAAAATTCAATAACAGACATGCAGCTGAAATGATAAAATAAAGGAAAGGAAGAAAAATGAAGAAAAAAGAAAAAAATGTAGAGATATATCTGTAACTAAAATAGAAAAAAGAAAAAGGAGAGCGTGTGAGTAGCAAAAGAGAGTAGGAAAAAATAAAACATTAGAAAAAAGAAAATTCATAAATAAAAAGAAAACAATGATAGTCGAATATATATATATATATATATATATATATATATTCGACTATCATTGTGTGTGTGTGTGTGTGTGTGTGTGTGTGAAAGAGAGAGAAGGAGGGAGGGAGGGAGTCGGAAATAAAATGCGAGTGTAAAAAAAATCAAATCAAATAATGAGGTGAATAAATAGCGAAATAAGCAATTAAATTCACATACGCCAACGTAATAAGGCGGTAGAAAAGTGTATATATATATATATATATATATATATATATATATATATATATATATATATATATATAAAATCAAATCAAATGACTCAGTCTTTAAGCAATTAAATACAGATAGGTCAATGTACTAAAAAGATAGAATGGAGAAGTAAAAAGTCATTATATATATATATATATCTATACGAAGTATTTCTTTAAAAATTCTATTTATTTATCTTGCTTCTGCTGTGCAGATTTACCGCTAAGATACTGAGTTGGAAGATAAGCATTCGAACTTACTATTTATTTTCTTTCTCTCTCTCTCTCTCTATATATATATATGTGTGTGTGTGTGTGTGTGTGTGTGTGTGTGTGTGTGTGTGTCTGTGTGTATTTTTTTTAATCATATCACCCCGAGCAAGGCGGTAATGCCACTGATGTGCAGGGGGCTACGTAAGAGTGAAAAGATTGGAAAAGAGAAAGCCGGAAACCACATCCTAAACAGGGAACAAGGGATGAGCCTCTTCACCTGTTCAATAGACGTGGGTGGAGTGTGAACCGGGCGATAGTTTAGTCTATCTACTCCAATTGTCTATCTACTCCAATGGAATAAAATGCTAAAAATATTGGAAGCAATAACAATAAATAGAAAAGGCCGACACTCAAGTGCACCAATTATGAATACGACTACAATGTGCTGAACGTATTTTGAAAATTTAAAAAACAAAAAAAACACTTCAATGTACACAAAGTAAGCGCCGCCTTTGCAAGGCTCGGGGCCATTCGTGGTAGAGGGTTACGTTAGGAGGCCATTTGTGCGTATACGAGTGGAAGATAACGGTTAACCCTAGCCTTGAACAGGTGAAGATTGTTGTGATAGTAGAAACATTCTGTAGGGAATCAGTTCCTCAGGGTAGTGGTTGACGGGAAGAAGCTGTTCGAATGGAACTTATTTCTCGCCGATGGAATACGGAGAGAACGTGGGTGGTTTGCTACTATGTAAGCGGCATGTGTTCTTGCCGTGAGGGTTTGACTTGTCGGAACCAGGGAATGTAGTTCGTCCGAGCACTTTCCGTGCAGGTAGTGATAAAGAAGCGAGAGTCTTGCCACATCTCGCCTGTGAGAATAATTTGTCACTCACAACGGATCGGTGAGGTTTTTGGTCCATCATAAGGTCTGAGAACCTTTCGCCCAAATACGAAAACAACATTATTCCAATTGTGACCTGATCTGGCTCTTGTAAAACTAAAGGATAGCAAGAGGAGTCGGGTAATTACTGGAGCAGTACAGGGAGCCGACCATTTTACCTGCATCATTAGCAATGAATCGTAGGTACGAATTCTACTTGAGGTCGAGTGTGAGTTTGAGGCTTTCAAGGCACAGTGCCTCCCCGAGAAAACATCCGTTCATGCTGATTGGTGGTAGTTTGGGGGTCAGAATGACGATGATGTGATACAACTAGCTTAGTTTTTGAGGCACTGAATATAACCAGCCAGGTTTTACCCTGTTAAGTAGTGATATGTTCCGGAAAGATATATATATATATATATATATATATATATATATATCGTTCATTCAGCAATGAATTAGAACACTCTCAGCTATTGGGCGTGTAAAATGATAATATACACGCTAAAAAGTCTGCCTTCTTCTACCGAGCGCCCATAACTCAGAGGTAGAATTGTCCACTGACGCCAATTCGGTCGGATTTTCAATCCTAGGTTAAAAGCAATCGGAGTCTAACCGTACTGATGAGCTGTAATACAGCGAAACAGATCTGTCTGCGGATGACTATATATATATATATATATATACATATATATATTCGAAGTAGGTAAGTAGTTTTGGCAGATGTAACCGGCTAGGACAATCTAGCAAGTAGCCCTAATGGGCCGGTACTCGTCATACTCGTCGTACTCGTCGTACTCGTATGCAGTATGCTTAGGCGTAGGTTTAGTCAATAGGCGTTCCAATAGGCGTAGTCCTAATCATCCCCGCCTTAGTCTGTATTTATGGCTGAAACCAGCCAATCGTGTTAGTGTGATGAGGGAACCAAGGTGTATGCATATTCATTACATCAGGTAGTTTGTGCAAGATCAGAAGAGAGATTGGTCGCCGATCTTTGACCCTCAAGTATTTTAGAGGTTCGCCTGTATATAGTGAACGGCATTGATGTTCACAACTCATCTGAGTATATTCTTAGGCAGATCATTGAAATAAAAAGAAAAAAAAAAGGGTTGGTACTTGGGGACACATACGTTGACGACTAAGGATCCGGAGGACTGGCTATTAACAACAGCCTTCATGGACCTACCTGGTAGTAAGGATTTTATAACTGGAGAACTAGTACAGTAAACCTTTGGGATATATAGTGCTATGGTACTAGAGGTGTGTTTGTCGGCAAGAGGCTCAATGATTTTGTTAGCGATGATAGTTAGGACGTCGGTAGTGAATCGGGCCGATCGAAAACCATATTGCTCGTCAGTGAAGAGGTTGGTTTTTGTTATAGGTGCTTACGACCTTCCTATTAATTGTGGCTTCTAAAACTTACTAATAGTACTGAGGAGACTGATGGGTTTGTACAGGGATTGGGAAGATCACGCGTCCGTGTTCTTGAATACCGGGCATACGCTTGACACCTTCCACAGGCGTGGAAAGGATTTTCTCCTTTAAGTAGCGGCCGAATATTATCGCTAAGATTGGAGATAATTCCGGGTTGATATTCTTAATGACAACCACTGGAATTTTGTCTGTGTCAGTGGCATTCTTAGTGTCAATTCTTTGATAAGTAGAGACCTCTCGTGCTGTAATGGTAATATTACTGTGAGCGTGCTCAGTGAGACGTGGGATGTTGGGGAGGGGATGGTCTTTGCCGTCTAACATTGGGTTAGAGGCAAAAATCGAGAGGAAGAGATACGAAATGGAGAGATAATTAATATATATGAGAGAGAGAGAGAGGGAGAGAGAGAGAGAGAGAGAGAGATGCCAAGTCTGTGAACGGAGATAATAATCCAGAAAGATCTATTTAATAATAAATATTAAGTGGTAGATATGGATAAAGAGCTCATTGGATATTATCCAGAGCAATACGATATACATAAAGGAAAACAACTCATCATCTAAAGTAGTTATAAGTTATAATCTATTTCGACAAGTTGATCAGCTCATCTGATCAGACCACGATTTTATACGGTATAAAATTTTTTCAGAACATACAAAAAAATCAATGACCCAAAATATAAATCTTTAATCTTATCTTGTAAGGGTCACAAAAGTTAGCAAATAAAAAGTTAATTGGGCAGAATGAGTGACCATAAATCCATGCACACGAATACGTATACATAGATATGAATACTTGCACACACACACACACACACACACACACACACACACACACACACACACACACACACAAGTACAAATATTTTATAGATATATATACACGATCGTATTCACACTCACAAACCCACATATGAAGACCATACATACGCGTATAATCAATGCGAGCACATATATACACAAGTATCCCAATCAACTTCTTCTTCTTCTTCTTCTATGTGCCCTGTCCCTTCAGGACGTAGGCGATCATGGATCTCCACGTCTCCCTATCCCTTGTGGCTCTTAGTATGTTTGCTCCTGTTGCTCCTGGCAACCCCCGTTCCGTCATCCACCTGATCAGGCCCTGCAAATATGTTATCCGCTGCCTTCCTCTGTCTCTCCTTCCTTCTATCTGACCAGTCAGTATCAGGTTCTCCAGGCTTTCCTTCCTCATTGCATGTCCCAGGAACTTCAGTTGTCTCTTCCTGATGATCAGCATCAATTTCCTTTTTGTTGCCATTCTTTCTAACACTTCGTCGTTGCTTGTATGCTCAGTCCACGATATCCGTAGCATCCTTCTGTAGAACCACATTTCGGCCGCTTCCAGTTTTGTCCTCATTTTCGATGATATTGTCCAGCATTCACAGCTGTACTGAAGAACTGACATCACGTAGCAGTCTAGCACTCTTTTCTTCGTTTCTATTGAGATCTTCCTGTGTGTTAGTATTTTGCTCATCTTCTGGAACGCGTCCTTTGCCATGCCAATTCGCCTTCGGATCTCCGTGTCGCACTTTCCATCTCCTGTTAGAACACTTCCTAGGTACTTAAATTCTTGGACTTGTTTGATTCTGTTATCCCCCACCTGTATTTGGCATTTTGTGTTGTATCTTTTGCTGATGACCATGCACTCAGTTTTCTTAAAGTTTATTTGTAGTCCCATCTTGTCACTCTCCACTGCTACTTTCTGTATGAGATCTTGCAGTTTCCTTTCCGTGTCCGCAATCAGTACTGTATCGTCCGCGTATCTTATGTTGTTCAGGTTGTGGCCTCCAATAATAAATCCTGGTGTGTCATCTAGGGTCCTCAAAATATTCTCGCTGTATAGGTTGAACAAATCCGGTGAAAAGACACAGCCTTGTCTTACGCCTTTTTCTATCTTTGTGTATCTACTGAGGTCGTTACCTGTCCGTATGCAGGCCGTTTGCTGCCAGTAGAGATTCTTGATTATTCTTATATCTTTGCCGAAAATGTCGAGGTTTCCTATCATTTCCATCAATTCTTTGTGTCGTATTTTGTCGAATGCTTTTACAGTTAAAAGAACCTACATTCAATTACATAAGATAAAGTACCTGTACACATATACAGGCATATATGTCAACTACACCAGAGGTTTCAACCACAATTTCTTCAATACGCAAAAATTTATGAAAGGATAGTTTACAGAAAAACGGAAGGGAATCTACAAGTTTGATAGAGTGGGATACACACCCACCTACATGCACACGAATAAGTACACACACACACACACACACATACACATATATATATATATATTGTAAGAAAGTTATAGAACATGTAGATTTTAAACCCACTGTTCAAGCATTTACTTTTATAAAGAGTGCTCGATATAAAGTAGACCTTTATTTCATTTCCACTTATCACCAGATGAGGAGCACTGATGCTCCGAAACATAAAAATTTTTGTGTAGTGATACTATGCTTTTATAAACTATTGTAACAACTAATACAATATATATATATATATATATGCGCGTGTGTGTGTGTGTCTGTGTGTCTGTGTCTGTGTGTGTGTCTGTGTCTGTGTGTGTGTGTGAGAGAGAGAGAGAGAGAGAGAGAGAGAGAGAGAAAGATAAAAATAACTGAAGGAGTAAATATATGCGAGGAGAAGAGCGAAAGAAAAAAACGAGAAAATTATTATGAAAGGAAAATCACTGAATGAAAGCGAAAATATGTAATAAAATTGCGATAATTTTTAAGAGAAAAATTTTTCGAGAGCGATTTTAAAATATCATTTTTCCATCAGCAATGAAAGAAAGTATGAGAAAAAAGAGAAGTCAATCATCAAGAGAGAGAGAGAGAGAGAGAAAGAGAGATTTGAAAAAGAAAAAAGGAAATAATGAGGAGTCTGAACAGTAAGGTGAGAATGAGTACGTTAGAAAAAAAAAATAAATGAAGAAGTAGAAAAAAAAAAGAGGAAAAAGTCAAAGAGGAGGAGTTGTAAAGGAACAAAAACAGAAGTTAAAAAACAAAACCGAGATCGGAAAAGTTCTTTCGTAAAATGGAAACAGCAGACGATAACAATTACGTAAAGAAATTACAGACACTATTTAAAAAAACAAAACAAAACAAAAACGAATTTAGAAAACCAGGATGGAAAAGAAAGAAAAAAAAAGTGAAGAAAATAGGAATACAAACGTGAAGAAAAAGAGAAAAGAATTTGAAAAGGAGAACAGAAATAGAAATCTGAGTAAAAATCAAAAAGATGAAGAGGTCAATAAGTAACCGTATGAAAAGGAAAGATTATGTCTAACATGGAAAATAGCGAAGGATAAAAGAAAGAGAAATTGATAAGGAAGAGAAACAAATACAATTCAAGTAAAGATTAAAAAGAGGACGAAGATGTTAGAAAGGAGAAAAGTGGAAAAAAAAAAAAAAAAGATATAAGATTTGCGAGCATGAGAGCGAGAAATATAAAGGGAAAGAAAGCGAATAAATAAAACAGTGATAAAGGTTGTTAAAAAAAGGCAGAAATAAGTGTTTAAAAAAACGTAACGTAAAATAAACAAATAAAAATTGCGGGGGTAATAAGAATGAATATTTGTTGCCTTTGTGATAATTATAATACCTCCGTATTTTGAGATCCCTTAATAAGTATCGAACCTACGATAATTAGTTTGTTAGACCAGCATTATAACCAATGTGCTGAGGATATGCTTGAGAAAAATTGTATATTAGAAAAATGCTGATAAGCGGGGGGGGGGAATGAAGTAACCGAGAAGTTTGGTATTGGCAGAAGCGAGTTAATTAGCAGGAGAAAAAATAGTTCATATACTGAGCGAAAGAAAACGGTAGGTCAAGTGTTGGAGACGGAAAGAAAGGGTTTGTGGGGGGGGAAAAAAATGCCCAAGTGTCCTGAAAATATGAAGGAAAAAATAAATAAATAAAAAAAATAAAAGGAAAGAAATTTTTTAAAAAGTGGGGAGGAATTAAAATAAAAAAACGAAGGGGAGAAATAAAAAAACACGGGGAAAATTTAAGAACAAATGGGGGAGAAATTTAAAGAAGAAAAAGAAAAATTATGGACCAAAACTTATTAAAATAAAACAAAGAAAAAGAAAAAATCCACAAATTAGGGGAGAAACAGAGAGAGGGAGAGAGAGAGAGAGAGAGAGAGAGAGAGAGAGAGAGAGAGATTGAGAATGTAACCATTTACTAAACGCAGCTTAAATGTGGCACAAGGCCAAAAGTATATCGCACCCAATGATGATAAAAATCACTAGTCAGTCTTAATTGATCTAACCAGACAAATTTGTTAACATTACACCACGAAATTCCCAAATATAGCGATTTACTAAGCATATCTTAGATGGGGTCGAAGACCGAAAGTATGCGAAACACTTAGTGAGGATCGAACTCACTACTCGGTCATAAGTGATCAAGCAAAGCAAACTTACTATTGCACCACATCAACGTTCAAAAGTGCGGAATTTATGCTTGAGCAAAATTAATGGAAGTAAATTAATTGAAAAAAATGAATGAAAATTCCGTTTTTTTTTTTAGGTTTGGTTTAATGGCGGATGAATGGAAGGAAAATGTTGAATGAGCGAATAATTGAACGACAAATTGTAACTGGAATGTAGAAGAAATAAATAGAGCTGAAAAGAATTCGAAAAGAAAGAGGGCAAAAAAGATTTAAGAGTAAAAATAACAAGTAATAAAAATATAGTTCGAAGGGAAAAATGAACGGCAAGAATATTTTTCAAATGCTATTGAAGGGGAAAAATACGAAAGGTGTAAAGAAAATAGGAAAATGTGTTTGGGAGAATGTAGAAGAAGAAAAAAATCAGAGAGAGAGAGAGAGAGAGAGAGAGAGAGAGAGAGAAAGTCAGTCAGTTAAGTGCCACACGTGATACACGCTTGGGCGATCATGTCTCGAAAGAGACATGACTGACTGGGCAGAAGATTATCCCACAGTAGGTTGCCATTGCTTTCTGCAGTAGACTGGTTGCCAGCCAAGGCTATAGAACCCAATCTGTCCTGTTATTGAACCCATAACTGGACAGAAGAGACGGATTAATACCTTTGCCAAGGGTATTTGCGTGTAAGTGAAAGCAATGAATTCAGCTGGAATTCGAACTCGGCTCCCCGATTTCTCGTTCTGAGCCGCACATCCTCAAAAGAGAGAAAGCAAGTTAAGTAAAAGAATAACTTATTCTTAAGTTATTGTGGAAAATAGTTAAACGAAAAAGTAGTGATTTTTTAATTTTTTTTACGGTTTATGGCATCTGCTTATGCGCATTGGTATAGTAAAGGTTTTTTACAGGTTATTTAAAGCCAGAAAATATCTTTTTAGATTGCAAGAACTTTTTTTTAGATAAGATACACGTTCTACTAATTAAGCTGTAGGGAGATAAGGTGGACATACATTTTTCTCCTGGGTTATTTTCGCGTAAGTAAATACAACAAACGCGGCTGAAATTGAAACTCAGCACTCCTATTTTCAATTCCAGGTGGTTGTCCATTACACCAGCCGCACATCCAAGCTCACAGAACCTGCTATTCCCAAGCGGTCACTCATTTAGTTACTTAGCTTCGTAGGTCGTACGAATACCGGTGTTTCAACGTGATATGGCCGTAAGAAAAAAAACAAAAAAACAGTTGAAGCTCTCAACAATGAAGAAAATTTGAAAATAATTTTTTAAAAAATCGAAGAATAAAAAAAAAATGGAAAATAACGCGTTGGAACAAGGCGGGGCATCAGAATATAAAAAAAAATGAATGACGATTTAAGGCGAAATAAATAAATCGGGAAAATAAATTAGAACGTCATTTGCCATTAACAGCGTTGAGGGGAACTGGGAAAGAAAGCGCGCGAAAAAGATATGAAAACGCGCATGCGCGCAAGCATACACATGAAAACATATAGACTCCTGATGCTGTAAGGTTTTCTTTTTTTTCTTTTCTTTATTTGTCAAAGTTCTTTCTCGCTTTATTTCACTCTTAATTTATCTTTGTTTCTTTCACATTTGTAAACCTCTTCGATACAAATGTGAAGAAGCGGAATTACGTGAACAATTTCGTTGAATGCGTACACATTGTTATGCCTGTGTTCGACTGAATCCAATGCAGTCCTTGCAGACAAAACTTGGCTGACACAAATTATGGTCTAAAATACCACAAAATACCCGACTATATCACACACATATTACCTATAAATATGCTATTATAGAGAACTTTTCATTCGCATTATTCCAAGATAAACTTACGAATTTACGCAGGCATCTTCTGCTTTGACTATATTTTTTGTCTCACGCAGTGAGACCCACAGTCTTCGGTCTAAACATTCGTTTGTGTTATGTATACGAGCACCGATATACAAACATTCACACTTTGATACACGGATCATAACTTCTAAAATTTTAGGGATACTTGCACGACATAGGTATAAATATGTGAATATTTTGTAAAGAAAAATTAATAAAAGCGGCAGATGTAGGCTAAACAAAAGGAAAATATTAATTTCTTTACGCACGCATGCGCAAATGGATATTAAACTTACGCCTTTTTTTTTTCACTTCTTTTAAATGTCTAAGCAAAAGAATAGATACCCTCAACGCAACATTAAAAAGAATTAGCTGAATGAGAGAAGGTGCGAAAAAGAGAAAGAAAAAACGAGGGGTGCGAAAAGGAGAAAGAAAAAAAGAGGGACTCGCGAAAAAGAGAAAGAAAAAAGAGATAGGCGCAAAAAGAAGAAAGAAAAAAAGAGAGAGGTGCAAAAAAGAGAAAGAAAAAAGAGAGGCGCGAAAAAGAGAAAGAAAAAGAAAAAAAAAGAGAGAGGCGCGAAAAGGAGAAAGAAAAAAAGAAAAAAAGAGAAGTACGACAAAGAGAAAAAGAAAAGAGAAAGAGGTGCGAAAAAGAGACAAGAAAAGAGAAGGCGCAAGCAAAAGAAAAAGGTGCGAGAAAAAGGCACTAGGAAAAAAAGACGCGAGAAAAAAGAAAAAGGCGTGGAAAATAAAAGAAAAAGGCGCGAGAAAAAAAGGCGCGAGTAAAAAAGAAAAAGACGCGAGTAAAAAAAGAAAAAGACGCGAGTAAAAAAAGAAAAAGAGGCGAGAAAAAAAGATAAAAGAGAAGTCTCCGAAAACAAAAACGAGAAGGCGTCAAAATAGAAAGTGCGAAAGAGGGGGGAAGAGAGAGGTACTTGAAAAGCGAGACGAGAAACAAAGAGGGAGAGAGAGAGAGAGAGAGACGAGAAACTGAGAGAGAGAGACGAGAAACTGAGAGAGAGAGACGAGAAACTGAGAGAGAGAGAGATGTGAAGCAAAGAGAGAGAAAGAGAGACGAGAAACAAAGAAAGAGAGAGAGAGAGAGAGAAAGAAAGAGAGAGAGACGAGAAACAAAGAGAGAGAGAGAGAGAGGGACAATAAACAAAGAGAGAGCGAGAGAGCGAGACAAAGAATAAAAGACAAAAAATGACAAAGAGGGAACGAATTGAATTAAAAAAAAAAGAATAAAAGAAATAAAAATAGAAAGATAAAGGCTTAAAAATAGTGGGTAAAAATCAAAAACAATTAAATCAATTCCCCAATCATAAAAAACTAATGTTAAATGTAACACAACTGAAATAGGGAACCAGCCACAAAGAAGTCCTAGCAAAATGAAATCTTGATAGGTAGATAGAAAGTAGCTATGGAGTGGAATGTTATAAGAAAATGCAAGGAAAAAAAAAAAAATCAACCGACAAAAGGGCACACAAATGAAAGAAAAAAAAATCCCGATTTGAGCGACCTCTCGCGGAATGAGAAACCGAAGGGAAAGAGTGAATAACTCTATTCTGTATTTTATTTATTTATTTATGTGCGATAATATTAATAATAAAATTAAGTGGGGGGTGAGGAGAAAACGGAACGGAACATTATTATTGAAAGAGACAAAAACAGAAAGATTCAAGTAGGAACGTGTTAGTAGGAAGAGAGTGAAGAAGATGCAAACATCTCTCTTCATCTTACAAAAGATGAAGGGAAGACAGACTGCTTTTGCACTAGTAGTACGACTGGGAGATGAAGTATTGAGCTCCGTTGACAAGATGTGTTCTGAGCGCGTTCGATTTTTCATTCGTATCAACCTTGGCACCGATGCACTTCGATTTATACGAGGTTTTTGGAGGCATCATATTTATTAGTTGACCGCCAGTCAACGTGCGCACAAGGCAGTTATATAGAAGCATAAGTATGCATAGACATTTTGAAGGTTTGTATCTGTGCGCATGTGTTTGGTGTGTGCGCTCATTATGTGTGCACATGATTATATGTGTAGGTATTAGAAAAAAAAACTATGATTAATCTGATACAGATTGAAACCTGTTGAGAATACACAATTAAGTAGTCTGAAACAGTAACGTGTCAAACGTTACATACACCATATTAATTTGAAGTTTTGTTTAACGGCATTTCAATCTCTGTGGGTTATTTAATGCCAAAAACGTGGTGTTTTAAGTTAGTTTTTTTTTAATGTTTAATTATAGCAAGGACGTTGATTTAGTCAGATCTTGACGAAATTTTTTATTTTTTTTAATTTAGAAAACTGAAGGTAAGGACACATGGCTCAGTGGATGTAGACGTTGGTTAGTTCCTGTGACTTGACCCAAAGAGTTGTGCGTTCAATACTAGACTACAGCAGTGGTTAACAAGTAACTCGCAGGGTTAGAGGGGGATAACTCGTGATTCCAATCGAGGCATTACTACGCAAAGAATGAGAATGATATATCCCAGTGATTGTAATAAAGGTTTCAGTTTTTTCGAAGAAGGCCGGAGCGTACAACGGCCGAAACGTCGCACAAATGACAACAAAGATGCGGACAATAGTCCGAATAATGTAAACACTGTAAATATTACCTCATCTCAGTAATGCAGACAAATATTAAAACTGAAGATATCTTCGACTGTTGTAATTAAAAACGCATTACTGGTAATAATTTTTTCCTTCAAAAATGTATTATGGAAATTTATTTTCCTTCAAAAATGTATTATGGCAATAATTTTTCCATCAAAAATTTATATATTTCTATAAAAGTTTATTTTTATGTATATATTTCCATAAAAATATTTTTATACTTCCATAGACTTTTGACCCCAGTTTGGAGGTTAACTATTTGCCCATAGCTGGGACCCTAACTGGTGCTTCCACTTCGAGTCAAGGGGGACTTGGGAACAACAGCAATCGTCGTCGTCGTCCTGCGGCCTTGGCCGAGATAGAACTCACTACACCCCTCCAGTATTCCCTGTGCATTTGGAACCCTGGCGCAGTTTATAGCGAAATTCATATTCTTGTCAAATAGCTTAATACTTGATGCTTCGCCAGGGCTACCAAGGGTGTTTTTATTGTGACACCAACACTAGATGGGTTGTCTCCAGGCCCCATTCTGTTATTTAACCCATAACTGGAGGGAAATGACGGATTAATACCTTTCCCAAGAGTACCAGTGCTTAAGTGAATGCAGGATACTCAACTGGAATTCGAACTCGGCTCATCGATTTCTCTTTCCAAGCCGACATCCACTGCACCACAACACATATCCATCACTGAACACTTACAGAGCCTGGTGTTCCCAAGCAGTCTACCATCTAGGTACTGACCAGGCTCAACGTTGCTTAACTTCGGTGATCGAACGAGAACCCGTGTATTCAACGTGATATGCCGTAAGCTATCAGCAATTAAGAGGTCGTTCCATGCTCATCGCAACTTCCCCAACAGAGGCCCTGCTGCCGAATGTAGTTTATCGTCATATCCAAGGCCACCATATTATTAAGACAATACCAACAAATCTATGACGAGTAATAAATGCTTATTAAATTAAACCAAAACTAAAAATGGGATACTGCTGCCAAATGATAGAATCTAAAAGTGGGTGAGGATTAACTTTTCTACTACACACACATGTCCTACACAAATGAAAACTCGCAGCATTTTTTCCCTGGTTATCGGACAACATTAATTTAACCGTGCTACTGGATTGGCATCTCGGTCTCATCAATCCTTTTACTGTTGAGATAGTTAAACAAAACTGCCACTTTTACTTCAACAGTTACTTTTTACCGAACTTCACACATTTGGAAAATCTGTCCAATTATTTTCTTCACTCATAAGTACAAACTTCAAAGATTTAAATGCAACAAAAAGCGCCATCTTCTGAATTGTTAATCCCCTTCATCTTTTGTTTTCTTTTTCTCATTCCTCTTTATTCTCAGTTTTCACCTTCACTTTCACTCCATTTTTGTTTTATTTCTCATTTCTCCTTATTCTCTTTCACTTTCACTCCATTTTTTGATTTTTTTTCTCATTCCTTCTTATTCTCAGTTTTCTCCTTCACTTTCAGTCTATCTTTTGTTTTTCTCTCATTCCACGTTATTCTCAGTTTTCTCTTTCACTCCATCTTTTGTTTTTTTCTCATTCCTCCATATTCTCAGTTTTCTCTTTCACTTTCACTCCATCTTTTGTTTTTTTCTCATTCTTCCTTATTCTCAGTTTCCTCTTTCACTTTCTCTCCATTTTTTTCTCATTCTTCCTTATTCTCAGTTTTCTCTTTCACTTTCACTCCATCTTTTGTTTTTTTCTCATTCTTCCTAATTCTCAGTTTTCTCTTTCACTTTCTCTCCATTTTTTGTTTTTTTCTCATTCTTCCTAATTCTCAGTTTTCTCTTTCACTTTCACTCCATCTTTTGTTTTTTTCCTATTCCTCATTATACTCAGTTTTCACTTTCACATTCAATCCATTTTTTTTTTCATTCCTCATTATTCATAGTTTTCTTTTTCACTTTCACTCCAATTTATTTTTTCATTCCTCCTTATTCTCAATTTTCTCTTTCACTTTCACTCCATCTTTTGTTTTTTTCTCATTACTCCTTATTCTCAGTTTTCTTCTTCACTTTCACCCCATCTTTTGTTTTTTTTCTCATTTCTACTTATTATCTGTTTTCTCTTTCACTTTCTCTCCATCTTTTGTTTTTTCCCGTTACTCCTTCTTCTGAGTTTTCTCTTTCGCGTTCAATCCATTTTTTTTTCATTTCTCCTTATTCTTAGTTTTCTCTTTCACTTTCACTCCATATTTTTTTCTCATTCATTCTTATTCACAGTTTTTTCCTTCACTTTCACTCAATCTTTTGTTTTTTTATCAATCCTGCAAATTCCCAGTTTTCTCCTTCAATTTCACTCCATCTTTTGTTTTTTTTCTCATTCCTCCTTATTCTCAGTTTTCACCTGCATTTTCTCTCCATTTTTTGTTTATTTCTCATTCCTCCTCATTCTCAGTTTTCTCCTTCAATTTCACAGCATCTTTTGTTTTGTTTTTTTCTTATTCCTCCCTATTCTCAGTTTTCTCCTACAATTTCATTCCATCTTTTGTGTTTTTCTCTTTCCTTCTTATTCTCAGTTTTCTCTTTTATTTTCTCTCCATATTTAGTTTTTTTCTCATTCCTCCTTATTCTCACTTTTCTTTTTCACTTTCACTCCATCTTTTTGTTTTTCTTTTCTCATTCCTCCTTATTCTCAGTTTTCTCCTTCACTTTCACTACATTTTTTGTTTTTTTCTCTGTCCTCCTTATTCTCATTTTTCACTTTCACTTTCTCTACAACTTTTGTTTTTATCTCATTCCTCCTTATTCTCAGTTTTCTCCTTCACTTTCAATCCATTTTTGGTTTTCTTTTTCTCAATCCTCATTATTCTCAGTTTTCTCTTTCACTTTCACTACATCTTTTGTTTTTTTCATTCCTCCTTATTCTCAGCATTCTCCTTCATTTTCACTCCATCTTTTGTTTTTTTTCTCATTCCTCCTTATTCTCAGTTTACACCTTTCACTTTCGTTCTATTTTTTCTCATTCCTCCTTATTCTTAGTTTTCTCCTTCACTTTCAGTCCAGCTTTTCCTTTTTTCTCATTCCTGCATATCCTCAGTTTTCTCTTTCACTTTCGCTAACTCTTTTGTTTTTTTCATTCCTCCTTATTCTCAGCATTCTCCTTCACTTTCACTCCATCTTTTGTTTTTTTTTCGCATTCCTCCTGATTCTCAGTTTTCCCTTTCACTTTCACTCCATTTTTTGTTTCCTTTTTTTCATTCCTCCTTATTCTCAGCATTCTCCTTCACTTTCACTGCATCTTTTGTTTTTTTCTCAATCCTCCTTATTCACAGTTTTCCCCTTCACTTTCATTACATCTTTTGTTTTCTTCCCAATACTCCTTATTCTCGTTTTTCTCTTTCTCTTTCACTCCATCTTTTGTTTTATTTTTCTCATTCCACCTTATTCTCAGTTTACACCTTTCACTTTCGTTCTATTTTTTCTCATTCCTCCTTATTCTCAGTTTTCTCCTTCACTTTCACTTCGTCTTTTTTCTTTTCTCATTCCTCATTATTCTCAGTTTTCTCTTTCACTTTCACTCCATTTTTTTGTTTTCTTTTTCTCATTCCTTCTTATTCTCAGTTTTCCCCTTCAGTTTCACTCCATCATTTTTCTTTTCTCATTCATCATCATACTCAGTTTTCTCTTTCACTTTCACTCCATCTTTTGTTTTTTTTCTCATTCTTCCTTATTCTCAGTTTCCTCATTAACTTTTACTCCTTTTTTTGCTTTTTTTTATTCCTCCTTATTCTCAGTTTTCTCTTTCACTTTCACTCCATTTTTTGTTTTCTTTTTCTCATTCCTCCTTATTCTCAGTTTTCTCCTTCACTTTCACTCCATTTTTTGTTTTCTTTTTCTCATTCCTCCTTATTCTCAGTTTTCTCCTTCACTTTCACTACATGTTTTGTTTTTTTCTCTTTCCTCCTTATTCTCATTTTTCTCTTTCACTTTCTCTACAACGTTTGTTTTTATCTCATTCCTCCTTATTCTCAGTTTTCTCCTTCACTTTCAATCCATTTTTGGTTTTCTTTTTTTCAGTTCTCATTATTCTCAGTTTTCTCTTTCACTTTCACTACATCTTTTGTTTCTTTCATTCCTCCTTATTCTCAGTATTCTCCTTCACTTTCACTCCATCTTTTGTTTTTTTTTCTCATTCCTCCTTATTCTTAGTTTTCTCCTTCACTTTCAGTCCATCTTTTCCTTTTTTCTCATCCCTGCATATCCTCAGTTTTCTCTTTCACTTTCACTACATCTTTTGTTTTCTTTTTCTCATCCCTCCTTATTCTCAGTTTTTTCCTTCACTTTCACTCCATCTTTTGTTTTCTTTTTCTCATCCCTCCTTATTCTCAGTTTTCCCCTTCACTTTCATTACATCTTTTGTTTTCTTCCCAATCCTCCTTATTCTCGGCTTTCTCTTTCACTTTCACTGCATCTTTTGTTTTTTTTTCTCATTCCTCCTTAATCTCAGCTTACACCTTTCACTTTCGTTCTATTTTTCTCATTCCTCCTTATTCTTAGTTTTCTCCTTCACTTTCAGTCCATCTTTTCCTTTTTCTCTTTCCTGCATATCCTCAGTTTTCTCTTTCACTTTCACTCCATCATTTGTTTTTTCTCAATCCTCCTTATTCTCAACATTTTCCTTCACTTTCAATCCATCTTTTTTTCTTTACTCATTCCTCATTATTCTCAGTTTCCTCTCTCAATTTCACTCCATTTTTTTGTTTACTTTTTCTCATTCCTCATTATTCTCAGTTTTCTCTTTCACTTTCACTACATCTTTTGTTTTTTTCTCATTCCTCCTTATTCTCAGTTTTCTCTTTCACTTTCACTCCATTTTTTGTTTTCTTTTTCTCATTCCCCCTTATTCTCAGTTTTCTCTTTCACTTTCACTCCACCTTTTGTTTTTCTCATTCCTCCATATTCTCAGTTTTCTCTTTCACTTTCTCTCCATCTTTTGTTTTTTTTTTCATTCCTCCTTATTCCCAATTTTCTTCCTCACTTTCTCTCCATTTTTGTCTCATTTCTCCTTATTCTCAGTTTTCTCCTTCACTTTCAGTACAAATTTTGTTTTTTTTCTCATTCCTTCTTATTGTCAGTTTTCTCCTTCACATTCAGTCCATCTTTAGTTTTTTCTCGTTCCTCCTTATTCTCAGTTTTCTCTTTCACTTTCACTCCATCTTTTGTTGTTTTTCTCATTCCTCCTTATTCTCAATTTTCTTCTTCACTTTCAGTCCATCTTTTTTTTTTCATTCCTCCTTATTCTGAGTTTTCTCTTTCACTTTCACTCTAGTTATTGTTTTTTTTTCTCGTTCCTCCCCATTCTGAATTTTCTCTTTCACTTTCACTTTCACTCCATCTTTTGTTTTTTTCCTCATTCCTCCTTATTCTCAGTTTTCTCTTTCACTTTCACTCCATTTTTTGATTTTTTTTCTCATTCCTCCTTATTCTCACTTTTCTTTTTCACTTTCATTCCATGTTTTGTTCTTTTTCTCATTCCTCCTTATTCTCAGATTTCTCCTTCACTTTCAGTCCATCTTTTGCTTTTTTCTCATTCCACCTCATTCTCAGTTTTCACTCCACCTTTTGTTTTTTTTTCATGCCTGCTTATTCTCAGTTTTCACCTTCACTTTCACTCCATTTTTAATTTTTTTCTCATTCCTCCTTATTCTCAGTTTTCTCTTTCACTTTCACTCCAACTTTTGTTTTTTTTCATTCCTCCTTATTCTCAGTTTTCTTCTTCACTTTATCTCCATGTTTTTCTCATTCCTCCTTATTCTCAGTTTTCTCCTTCACTTTCAGTCCATCTTTTGTTTTTTTTCTCATTCCTCTTTATTCTCAGTTTTCTTTAACCCTTCCACTCCATGTTTTGTTTCTTTTTTCTCATTCTTCCGTATTCTCAGTTTTCTCCTTCTCTTTGACTCCATTTATTCTTTTTTTTTTCATTCCTCCTTATTCTCAGTATTTTCCTTCTATTTCAGTCCATCTTTATTTTCTAATTCCTCCTTATTCTCAGTTTTCTCTTTCACTTTTACTCCAGTTTCTGTTTTTTTTTCTCGTCCTCCTTATTCTCTGTTTTCTCTTTCACTTTCGGTCCATCTTTTGTTTTTCCTCATTCTTCCTTATTCTCAGTTTTCTCTTTCACTTTTACTCCAGTTTCTGTTTTTTTTTTCTCGTCCTCCTTATTCTCTGTTTTCTCTTTCACTTTCACTACATCTTTTGTTTTTTTCTCATTCCTCCTTATTCTCAGTTTTCTCTTTCACTTTCACTCCATTTTTTGTTTTCTTTTTCTCATTCCCCCTTATTCTCAGTTTTCTCTTTCACTTTATTTTTTGTTTTTTTTCTCATTCCTACTTATTCTCAGTTTCCTCCTTCACTTTCAGTCCATTTTTTGTTTTTTCTTATTCCTCCTTATTCTCAGTTTTCTCTTTCACCTTCACTCCATCTTTTCTTTTTTTCTCGTTCGTCCTTATTCTCATTTTTCTCTTTCATTTTAACTCCATCTTTTGTTTTTTTTCTCATTCCTTTTTATTTTCATTTTTCTCTTTCACTTTCACTCCATTTTTTGTTTTCTTTTTCTCATTCCTCCTTATTCTCAGTTTTATCTTTCACCTTCACTCCATCTTTTTTTTTTCTCGTTCCTCCTTATTCTCAGTCTTCTCCTTCACTTTCACTCCCTGTAACACTCCAGCGCACTCATGAGATTCCCGCCTTGCTTGCGGCGAAATGATAAAAAAAGCCTTTCGCTACTCTGTCGCTATTGACGTGGCAAATGTTCAAACCCGCCACATTACTCATTTCCAAATTTTCAAACCTTTACAGCTAAGACCCGCCATATTACGTATACGGGAGTCAAATTATCCCATTAGTAAAGAAGAAGTCCTATTCGGTATTCAGATAACTTCTTCCCAATATCCGCTATGTTCTGGAATAGACTCTCCATAATCTACTTTGAACAGCCTCATTCAGTACTGTCTGTCTTAAAAAAAACAAAAAAACCCCAAAAAACCACTTACCTCAGTTTGGGAAGGTCGAATATTGTAACGGTTCTCGAAGAGTAAGAACCCAATATAGTTCAGATTTCGGTCTAGTCTTTTTCCTTTTGCTTTCGTAATAAAGCTTCTTTTTTTTTTTTTTTAAATCTGTTCACCCAAAGTAAGGCAATAAAGCAACTAGGACGTAAAGAGTATGAAGAAAAGGAAGGAGGAAGAGAGAGAGCAGGTGCTAACGGACGGGTTGCTTCAGCCTCAGGGGAAGTGTGCCCAACTAAACTGGAAGCAAGTGATCTATTGATATTTATGGTCTCGGTAAGGAGGATTGTGGGAAGTGTTACCCTCCTTATAAAAATCGTCCTTCGTACTCTTTGGGTTGCTGTTCTTCTGGCCGGCGCGTGACTGGTTAATTGTTGTGCTGAAAAATATTAGTTTTCTTTCTTCTGTTACTAGACCTTTTGCAACCCTTACCAGGCTCTTGCTGCTCTTTTCTGGGTTCTCCCCATTTTTTTTCTGCGTCGAAGGCATGTTTTTGTTTTTTTCGACAAGGGTTACTGAGTTAATTTTGACTGGATTAACAGCATATCCACTCCTGACGGGTTATTTAATGCCGAACTTTAATTTTTTGGGGAGCTTTTAAGTAATAAAATTAGGATATAAGTTATTCTGCTTTCACAATTGAGTACATGGTAGATGATACTCAGCTTTTATGCATATACATGTTTGTATAAATATAATTACTTGAGGAAGTTTTATGTTGTAGTTTTGTTGAAGTTATGTTTGATTTCTTTAAAAAATTCGTAGGGTTATAAATGGATTAATGTCGTGAAAAATTTTTCATGTTGAGTGATATATTGTTCGTGATTTTTAATATAAAAATGTATTGCTTGTATTTTTGCTCTAAACATATTTTTAATACTTTTATAGGGTTTCGTTTTTGTTTGGTGAGGGGGTCATAGCAGCGACCAACCCTGATCAAAGAAGACTTGGAAACAACAGCATGTAAGAGGTGGTTCCACGCTTTTCAAAACCTCCAATCCGCCAATCAGAGATTTCGCTGCCAGGTGTAGTTAATCGTCATACCCAGGACTATCAGTCCTCTTATATTATAGAGAATATTGGTCAATCTCCTCATAGATGAAGAAGAGCCTTTAAACTGCCGAAATGTAGTTCTAGAGAAGGATGTAGAATACCATTGACCGAACATGTGAGCAACGATGATGCTTTAGAGAAAATGAAAACTAAAAGGACATTTATCTAATCGTATTTATAAATGGAAATTGTATCGGTACCCCGATAAATATCAAAAATTGATAATCGAAAAAATCGGGTTATAGAAGGAATGGGACGATTTTAATCAAATTTGATACACTCATAGACAAAGACATAAGAAACGATATTCTGAAGTTTCAAGGTTGCAGTTCTTACAATAGTGCAGAAAATCGATAATATATATATAAAAGGAAGATGTTTGTGTGTGTGTGTCTGTTTCTCTGCCTGTATGTCTGTATTTTTTTCAGCCCTTTTATTTTAGTTTTTGCTTTGGGTTTGGCTCTAAGTAGGTATAATTGTAGTTCTTAGTCTCAGCCATGATACCATTTACTCAGAGGACTTATTTAGCCTTCAAAATTCAGTTTACGACGAAAAAGACTTATTTGATATCGATACTAGGAAATGAAAATTTGACTTACAGTCATTCATTTTTCTTTCAGTCTACGGTTTCGCTTTAACTGGAAACAACTATTACTTTTTAGTCTTTCGTGCCAACGTCCAAAGAGTCTGAGTTCCAGGACCATGGATTAGTTTTAAAGCTTTTATTGCACCCGAGCAACGCCGGGCTATACTGCTAGTACGTAATATCGGAAAGAAATAGCTGAAATGCCTAAAGTACGTAATGGGTGAAAAAGAGCTGGGAAAATTGGATACTCACAGGACAGATTGAAAGCAAGGGAAACAGAGAAGAACAACACACATAGCCTACCTAGCCACTATGAGGAATTAAATGGCGAAATAAAATTTAGGAGAGCTAATCAAACGCAACTTATCGACATAATGAAGACTACATTGAGTGTGAAAGAATATGAGAAAAAAAAAACATTAAGGAGATAGAACAATAAAAAAAAGGGTTAAGACAGAAGTTTAAAAAACGGCATTGCGAAACATGAATCAGTCGTTCCAACTAGCCAGCTATGGAAAAATAGCAGGGTCGACTGAATTTCTAGCTTCGATTGGCAATCACTTTAAGAAAAGAACAACGATTTCCAAACGGTGGGGAGGCCAAAAGGAGATGTGTATAATAATCATGGATACTAACTAGTCATTCAGTCAGTCAGTTAAGTGCCATACGTGATACACGCTATGGCGATCATGTCTTGAAAGAGACATGACTGACTGGGCAAAACTTATCCTACAGTAGGTTGCCATTACCTGCTGCGGTAGGCTGGTTACCAGCCAAGGCTATAGAACCCAATTATTTAACCTATTATTTATTATTTATGTCCTATTATTTAACCCATAACTGGAGGGAAAAGACGGATTATTACCTTTCCCAACGGTCAAGGAATTCAAATGAAATTTGAACTCTGCTCCTCGATTTCTCATTTCAAGCCGATATCTACTGCACCACAATGCACATCCGGGTAATGACTAGGATAGCTTAAATAACGGGTTTTTTTTCTAATGACATAATTCCTTATGGGTCAGTTAATAAACCGAGATTTTCCTAATAGCTTGAGTAACCTTTTCTTTTTACAAAAATTTATTGCTTGTAATTTGTTCTTTTATTTATTTTTTTAAAATTCATACTCTTCTTTTTACCTCAGGCTGTTCACGATTTACCCATAGCTGGGACCCCTAACAGGGGCTACCACTCCGGATCAGAGTGAACCTGGGAACAATACCTAATATATGCTTCTATGCTCCTCAAAACTTTCCGATCAGAGATTTTTCTTTTGGAGATAGTTTATCTTCAGACCCAAGATGGGGGTATCTTGTGAGGATAGCCCTTTCTAGTAGGCTAGTGTGCTAGCTATCACCTTGTGGCAGCCTTTAGATTACATAATGTATTGGGTTGTTTAGAGTTAGTGATTAGAGCCTTATTGATGAAGAACGTTCAAGATAGACCCTAGTCGTCACTAGAAATGACCACCAAATCAAGAGACTGATTTAGAATAACGCGCATTATACATTGGACACTAAATTTATGAACATCCACCATCCATTAGCTCTTAGTGAAGCTTAGGTACTCAAATAGCTATGATATCATCTTAGTGAAAACAATCTTTCTGATCGCTTCTCTACCTGTGATTTGTTGTATAAACGCAATGAAAATGCAGCCTTTATAAAGTAAATTGTGACGGGTGATGAGAAGTGGTTTGTTTACAGCAATGTTCAGTGAAAAAGATCCTGGAGTAAGTGACATGAGTCAACTTTTGCTACTCCAAAAGCAGGTCTTTATCCTAAGAAAGTCATTTTGTGTATCTGCTTGGATTGGAAAAGAATGCTGTGCTTTGAGCTTCTACCAAGTGACCAGTCAACCGATTCTGAAAAGTACTGTTGAGAACTGGATAAATTAAAGGTAGCAATTCAAGAAAAACACCCAGAATTAGCAAACAGGAAAAGTAATGTTTGAATAATGTCGGACCTCATATTTCTTTGACAACCCGGCAAAAAGTGTTGTAATTTGGCTGGGATGTGTTACCTCACCCGCAATATACCCCATATTCATTTATTTAGGTCATTGAATAATCTCAGTGGTAAAAAAGTTTGATTCTTCGGATGACATTAAAAAACACCTTAGCGAGTATTTTGACGAGGAAACACCATAACTCTGGTAAAGACGAAATCTTTAAGTTAAAGAAAAAATGGAGAAAGGTGCAAAAAAAAAAATGTTCATGCCTAGTTGAATAAATATTTAATCGCATAATTTTTTGTGTTTTAATTTCCTTTAAAAATCGGCATGCACTATCCGGAAAACCCAATACATAGGCCGGATTTAATGTACATGTAAATAACAGTGTGAGAAAATAAATAATTATTCGGAAGAGAACATGAGAAAATGCAGAGGTATATTGATTTACAGGGCTAGGTCGAACGATATTATTATCATCATCATTATTATTAGCAGTATATCCATGGACATAATGGACGTGCGCATCGTATAATGGTTTAATTACATTCACTTCCGAGCAAATAGCAACGGATAAAAAGGTAATAATCCAACACTTCTCCCCCCAGCTATAGGTTGAATAGCTAGGGTTATCCTTATTTGACAATTAGAGTAGAAGAATCTCTGAATTCAAAACAATATGTAGCTCTTACGAAGCGCACGCTATAAAGATCGTTGAGTTCACAGTGACGATGCGCTTGATATTATCTTATATATATATATATATATATATATATATATATATACAGGGTATAATGGGTAAATTGTCGGCATTTTATATTTTTAATTCCGAGCATAAGCGTTGTTTTTTTTTTTTGACTACAAAGTATAGTAAGGTCAGTTGGGCACCAGCTATGAAAAAAGAGCACCATGTCAAAATTCAGTCCATCAAAAATTTACAAACGAAATTTTAATATTTCAATTATATTATATTTATTTCTATAAAGACAATAAAGAAAACATTTTAATTATAAAATATGTGTCTGTGAAATGTGAGTAAAAGACTGACTTAATTGATTCTACTTCTTCTTTTATGTGCCATGTCCCTTCAGGACGTAGGCGATCATGGCTTTCCACATCTCCCTGTCCCTGATGGACCTTAGCACGCTTTCTCAAGTTGCACCATGCAACCCTCATTCCGTCATCCACTTGATCAGGTCCTTCAAATATGTTATCCGCTGCTTTCCCCTGCCTCTTTTCCCCTCTATCTGGGCTGTTAGTATCAGGTTCTTCAAGCCGTCCTTCCTCATTGGATGTCCCAGGAATTTTAGTTGTCTCTTCCTGATGCTCAGTATTAATTGCCTTTTCGTCTCAATCCTTTCCAAAATCTCGTCATTACTCATATGCTCGGTCCATGATATCCACAGCATCCTTCTGTAGAACCACATTGCAGCTGCTTCAAGTTTTTCCTTCATCTTCGAAGATATTGTCCAACATTCACTACCATATTGACGAACCGACATCACATAGCAATCCAGTACTCTTCTCTTTGTTTCTAGCGAAATTGTCCTGTTTCTTAATACTTTACTCAACTTCTGGAATGCTTCTTTCGCCATGCTAATTCGCCTTCGGAATCTTAGTGTCGCACTTTCCGTCTTCTGTTAGAACACTTCCTAGATATTTAAATTTCTGTACCTGCTTGATTTTAGAGTCACTCATCTGTAAGTGTCATTTTCGGCTGTCCTTTTTGCCGATGACCATGCTTTAATGATTACACTGAAAATTTATATATATATATATATATATATATATATATATATATTTATATATATAAACAGAAACGTAATATTTTAATTAGAAATGTACTGCTTGAAATAAGGTTGATGCCAATGGTGATTTTATTGAATAAATTTACTCTTTAGTATTTAAAAATATTTTTGTGTAACTTTCATAAATATATCAGTCAAAATGAGATTTCATTATTATTTTAATTTTTTTGTAATTTAGACTACAATTCATTCCTCGCAACCTCTCTATCATATATATATATATATATATATATATATATATTGTCATCGGCAGACTGATCTGTTTCGCTGTATCACAGCTCATCAGTACGGTTAGACATCCGATTGCCTTTACTCTGGATTGAAAATCGTCAGTTGGCGATTATACCTCTGAGCTATGGGCACTCGGTAGAAGGAAGGCAGACTTTTAGCGTATGATGTATCATACACCAGTAGCTAGAGTTCTCTAATTCATTACTGAATGAGCGATACATATGGTTATTAAAGGAGAAAAAGCAGATTTCGAAAAATTTAATAGATAGAAATGCTGAGAAGCAGAAACACATTGGATGGGAAAACGTTCAAAGTCAATTATTTCATGGTTACATTTCGCAAATTGCAGTAAACATAACTTTTCTTGTAGCGTCACCATTGTGTAGGGTTGACACAAATTATAACAATTTAAATTTATGCACAAATCTGAAAAAATAAACGAACAAAAGCAAAAAAAGCATTTAAACAATGTTTAAAAAAGTGCATTTATTTTAATACTAGCAGTGTAGCCCGGCGTTGCACGGGTGTAATGAAAGCTTTAAAACTAATCCATGGTCCTGGAGCTCAGACACTTTGGACATTGGCACGAAATACTAAAAGCAATAGTTGTTTCCAGTTAAAGCGAAACCGTAGACTGAAAGAAAAATGAATGGATGTAAGCCAAATTTTCATTTCCTGGTATCGATATCAAATTTTCTGCACTATTGTAAGAAATGCAACCTGTCGGGGGTACCTCGACACAAAACCTAGCTAAGAACACTCGCAGACGCTTATAGTACAACTGTGTAAATTTTCAAGAAAATCGGTTCAGCCGTTTCGGAGTCTATTCGTAACGGACACACACACACACACACACACACACACACACACACACACACACACAGACACACAGAAACAAAGTTCCATTTATAAATAAGTTTAGATCTTTGAACCTTTTCACATTTAGTAATGTGTTTCTGTCTTTTGTTATTATACATTTTTCAAAATCTAACATTTCTTTGAATAACCTTGTATATATATATATATTATCAGTTAATAACTGACAAAATTTCGACGTGTGTTTCGTCGTGTGATTTTACTGTTAAGTTGCGCACTGTTTTTCAGACTAGGTCTGTGTTTCCTTTCTTTAGTAAAGATCGGTTGTCCTATTTTAGTTAAAGTTCGGTAATTTATACATTCAAATGCCGATGCGGTATACATTGCACGTATCAATCTCAGGTTGGAAGCACGGGTAGCACAGCACGTCCTCGCCAATTTGCATTCGTGTAGTCCAAACCGACTCAAGCTGTCCTCGACGCTGCAATTGGTCAACATCTGCTCGACAATCATGACTGTGCCATTTAGTATGAAAACACATGGTTCGCTATTCTTCACAGTGCCAGATCATCATACCATCTACGTGTTCTTGAAGTTGTGTACTTAAAAATACACCGGCCAAGTTTGTGCAGACAAAAGGAGCACTATTCGCTCCCTACGTTTATTGGAGGGTCTGTGAGTCACCTTTTTACCTTTTTACTACTACTGAGGAACTTATGTTTACACCTCACTTATATTTTAATTGTTTTTAATCGAGTTTCACCTTCCCTTTTATAAAGTCAAATTAATGTGTACTGATAATTATTTAAAATTTTGCCAACATTCACTTTTGATAATGTGTTGGCTGAATGGGTCCTAAAATGTTAGTTATATTATGTCGTCTACTCTGTTTATATATATATATATATATATATATATATATATATATATATATATATATATCTGCAGACAATCCTGTTTCGCGGCTTATCAGTACGGTTAGACGTACGTTTGCTTCCAGCTAGGATTGAAACTGAAATCAGTCGGAGATTCTACCTCTAAGCCATCGACGCACGGTGGAGGAAGGCAGATTTTAGCGCGTTATATACAAAATATATATAAGAAGGAGAGGGTGAGATAGAGAGGGAGAGAGAGAGGAGAGATTGACAACATAAGATCTATTTTGGAAATGATTCTCTCTCTCTCTCTCTCTCTCTATATATATATATATATATATATTGAGAGATGCAAAGTAACAGATGTTCTGATATACATGAAAAAATCATATATATATATATATATATATATACACACACACAGAACACTTAATTTTGTTGCTAATGTCTAATGTGTTTCTGTCTCTTAAACTTTGTTTTCATTAAACTTTCGAAATCTGCTTTTTCTTTTTGAATAACCATACGTTAGCATAATACTTGTAAAAATAACATTTATTCAGTTCACATACGGATCAAACTTTGTACACGCTCTGCTTTGGATCAAACTGTTGCTACCCGGCATATTTACCGACCATCAGTATAATGACTGTAATTACCGTTAAGGGTCTTGCCCACAAACGCATCACGTAATCATCATCTGCATACGTGTAAAAATCCATAACAGATTTGGGGGGAAAACAGTGAAGTGGTATAAGCGGGAAAGAAAACGCGAAAAAATGGCAAACGGTAAGTATAAAAGCGAGAGAATGACGAAAAGAAAAACGGCAGCAAAGAAAGTGGGAGGAGTTGAAAAAAATGGGAGGGGACGAAAAAATCGGGATGGGACGAAAAAAAACGTTAGGGGATGAAAAAAGGATATAAACAGAAAGGTTTGCAGTCATTTAAAGTGGGTGAGAAAAGAGGAAGGAACAGGGTCAAAAGAAAAACGGTGTTGATTTTCTTTTTTTGTTTAAATAATTATAATAATTCTTTTTTTAACAATTAGTTTGCGGGAAGAAGATACTCGATTGAAACTTACTTTAACTTTTAACCTTAGACGTGAACAAGGTTGTAGAGATAGGGGAAACGTCCTCTTGGAAGTCGGTCCCACGAAGAAGTGGATCGCGGGAAGAAGTTGTTCGAGCTGAATTTCTTCTTTTATGTGCCTTGTCCTTTCAGGACATAGGTGATCATGGCTTTCCATGTCTCTCTATACCTGGTGGATCTTAGCACGCTTTCTCCTGTTACACCACGCAACCCCCGTTCTGTCAGCCACCTGCTCAGGTCCTTCAAATATGTTATCCGTTACTTTCCCCTGACTCTTTTTTCCCTCTATCTGGCCTGTTACTATCAGGTTCTCCAAACCTTCCTTCCTCATCGCATGTCCAAGGAATTTAAGCTGTCTCTTCCCGATGCTCAGTATTAGCTTCCTTTTTGTTTCCATCCTTTCCAAAACCTCGTCATTGCTTACATGTTCGATCCGTAATATCCTCAGCTTTCTTCTGTAGAACCGAATTTCAGCTGCTTTAAGTTTTTGTCCTTCATCTTTGATGATATTGTCCAGCATTTCCTGCCATATTAAAGAACTGACATCACATAGCAATCTCATACTCTCATCTTTGTTTCTAGCGAAATTTTCTTGTCTCTTAATATTCTACTCAGCTTCTGGAATGCGTCATTCGCCATGCCAATGCGCCTTCGGATCTCAGTATCGCACTTTCCGTCTTCTGTTAGAAGAGTTGATTCTTTGTTATGACCCGCCATGTCACGCACATTTTAAGGAACCATCTTTACTTAATAATGAAATCGGGAGAGAATAGAGTTGAATTGACTTAATAATGAAATAGGGAGAGAATAAAGATGGTTTCTTAAAATGTGAGTGACGGCGGATCCAAGCAAAAAAGTTAAGACTAATAGAATCAAGGAATGTAGTTCGTCCGAGCACTTTCCATGGAAATAGAAAGAGAGGAAGAGAGAGAGAGAGAGAGAGAGAGAGAGAGAGAGAGAGAGAGGGAAGAGAGAGAGAGAGAGAGAGAGGGAAGGAGAAGAGAAGAGAGAGAGGTTGGCTGTAGGGTAGAAAATAATTTGTCACCCAAAAGAACGCAGAAACGCTTCTGGATTTTATCGATATTGGAGTAAGAGCTATTCAGTCAGTCAGTAATTTAAGTGCCATACGTGATACACGCTTGGGAGATCATGTCTCGAAAGAGATATGACTGACTAGACAGAAGATTTTCTCGCAGTAGGCTGCCATTACTTCTGCAGTAGATTGGTTGCTAACCAAGGCTATAAAACTCAATATGCCTTGCTATTCAATTCATAACTGGAGGGAGAAGCGATGGATTCATACCGTTCCTAAGAGTTTGCACGTTCATGAATGTAATGAGAACTCGGTTTTTCGATATATATTTTTTAAGTCTCCAGCTTACAACAGTCTCGACCAACGACTATCTTCATTCATCTTGTTTCGAGTTATGCCGTTCGCCACGTAAGCAAAGTGACATGAGTCAGTTCCTGTTAGTACGCCATATTGGATCGTTATGCAATCGCTATTTTTCATTTGGGTTGTGTTTGTGGAAACTTATAGCCCTTCATTATGCCCCGCCCCCAAGCGTATTGTAGCCTCTTCTGGTGACAGTGCTTCGAAGAAAAGAAAATTCATCATTAGGAAAGGGAAATTAAACGTTGTTAAAAAGCTCCTAAAAGGTAGAAATAGCGACGAATATTGGACGTTTTATTTTTCTTAAGTCGTTCGACTGTCGCTCAAACTGTGTACATATCTGCATACACATTGAGTTTCCTCAAAAAAGACTAGCAGTGTAGCCCGGCGTTGCTCGGGTGTAATGAAAGCTTTAAAACTATCCATGATCCTGGAGCTCAGACTCTTTGGACGTTGGCACGAAAGACTACAAAGCGATAGTTGTTTCCAGATAAAGTGAAACCGGAGACTGAAAGAAAAACGAATGGATGTAAATCAAATTTTGATTTCCTGGTATCGACATCAAATAAGTTTTTTTCGTCGTAAACTGAATTTTGAAGGCTAAATAAGTCCTCTGAGTAAATGGTATCATGGCTGAGACTAAGAACTACAATTATACCTACTTAGAGCCAAACCCGAAGGAAAAACTAAAATAAAAGTGCTGAAAAAAATACAGACATACAGGCAGATAAACAGACACACACACAAACAACCTTGAAACTTCTGAATATCGTTTCTTATGTCTTTGTCTATGAGTGTATCAAATTTGATTAAAATCGAACCACTACTTCTATAACCCGATTTTTTCGATTATCGATTTTCGATATTTATCGGGGGTACCTCGACACAAAACCTAGCTAAGAACACTCGCAGACGCTTATAGTACAACTGTGTAAATTTTCAAGAAAATCTGTTCAGCCGTTTCGGAGTCTATAGGTAACGCACACAGACACACAGACACACACACAGACAACGTTCAATTTATAAATAAGTTCAGATAAAGACATCTTTTTGTTAAACTATATGTTTGTGAATTCTCGATAAAAAACAAGAATATTTTTATTTCTGATTCCGAGTGTTGCAAGGGAGGCAAGATCTTACTCTTTGTCATCCCATTTACCGAGCGCCAATGACACCGCAGGCAATAAATATACAGGCGATTTAAAATAATTTGATTATATTTATGCATTATAACGAGTTTTTTTAGTCGTAATTATGATACGCCATGGAAATGGATTATGTTCTAGATTATTTAATGTACTATTGCGTTGGTATAGGTACGTATTTTAGGAATATAACTATATCGAAGACCCCTGTAAAATGCAAGAAGCAGAAAGGTTTGTTCTCTTGAAATTTATTAATGGTTTTTTTTTGTTTTTGTTTTTTAATCATATCACCCCAAGCAAGGCGATAACGCCACTGATGCGCAGGGGGCTACGTAAGAGTAAAATGATTGGAAAAGAGAAAGCCGGAAACCACATCCTAACCAGGAAACAAGGGATGAGCCTCTTCACCTGTTCCATAGACGTGAGTGGTGTGTGAACCGGGCGATAGTTTAGTCTATTTACTCCAATTGAAAAAAATAAAAAAATAAAAGTGTGAAAAGATTGGAAAAGAGAAAACCGGAAACCACATCCTAAACAGGAAACAAGGGATGAGCCTCTTCACCTGTTCAATAGACGTGGGTGGAGTGTGAACCGGGCGATAGTTTAGTCTATCAACTCCAACTGAAAAAAAAGAAGTAAAATGATTGGAAAAGAGAAAGCCGCAAACCACATCCTAACCAGGAAAAAAGGGATGAGCCTCTTCACCAGTTCAATAGACGTGGGTGGAGTGTGAACCGGGCGATAGATTAGTCTATCTACTCCAATTAAAGGAAAGGCTGATAGCAGGCTGCTTTGAAATTTATTAAACAGAGCAAGATTAAAAAAAAGAAGGTATGGAGGCAAAGTAAGAGCTTCCCGTGTTGAGTTTGATATCACCTTTGATCATTTAAAGTTTCTAAAGGTTTATTTAATAACTTGCCTGTCTTACAACGGGCGTCACGTTGGAAGGTAGATTGATACAACAGTATTGATATATAGAATCATATAACAAGTCTTCTCAAACCTCCCGCTTTTCCGTTAGCATTCTCAATCGTCTGCATCGCCTCCGTTCTTTATCGGATCTCTAATTCTGTCAATATATTTGCAAGTATATTTGGGACATTTTCCAGTGCAACATTGATGATAGCCCTAAACTTACCCTTGTATTCCGCTGCTGTTGCCAATCTCTTGAAAGGTTTTCTTTTTTCTTTCCTCTCCGATCTGTGTTTTCTTTTGAATTTTGCTTTCTTTCTTTCAAAACAAATGTGTCTTTTCCTGATTTTAATACAACGATTTGATTCTTATTGTTCGTATTCGATATAGGTATGCATATATGTACGTGTATGTACAAGTATACCAATCCAACAACACGAAATGACTAATCTAAACTTATTTATGAATGGAACTTTGTGTGTGTGTCTGTGTGTGTGTGTGTGTATCTGTTACCTATAGACTCCGAAACGGCTGAACCGATTTTCTTGAAAATTTACCCAGTTGTACTATACGCGTCTGCGAGTGTTCTTGGCTAGGTTCTGTGTCGAGGTACCCCCGATAAATATCGAAAATCGATAATCGAAAAAATCGGGTTATAGAAGGAGTGGTCCAATTTTAATCAAATTTGATACACTCATAGACAAAGACATAAGAAACGATATTCAGAAGTTACAAGGTTTCAGTTCTTATAATAGTGCAGAAAATCGATAATATATATATAAAAGGCAAAATGTTTGCGTGTGTGTCTGTTTATCTGTCTGTATGTCCTTTATACAAATCCACAATTTTTATCCGATTCTCACCAAAATTCACACAAATATTCTTTAGGCTGAGTCTGAGCTCCAGAACCATGGTTTAGTTTTAAAGCCCCCATTACATGCGAGCAACACCGGGCTATACTGCTAGTATAGATATAAAACAAACAAAAAAATAGGCGGACACTCTCTTGAGTTTAGGCACTGAAGGTGATAAAGTAATCTAATTTGATTTATGGTCTTCACTTATCCTCAGGGATCTCAAGGCATTTTTCCTCACATACAGTTTTCGCTTTCTTTTATTTTAACCTGAGGAAGCCCAAAGCAAAATGAACAAACAAACATACAAACCAGCGGATAGACACTCTCTTGAGTCTGAATGTTGGGGGTGACAAGGTAATCGAATTTAATTTGATTTATGGTCTTCACTTATCCTCAGAGATCTCAAGGCATTTTTCCTAACATACAGTTTTCTCATTCTTTCATTTTAACCTGAGGAAGCCCAAAGCAAACTAAACAAACAAACATACAAACCAGCGGATAGACACTCTCTTGAGTCTTAATGTTGGGTGTGATAAGGTAATCTAATTTGATTTATGGTCTTCACTTATCCTCAGAGATCTCAAAGCATTTTTCCTCACATACAGTTTTGTCTTTCTTTCATTCTAATGAAGCCAAAGATAGCGGAGGATCTCGGCGAAGCGCGTCGTTGATGAATTTTTCTTTGTCTTTTATCATTTTTCGGATACTATTTTATATATATTGAGTAATTAACAGCTTGTTAATTTTAGTGCCCCCCAGAACAAAGCCGCTCTCTTTTTATCGTATCAGACAATTCTTTTTAACTTCCATCCGGATGGCTGGTGCTAATATCCAGCAGAGTGATACATTACACCTTCTCATACTAACATTTTCACTGAAATGAAGTAAAAAGACTATATTGAATCAGTCGTTATGGCCGCTGTTTGAAAAATGGTTTCTGGTGCCGTGCTACAAGTTTTTTTCTGTCAGAATCTCCTTACATATTTATAAGGCTACCATTCGTCCATGTTTTGAATATTGCCACATGTTATGCTGCTTCTGCTATATATCTACAGATTCTTGATAAAATTCAAAGAAGGATCTGCACTATTGTTGTCCTGATCATAGCTTTAGTCACTTTCCCACCGCCGGTCCCCTCCAAATATTCTCGGTAATTTTTCGGACAATTTTCTCTATGATACGTAAACTTTGTGATTGGCGGCAAGGACTCATCATTTTGCAGTAGAAATGACTATATATAATCGTATTCTCTTTACTAACAGTTTCTTTTGTTGCACTTCTCGCTACCTAGTCAAATTTGATTTCCAAAAGGTTCAATCTAAACTTATTTATAAATGGAACTTTGTCTGTGTGGGTATGTGTGTGTGTGTGTCTGTGTGTCTATGTATGTCTGCTACCTAGAGACTCTGAAACGGCTGAACTGTCAAATTCCACCCTATAATTTTATTTTACTACAGAGCTCTAATTCAAACATAAAACCTTTCCGTTTTCAAGGTGTCGGGTGAAGTTCCCACAGTCCTAACGTGTCTGTTAACGAATGACAAAATTAATTTCCTATCCCCCAATCCTTGTAGTTCTGCTGACAGGTCGTAAATCCTCTTTTATGCTTTCACACTGTAAAATCCTTGGGCGTGGTTCCACTCGGGTGATAACGCTGGCTTCCGTGATTCTCTTTCTTTGCTCTTTTTCACTCGTTGGCATCGGTGCAGTTTGGAAACGGCAGATAAAAACAGATACATACAAATCACAGTGTCTTTATTGACGGCTGTTCAAACGTAAACACAGTACACGTCATATGACAATGGCGAGTTAGGCGAAATATTAACCCAAACATAATTCCAAATCATACACCTTATCTCAAATACCTGTACCGTCTCTGAGCAATATGGTCAAAAGTATATGTTTTACGATACATACCGCGTTTCCCGTAAGCTTACACGATACACACGGTAGGAGAGTTAAATGCCATACGTAATACACGCTTAGGCGATCATATCTCGAAAGACACATGACTGACTGGGCAGAAGATCATTCCGTAGTAGGTTGTCATTATTTTCTGCGGTAGACTGGTTGCCAGCCAAGGCTCTCAAACCCAATATGTCTTGTTATTTAACCCACAACTGGAGGGAAAAACGGATTAATACCCTTCGGAAGGGTATTTGCGCGTAAGTGAATGCAAGGAATTCATCTGGAATTCGAACTCGGCTCCTTGATTTCTTGTTCCGAGCAGATAACTACTGCACCACTACGCACTAATTAAATAGGTATTTTGTGAAAAAAAAAAAAAAAAATTGAAAGTTTTAATAGCGTAAAAAAACATGGCGAATAGTAGGTACTGGGAAATGACAGCATATTTGAAATTAACGGCAGGCCTATTGAACTAACTAGTTTGTTTCAATAATACATAAAGTGCTCTAATGAGGATTGCATTCTCGGAGTACATATGACAATTAACCGTCAGCTTCTATAACGTGATTTAAAATATCGTGTTGTATGCATAGATGAACGAAAATTAAAATCTGTCTTTTTTTCTGAGATAAGGTAGTATTTACAGTATTCGGACTATTGTCCTCATCTTTGTTGCCATTTGTACGACGTTTCGGCCGTTGTACGCCCGTCCTTCTTCAGGTGCTAGGAATTTCGAACCGAACTCCTTATTACAATCACTGGGGTATATCATTATCACCCCTTGCGTAGTAATGGTTAAGTGGATATAGATGTTGGTTAGTTCATGTGACTTAACCCAAAGAGTTGTGAGTTCAAAACCAGGCTACAGCAGTGGGGAACAAGTAACTTACAGATTTAGAGGGAGATAACTTATGACCTCCAAAAGAGGCATTACTACGCAAGGAATGAGAATGATATACCCCAGTGATTGTCATAAAAAGATCAGTTCAAAATTTGTAGCACCTGAAGAAGGACGGAGCGTGCAACGGTCGAAACGTCGTACAAATGACAACAAAGAAGAGGACAATAGTCCGAATAATGTAAATACTGAAGATTAAGATATTGGTAAGATGCTTACTCGTTATCATTAATATCTGAAAAACAAACGAACATATATATATATATATATATATATATATATATATATATATATATCCAAGTGAATAAGGAACAAAGAAAATATTAACAACGCTCAAAACATTGCTTAATATGTAAATAAAGCTATGAATGCTTATTATAAATTATAGTTTAGAACATGTACAAATTACAGTCTACTACAAAGTATCCATTTTGTTTCGACATTGAAAGAACAATGTCACATCAGGTAGTGTGAAGGTCTCCCTTTACACTACTTGATGAGACATTGTTCTTCTCAATGTCGAAAGAAAATGTACACTTTGTATGTAGATTGTAATGTGTACATGTTTTAAAGTATAAGTTATAGTATATATATATATATTCTTCATCCACATACAAGCCTGTTTCATTGTATCACAGCTCATCAGTGTGGCTGGACATTCATTTGCTTCTAGCCGGGATCGAAACTCGATCGAATTGGTGTCAGTCGGAGTCGCTAACCTTAAGCCATAGACGCATGGAATCAGAAAAGGGAAATTTTAGCCTGTTATATATAAGCAGTGTATACACACGTCAGTCACTGAAAGAATTCAATTCATTCCTGATGAGTAAGGCATACACATTATATATATATATATATAAGGCAAGATGTTTTATGTGTCTGTCTGTATGTTCTTTATACAAATCCACAATTTTTATCTGATTTTCACCAAACTTCACACAAATATTCTTTAGGCTTCTGGTCAGGTTATGGATACTTATTTTTTACGATTTTTTCCTGATGTCTGATGAAGATCAAGATTTCAGCCCTTTTATCGTGGTTCTTGCTGCAGAATTTGCTCTAATTTGGTAAAATTATAGTTTTTAGTCTCAAACATTAGTAGATCTTCACAGACGATTCATTTTCCCCGATATCGGAAATCGATATTCTATCGAATCTGATCAAAAACAAATATCCAGCCATCAATATGGCTCATTTTCTCTAGTTTTACTCCGGATGGGTACGCTAAGTTTTTATCAACTTAGGTTAGTTTATCCTTGGATGACTTATTGACTCCAATATTGGAAATCGATACCCCGATATCTTATTGGGTCTGATCAAAATCAGGTTTTCAGCCCTTTTATTTTAGTTTTTGCTTCGGGTTTAGCTCTAAGTAGGTATAATTGTAGTTCTTAGTCTCAGCCATGATACCATTTACTCAGAGGTCTTACTTAGCCTTCAAAATTCATTTTTTTCAGACGGAAAACTTATTTGACATCGATACCGGAAATCAAAATTCAGCTTACATCCATTCATTTTTGTAAGTTCTACGGCTTCGAGACCAACCTTTCAACAGCCTACGTTTTTCGTGCCAACTTCCAAAGAGTCTGAGCTCCAGGACCATGAATTAGTTTTAAAGCTTTCATTACACCCGAGCAACGCCGGACTATACTGCTATACACTAACAGGATATACGGTATTTATGACATATAAAATGTAATTGTAGGCTTATAGTATATACCTGGGGTTCGTGAAGGTTGGCAAACTCTACAAGTTGGCTTTTCAGTGATAAGATGCAGAAGGTTTTTAGGGCATTTTTTAGGGAATCCAGTACACACTTTTTGCTTTCTAAAGTCACAGCTCTACCCGATCATTTATCTTCCTCTTTAGACACCACGTGAAACATGCGTACTACAATCAAACCATTGTTTTAGTAGCAGCTGTGCTTTACAAGCTTTCAGTCGAGATTTTTCCTTCATCCAGACTTCTTGTCAATTAAGTCTATAATACACAGTCTACCCTATTTAACCCATTCCTTGAAGCAGAATCGATGCTTTCCCAAGCGTATTTGCAGCTTACGGCCATATCACGTTTAAACACCGTTAAAAGTTAAACAACGTCGAGCCTAGTCATTAACTAGATGGGTGATTGCTTGTGAACACCGGGTGCTGTAAGCTTAGATGTATATCTGGCATAATGGGTTTACGACCACATCACGTTGAAACACCGGATTCTGTACGATCACTGAAGTTAAGCAACATCGAGTCTCGTCTGTACTAGATGGGTAACCAGGTGGCGTAATGGATATGACTCAGAATTTTTTATCAGAGAAGCGAGTTCTAATCCCCCTTGATTTCGTTATATTCGCTTACTCGCAAATATGATTGAGAAAAGTATGAATCCACCTCTTCTCCATACAGATATTGGTTAATTATTATGCTTTCTGGCTTTAAATAACCCGCAAAGGGTTGATAAGTCGTAATAAACAAATCAATAAAAACACAGAGTATTTATGTAAACATGAACCCAGAGTATTTATGTCATCATGAACGCAATGGCCTCGTTTGTAACTTGAATTCTTAAAACCTATCTGAGCGAATTGCATTAAAATTACAACTAGCATAATGTTCCCATCAATAGGAGAACTATAACAGACGGTAGTACTCAGTCCTTAGACAATGCTAATTGCAAATAAAGAATCCGACATCTTGAAGCAAAAATAAAGAAATGAAGCTCAAACATTGACTAAGACAATAAATAAGAAAATAAGTGTTTTTTATGAAAGATTAAGCCACGTAATAGAAGATATTAACGAAAGAGAATTGTCTAATTTACGCTAAAATGAAAATAACTTATTTACTAAAATAACAAAAAATATCGTGAAATGCTAAAGAATAAATTTGTTCAATAAAATCGTCATTGACTCCAACCTCAATTTCTATACGACTTTGGAATCTCTTGCATCCCTTCTAAAATAGTCTCCTTTTAAATTAGTGAATGCTGCCATTATTCTTGTCTTCGGTTAATCTTTGGTGTTTTGTTGGTCGCTTGCTCAACTGCGCCTCACACAAGGTGGGGGAGGTGCAGTCTGGAGAGTTAGATGGCCAGATGTAAGGGGTGTTGTGGTAACAGAAATTGTCTAATAAACCTTACTGGGTTCTCCTGCTTGTGTAACATGGTGCAGAATTTTGTTGCTAGGAAAGATCTTCTTGCAGCCTACAATTGATCCAGGACAGCACTACCCACTGATAGAAGATTTGATGTAGGTTACCGTGTTGAGTCTGACACCCTCACCAACAAATTTTGGAAGTTCTTTTCTTATCAGAACGATCAGTGTGAGTTTTTAGAGTTTTTCCAACTCATTCTTAAACCTCTATACTGTCCTCAGATTGACGTCCAAATACTCTGAAATATTAATATTGGAGCTTTCGATGCGAATGCCAAGCAGTACAGCAGGCTGTTTCCATATTTCTTGCAGAATGAATTGTGTCATAGTACTTTTTTCCACAGACAGTATCCAAATGATCCGACTATATAGTGCAGTCGACAAAAAAAAACCCAAAACAACAACAAAAAACAACAAACGAAAAAAACAAAAACAAAACAAAACTGCTATGTCCACCATAGTTTATGAATATAGAATGCAGCGCAGTACGTAATCTGTTCAATGAAACAACGTCAAAGATTAACATTCACGAGTCAGACACTCTACTGAATCGGACTATATCGCCAACACTCGGGAAAATATGGTCGCCTTTTACACACTCGCATTGAATATTTTGAGCCTTCTGATTGGTTAACCCTTCTATTGGTGAACTATAAAATGAGTCATGGCTGGCTCACTAGTATACAACGGTACCCCAAAACTCTAACAAAGCAAAAAACAACAAATATAACAACAAACAAAAAACAAAAAACAAAAAACAAACAAAAAACAAACAAAAAAAACAACAGACAAAATAGCAAAAAAAAAAAAATTCAACCCACAAACTTTTTAAAAATATATAAAATGGTGATAATTTACTCATCGCATCCTGTAGTTATGTTATGAAGTTAATATTCAGTTAGTTAACCGTTATACCTGGTATACGTTTGGGCGATCTTCAAACCATAGATATTTGCACGTAAGAGAATTTAAAGAATCCTGCTGAAATTCGAACTCTGCTCTTCAATTGTCTGACATTTTAAAGATTTGTTGACTTTAATATATACGAAGAAAATATTTATCAGATCAGCAATAATCGTTTTGTAGGTGCCCTGTGGGTAATATTGGCTCTTCACAACTTCCTAACATTTGTAGTCTTTAGCAACGTTTTTATTTTTTTAATATTGTCTGTTTGGCCATTCATTCACACGAGCTCCCGCTGTATATTACTAGTGTACAAAATAGAGTTTTGAATATTCTCAATAATTAATTTAAACAATAATAATAATAATTCAAAATTAAATTTATTAGATATGCAAAAAAGGCATTTGGATAGCGAAAGATGGCCTATATATGCGATGCAAATTATTAAGAAACAAGAAAATGTTAAAAAACAAGAGCACTGAACTATTATGCAACATCAGCCCGCATATATAGTAGTGAATGCTAGACAATCTCAGCACGTATGAGAAAGAAACCTGAAGCATCAAAAGTGTGGTTCGCCAGAAAGATGCTGAGAATACCATGATTCAGACATGTGACCAATAAAGTTTCATGAAACAAAAAAAAAAAAAAAGATGTTTATACTTAACATCGGAAAGGTGAATATTCTAAGGCACCAACTGAGGAAAGAGTGCTTGGAAAATTTAATACTCACAGGAGAGACTGAACGCAAAAGAGATAAAAAAAAACACTGCATAACCTACCTAGCGAGCTTTAGTAAATGGATAGAGGAAAAAGTTTCAGGAGAAATAACAAAAAGTCAAAACTTATTAAGCGCTACAAAACAGAAAACGTTGTTGGATCGCTAACGTCCTGAAGGGACACGGTACATTAATGAAGAATATCGTATAAGTAACGTTATATGCAGTACTATATTACAGGGCTTACGGCCATATCACGTTGAATACACCGGTTCTCGCTCGATCATTGAAATTAAGCGACGTTGAGCCTGGTCAATACTTAGATGGGTGAACGCTTGGGAATACCAGGTGCTGGAAGCGTTTATTGACGGATGTGCGTTGTGGTGCAGTGAATATCGGCTCGGAAAGAGAAATCGGTGAGCCGCGTTCGAATTCCAGTTGACTACCTTGCATTCACTTAAGCCCTGGTACCCTTGGGAAAGGTATTAAATCCCTCCCTTCTCTCCAGTTATGGGTTAAATAACAAGGGTAGGACTTGGGGACCCTGCTCTTAAAAACAAATCCCAATGAATCTTGATACTCGAAAAGAAAAATGTATTACTAGACACAAAAACTTATATAAACAACAATAAATTGTTGAAAGAAAAAGCAATAAATAAATAAAGTTTAGTTGGCAATAAATGACCCGCCGAGGTTGATGTTCCATAAAAACAAAACAACCAACCAACAATTATATTACGGAGCTTGACAAAGCCGAAAAACGACTTTATTAAATACATTATTTTATCATTCAATTAAGTGCCGTGTGTGATACACGCTTAGTCAATCGTGTTTCTTTCGTTCCATAATTGACTAGACAGAAGATTTTTCCGCAGTAGTTTGCATTTCTTTCTACGTTAGACTGGTTGCTAACCAAGGCTAAAGAACCCAGTCTGCCCTGCTATTCAATCCATAGCTGGAGGAAGAAGAAATAGATTAATACCTTTCCCAAGATCATTTGTGCGTAAGTGGAAGCAAGAAATTCAAATGGAATTCAAACTCGGCTCTCTGATTACTCATTCCGATCCGATAACCATTTGCACCAAAACGCACAGACCCATATTTTATAGGCATTTTAAAACGCACAGACCCATATTTTATAGGCATTTTAAAACGCACAGACACATATTTTATAGGCATTTTAAAACGCACATACCCATATTTTATAGGCATTTTAAAACGCACATACCCATATTTTATAGGCATTTTAAAACGCACATACCCATATTTTATAGGCATTTTAAAACGCACAGACCCATATTTTATAGGCATTTTAAAACGCACATACCCATATTTTATAGGCATTTTAAAACGCACAGACCCATATTTTATAGGCATTTTAAAACGCACATACCCATATTTTATAGACATTTTAAAATGCCGTTTCCTGTAGAGAAAGATTGTATTCAATGCAGGTTGTTTCATTTGTATAATAATAACTGAGTATTTTTATTCTTTTTAACGGTTCTGTATATTATTTTGTTATTATGATCGATATGTGCACGAATTGCACTAAGCTTCGATAAGTGACAAGTTAATCTACGAGCGAGTGCGGTGTTTGCGTGATAACTGGTAAATGTTGTTTTGTGATTATTTGCATTCCGGCTACAATCTCAAAAAAATTGAAAATTCATAAATAACTGTTTCTACACCGAGCAGTGAATGTTTGGGAATGTTAATTTTTTTTTTTTTTTTTTTTTTTTTTTTACTTACATCTAAAAAATGCCAGACTTAATATAAAAAAGTAAGTAACTTTTAGCAAAACAAAATCTTTAAATTTCCTAGCGGCGTGTGCGTATATATATATATATATATATATATATATATATATATATAAACGTGATTATATATAGTTATACTCGTCTCGAAAACCTTCCTCGAAAACTTTCGAACCAAGGAAAAAATGTTTTTAAAAAAAGAAAAAAAAGGAAATAGTTTAGGACATGAATGTCTGTCAAAAGGGTTCGGACAGAAATCAGCACGATGCCCAAAGAAAAAACGAAAAAACACCACACGAGTAATCACCTAACAGAAAGCGCTCAATACAAAGGTAGAGCGAACTTAATAGAACCTAATGAGCCAGACGAACCTACCTAGGTTTCTCCTAAACGGATCGTCAGGAAAAGCTGGCTTTCTTTATATATATAGATAATCTCTACATACAAGTCTATTTCACAGCTCATCAGTGTGGATAGGCATCCGATTAATTCCAGCCAGGATCGAAACTCGACCAATTTGGTAACAGAGATTCTACCCCTAAGCTATCGGCGAACGATTGAGATAGGAGGTATTTTAACGTTATATATGCCAAGAGAACTCAATTCATGACTGAACGGTAATGTGTGTGCCTGTAATATCAGATATAAATAAAAAAAATGTGTCTGTAAAAGGGCAATTCGTTTCGTTTTTGAGTGAAGTTTAAACAAAGTTTATGGTAGATGGTGCCGTGTTGCGATATTAAGACTAGGTTACATTTGTCAATCGTTTACATTTGTGGCAAGCCTGTTATGAATGTCTAACCGGTGTAGTAGGGAGTTAACCGAGAAATGTTCCGTTTAACAATGGCAGGATATTCAAATCATGAACAGGTAGACATGATTTTTACAAACGACCCCAAGAATGGCAATGGATACTAGGCTTCATGGCTGTATCAGATTGCGATTCCTGACCGATTGCAGCACAGTCATCCGACCTTTGCTGCTTTTTATAGTCCCGTAGCAAACAACAGGATCCGTAGCACCACAAACTATGGGTAGAGGAAGACAAAGATTTTCTTGTACGCCTGACCATTCTACTAGCTGTCGGAAACGGTCCAGGTAGCAGCCCACGTCAAGTGGCCCTACTATTCTGTTTGAGTTTCGTTTAATGGCATATCAATCTTTGTGGATTATTTAATACAAAGAAGGTGGGGTTATAAATTTTTTTTTTTTATTGTTTGGGTATAGTGAGAAGTATGATATGCGTTGTAATGGAGTGGATATCGACTCAGAACGACAAATTGGAGTGCTGAGTTCGAATTCCAGTTGAATTCCTTGTATTCACTTACGCACAAATACCCTTGGGAAAGGTATTAATCCGTCTCTTCCCTCCAGTTATGAGTTAAATAAAAAGACAGATTGGGTTCTGTAGCCTTGCCCGCAACCAGTCTACAGCAGAAAGCAATGACAACCTACTGTGGGATAATCTTCTACCCAGTCAGTCATGTCTCTTTCGAGACATGATCGCCCAAAGCGTGTATCACGTATAGCACTTAACTGACTGACTGATAGTGAGAAGTTGATTTAGTCTTAGTTTTTTACTTTTTTTGTTTTAGTCTTAGAAAACTGAATAGTTTTGTATTTAAAAATGTATTGCTGGTAATAATTTTTTCCCTTCAAAAATATATTATGTCAATATTTTTCCCTTCAAAAATGTGTTATGGTAATAATTTTTTTCTTCGAAATTATATTGTTGGTAATATTTTTTCTTCAAAAATGTATATTTTTCTATAAAAGTTTATTTTGGCGTTTATATATTTTTCTATAAAAGTCTAATTTTATACTTTCATAGCATTTTGACCATAGTTTGGGGGATAACTATTTACCCAGAGCTAGGACCCTAACAGATGCTACCACTCTGGGTCAGGGTGGACCTGGGAACAACAATAATTAAGAAGTAGTTCCATTCTCCTTCAAAATCAGAGGCCTTGCTGCCGGATGCAGTTTACCGTCATACCCAGGACCCCTACTATTCTGTATATCTCATAGTACTGCATGGCGAGTATTTCAAGATCAGTTCCTATTTTTGTATCATTTACAACGTGTGTAGAGTATTTCACCCGTTGATGACTCACCACGGGTGATCTTTTGACCATGGTTCAGCGCACAAACCGCCAATACGGTGTTTGTATCTTTAGTTTCGTTTACGGATGAGGCAACATGTACATGGAATATATTTGTGGGCGGATCGAAATTTACATGATACATATGGCTGAGCGTATGGTAATGGACGCGAAGATGCACGGCTGTATCAGACCGCGATTCCAAACCGAAGGCAGGTGAGTAAGATCTGCTGCTCTTTAACATCGCGTTGCTGAGACGGAATCCATGGTACCAAAAACTATGATAATAAGTATTGTATATTTAACCGTCTACCGTAAACATTAACTCAATAGTTAAAAACGAAGGATTTACGGACACAAGTATATGCGGACATTTTCCCTCGTTTTGCTGTAAGGATCTCGCCCCTAAATTAAAAGTATATTTGATACAACCTGTATATAACCTGTATATAATTGTGCACTTAGACAGAAATTACTTTTATACAAATTTCATTAAAAATTTGTATGACTAGGTACTGCGGTTATTTTTATTTTTATAATTAATATATATTATATAGATCAGTTTTGTGTTATAATTTGCTTCTTTCTGGACATAAATTATGCATAAATTATTCAAATGTTTTGTATGTCCGAGCGCTTTCGTCTATACTTTTAGCCATTATGAAAGAGGATTTTTTTTTATTTTAAACTGAATGCACACATAAATGGGATGTGCGTTGTGGTGCAGTGGATATCGACTCGGAACGACAAATTGTGGAGCCGTGTTCGAATTCTAGTTGAATTCATTGCATTCACTTACGCGCAAATACCTTTGGGAAAGGTATTAATCCAACTCTTCCCTCCAATTATGGGTTAAATAATAGGACAGATTGGGTTCTATAGCCTTTGTAGGCAACCAGTCTACCACAGAAAGCAATAGCAACCTACTGCGGGATAATCTTCTGCCCAGTCAAGTACGTCACTTTCGAGACATGATCGCCCAGAGCGTACATCACGTATGGCACTTAACTGACGGACACAAATAAAACAATACGCACGTTCAGTTGAAATTTAAAAATAAAGTCATCCTTGATAATGACTGAATATAGTCGAAAACTCTTGGACTTGCATAACATTCGGATATTCTTCTTCTTTTATGTGCCATGTCCTTTCAGGACGTAGGCGATCATGGCTTTCCACATCTCCCTGTCCCTGGTGGCTCTTAGCACGTTTTCTCCTGTTGCACCATGCAACCCTCGTTCCGTCTTCCATCTGATCAGGTCCTTTAGATATGTTATCCGCTGCTTTCCCCTGTCTCTTTTTTCCTCTATCTGGCCTGGTAGTAACAGGTTCTCCAAGCCCTCCTTTCGCATTGCATGTCCCAGGAATTTTAGTTGTCTATTCCTGATGCTCAGTATTAATTTCCTTTTCGTCTTCATCCTTTCCAAAACCTTTCAGGAAAAAATAAGAACACAAATAAAATTAAATAATAATAATAATAAACTTTTCCGCTGTACCGGGTCTCGTTTTTAATGAAAAAGACACTATTGTTTCAACTCATTTTCTAGCGGTTATAATACAAAGACTGGCTTAGACACTCACCGTAACATCAGTAATAAAGACCCTGAAAACTGATTCCAATGATTTTATTTAATTAAAAAAAATGTAGCACGAGACCCAAATGGGGATGGAGAAAGGATGTTTTCTGTCTTATAATTAAACTTAGCTAGTCACAATCACTGACCCAAACAGACCACAATAATACTTGCAGCCAAGCAAAACATTCTTACTACAGCTACCATAATACCTCAGAGACTATATGAAGTTATAACTAGTTCCCATATCTACAATTTGTCGGTGAGGTTAGAAAATAAAATAACTTTTAAAATTTTATAGCACCAATAAATATTTACAATGAAAACAAGATGTATTTAAAAGAAACAAAACAGAAACCACGCACCACTAAAACTTTTTTAAATGTGACAGAAACATCAGTTAACTGAACAAATATTAACAAATATTAAGTTCGAGACTTTAAAAAAATTCTAACAATCATTCAACCTTGTACTCATTAAAAAACAAACCAAACACATTCAAATAACGGGAAAAAATCTAAAAAAACAAGCCTAAACTATCTTATTTTGGGAGAGGCTTCCAATGTTCTCTATAAATTTCCAATATCCTTAATGCCTAATCGGCATCAAAATGCCACTCTAAAACAACTCCCTTTAATCTGCACAAGCGCACAAGACTCACTCACCTATTACCAAATTTTAATAGAGAGAGTCGTTTCCTTTCTGTCCTAATCTTGATTTTAAGCTGTTGCCTAAAGAACACGATCAGTTGTGAAAGGGTAGACTCGTCCACATAGTATTCCTTCTGTTGCTTCGTCCATATCACGATTCCCACAACGCCTAGTAAGAAAAAGAACAGTGTTCAGCCTTAGTCAACGGCGGTACTACATCACAACAAATGAAACTGGTCTCGAGGACAAAGAGCCTTCTGCGCAGCATGCGAACCATTATGCCTTCCATAAACTCGCACAACGGGCCTACAACCCTGCAATGGCAGAAAGACTCATCGCAGCGGACGCAGTTTAGAGATATTTTTCAACCTCACCGAACAAAGTTCCTTTCGGACCCAGATCACCTTTTTAACATCAGCCAGGTGACTGATGGCTCATCGTTAGTTTGGCATTTCAACCCGAGCGCATAAGGCCATACAGAGAACGGGCCCCTTAACTAGCACGTGATATAACGCCTTACGAGACAGCGTCAGAGCAGCCATCCGTTACTCGTTAGAGGGACTTTAGAGCAAGTCTGCATTCACAAGGAGCACTCGCCTCATGGTAAACGGCGAGCATCCTCCTCGCACGAGTGCACATTTCTCAAAGATGGGAAATTCTTATCCGCGTTTTCCTTCCAGAATTCGTCATTCTCATACAATTGCAAACACACCCGGTCTAGGAAAAAGATTCGAAGCAACTTGATCACACGCCTGGTGAAGCGTTGAAGTATAGACCCTGCTTCATTCAGTTGCTATAGATCAGTACAAAAAAAGAGAGAAAACGGGCGACTGCGTCAAGTACACAAACTGAGCAGGGCTCCCTAGTTATCATAACCTGAAAGTAATCTTGAATAGCCTCATATACGCCCTCAATTATAGTCACGGTCTTAACTCGATATATCACCTGGATGCATTTCAAGCCTCCTCTGCACGCAATTCAGCGGCCATAATCGTTGCTCTGAAGGCATTTAATCTAGCCCTAACTACTAGATCTTGATCCTTATTGATAAGCAAGGAGGCCAGCTAAAGCTACTACCACATTGTGCTGCTAATCTAGCTAGATTGAGCTGGTGACTATAATCAGCAGTAAACGACCTCACTTTGGATTTTTATTCCCAAACACAGACATTGTCAATTCCCGCTGAAGCCTTAGTAGCACCTGATCCTGGACATCTAATTCCCCAAATAATGATGCGTTCAAATTCCCGTAACCAGACAACATTACCTTAGATGAGCTTAAGATACAAGTACCTGGACGAGGCTATGATCCGTGTAAATTATTGAATCGAAATTTTGACAACCTGAGAGCCCTACGTCGACTTTCTTAACTAGGACTCCGTCGATAGAGCTGGAATACACCACCAAAACCGAGTTGTCTATTAGTCTATCCCCACACTACCTACCGAAGGTGCTCATTCCGATACTTATCAACAAGGTCAAACCTGCTGATCAAGTGCTGAAACGATTTCACACTCGATCTTTCTCCTATACGATCTATATCGGAGTCAAGGACGGCATTCCAATCGTCAGTTAAAACTATTCAATGTCTCGATCCACCGAAACAAATTAGGTTGCTCCGTATAATCATTGGGTGCATAAACCTCAATGAGACGGAAAACCTTATTTATAGAAAAATCCAGCAGGCAAAGGCTGCCCACCGGGTCTAGGAAGACAAGAGCACACACCGCATCCAAAGACTTACTCACTAACCAGGAAACTCCTCTCGAGCGTCCATCAAAACATACTGAATAGAAAGCAAAACCCGGGTGTCCTGTACACAACATGCATTCACCCCGAGACGCTAGCCAACCAGAGAGACATTCTCAGACCGATTAGGGTTGTTGTTCTGCATTGAACATGGTCGGGGTGAATTCACCGACAGCCTGTCCCATTAACGGAAAAATCAATTTTAGTGCTCGATATTGAGAGGAGGAACAAAAAGCGGTTGCCTCTTTGCATCATAATATTGCAAACTTCTGACTTTTTTTTTTGTCGAAATAGGTTAGTGGGAGACACGCTGAGATGGAATCGTTAGCCCCTTCTATCATGTCTCATAAGTGTCGCGCACTCGAGCCTGATCGAACCACTGTTAATAGCTTCTTATCTTTTTGGAAATTTCGGGGATTTTCGACTTCTTTACCATTTACAGTCTTCATATTTAGGAGTTTTACAACGTTAGTTTTTTTTCGTAACGTTATCCTGTAGGGAAACTTTGGCAACTCTCTAATAGCGAGCTATAATAGTTTGGTATCTTCGCGTAAATTAAACGCCAGAAAGCAATCACTCCAATGACGCACAACACCAGAATGGTGCACAACACAATCATACTTCTGTTTGAGTACTTTATATACTAAATATTTATGGTCACGTGATCCCAGTATGAAAGTGCGTTGTGGTGTAGTGGATATCAACTCGGAACGACAAATCGAGGTGGCGAGTTCGAATTCTAGTTGAGTTTCTTGCATTCACTTACGCGCCGATACCCTTGGGAAACGTATTGATCCGTCACTTCCCTCCAGTTATTGGTTAAATAATAGGACAGATTAGGTTCTTTAGACAATCAGTCTACTGCAGAAAGCAATGACAGCCTACTGCGGAATAATCTTCTACCCAGTCAGTCATGTCTCTTTCGAGACATGATAACCCAAAGCGTGTATCACCTATGGCACTTAACTGATTAACTGATCCCAGTATCACAATTCATTCGACGGTAACGTTTGTAGACTGGAGATCCGTGTTCGACCACACGTGTCAGTATCGACACTTTCTTCTTACATAACAAGTAGGTATTTTAATTTTTTTTGGAACGGCTCAAAGCCTTTTTTTATCCAGATACGCAGCAAACATCTTCTGAGGCTTTGAATTAGTTAGATTTTTTTCTTTGTGAGGGTTTGCTGGGCTTCTTTGTCTTTTGGACGAAATTTCCTTTGAGGAGACAAAGTATACAAGTAGGAGTGAAGACTGATGTGACTGGAACGGAATGGACTGGAAAAGATGGAGTTGCATTCTTTTTTTTAAAAAACATTTCACCCCAAGCAAGTTAGTACCGACACTGATGTGCAGGAGGCTATATAAGAGAGTTAAAGTTTTAGGCAGGGGGGTGTAAAGAGAAAGACGAACCAGCTACAAAGGCTGAAAGAGAAAGGACAAGAGAAGTATGTAAACAGCAGGAGTGAAGACTGTTGCGTAGGTAGAGAGAAAGGAAAAGAACAAGATACATGGGGTGATGTAGAAAGGATAAGAGTTGGGAATTGACATTGCGTTTAAATTACTGGAGGTTGTAGCCGTCAGGAAAGCAAGTATATGGAAAGGAGTTCCGCAGGCTGAAAGGGCGAGAAAAGGAGCTAATGAAGTAGAATTACCGCTTGCATTTGGTTGATATAACTGTAAAAGGGTGGGACCTTGTTGCCAGTCTGGTTGCATGAGTAAATTCTTGTGGAGGAAGTACCAGTGACCTAAGTTCGTCAGAGCTGAAGCCATGAAAATATTTCTAGAAGAGACAGAGGGAAGCCACATTCCGCCGGTGAGAAAGTGGCTGGAATCGAGCTGTCAGGACGGGACCAAGCATATTACGGATTCTCCATTGGAGCCTGTCGAAAGCACTGAGATGAACATCAGGGGCGGCTGACCAGATATGACAACAGTATTCCATGCACGGTAGGATGGTTGAGTTTTTTTAGTATAGCTAGTTTTGATGGGGTCGGGATTATTAATCGTGTCATTAGAGGTGGGCCATGATTTTTTTTAATGATGCGGAAGATAGAACAGAGAACAAAAAGTCTGGCACATCCACTGGATTTGGTTTCTTTTGACGCACCTTTTTCCAGTTTGACTCGCCTTTTTGCGTTCCAGTCCTTCTTGTTCAATACAACGTCAGGGCGTCGCCCTTTGTGCTGATAGAGAAAGAGAGAGTGGGGATGTTAGTGGCTACTACCCTGGGGGTTTCAGGAAATCGAGGGCGTGCTATCTGATTCTTCCCTCTGTATCTATGAAGGATACATAATTCTCCTTCATTTTCCTTATTCGAACTTGCGGAAGACTTAAGTTTTGTGGGGAAATGTGAGGCGAGACCCGACTGGAGGTCTTTCCGCACCGGTCTGTATCGCTAGAAGGCCCATTACAGGGACCGCGTAAGTATCAGAGGGATATTTGTGTCGCCCAGGGCAATAACTTCTCTGTACAGGAAGAGGAGAGGTGACCAGTCTCTACAAAGCCGCCAACAAGTTGGTTTTCGACCAGACACAATGACCGTCATTTTCGGTCGCAAGAGTCCAAACAGCTGTGGACGGAGACCAAATGATCGAGCTGTTCAGGTTGGCACAAAGTATTTGGCCAAACTGACTAAAATAGGTGCTCTCCTATTAATTGAAAAATGTTCTTGGGTAATAATATGTGTGTCCTGCGCCGACCCTCGTATTCGGTCCGTAAGTCCTTTAGTTTTTAGCTTAATGCTGACAACCTCAAGACAATCTTTGGCTGGGGGCAACTGTACGTCACGCATGAATAAAAATCTGTACCTTTAATCACTCTTTGGGGTTTAATCCCCATGGACGTCAGTGTTTAGATCACCGTGTTTTTCACGGAGTGACAAATTTTGAATGAATTCGTGTCCACTACATGACCGACACCATTTTCTTTTCGAACCTCTGTAATTCTTGGGTACATGTTCATGACTTTTGAGCCTTTCCAAAAATTCCGCGGTGTTAATTATATATGAGAGCGATTTAATAATTTCTACTACAGCAGTTCAAAATTTAATCAATACAAAAATAAAGATGAGAAAAAAATAAATACGAAATAAATGTATATACGACAATAAAGAAAAATAAACTTACTAATTCACAATAAATCAGAAAGAAAGAAATCAAATAAATAAAACGATGTAAAATATTTTTTTACGAAAAAAAAAAATGAAAATGAAAAAGAAAAATTGGGTAAAGACGAAAACAAACTTAACTTTTGCTGAAAATAAATGTTAGCGAAAAAAAAGTTCGCTCAAAAAGACGAAAAGGGAAAGGGTTTAAACTAAAGACAATTAATTTTAAGAAATAAAAATTAAGCAAATAAATAAATAAATAACTGCGAAAACCCAGAGAAATAAGATGAATGTCGGTCGAAATCTAACATTGAAAAGATTAAACGACTGACAAGAAAATTTGCTATTAACAAAAGAAAAAAAGGTGAATTTTTTTTAGAATTAAAGCAGGTAATAAACATAAACTATCAATTAAACGTCAGTAAATCAAATATAAAAACAGTAATTTGATAAGACTTCGTTAAAGCAAAAAAAAAAAAATTAATTCAAACAAAGAATATAATACAATAAATAATAAATGTAAAAATAAATATAATACAAAATAAATCAAAATCAACTTAACTGCTACTTTTTGGTCAAAAAATAAACAAATAAAAAAATCTTTGTATGCGTTGTCTAACTTGTAGCAACTCCACAGGTTCGGAAATAGGTCTGATCACATGAGTAATAAGACTTCCAAGGTCATGACTAATTAAACTGACAACAACGGATTTTATACTAACTGTAGTTCTTTAAGAGTCTAGACTAGTTCCTTTTGTCTCTGCGAGTGTTCTTTGCTCCAAAATAATATATATATATATATATATATATATATATAGTGTGTGTGTGTGTGTGTGATAATGTTTAGTGCCAAGATTGTTGTTTTTTCAATGCTTTTACTGATAAAATGTACTTTGGCAAACAAGTCTTTTACCGTAAAGTACTTGATATCAGGGTGGAGATAGAGCGTCGATAAGCACAAAGAGTTTGCCGCTTTAAACTGAGCAGGTTCATGCCGACTTCGAAGTTTCGTGAGGACACCGTTATGATGTTCTCACTCGTCAGGACTGGTTTGCAAACTCATTGAAAGTGAGAAGCTCTTTGTGCTTATACATATACACACACATATTATATATATATATATATATATATATATATATATATAAATTTACGTTTATTGCTATACTCGTTTCGAAAAACCCTCCGAGTATATACGCGGAAGGAAAAAATGTTAATAAGAAAAGAAAGAGCTAATCACTTGAACATCAGTCAAAGTATGTCGCCCAAAGAAAAAAACCCGGGATAAGCAACCTAAAACAAACAGTGCCCAATATCACAACCTTCATTCCAAGGTTTCACCTAACCGGATCTTCAGGGAAGGTTGGCTTTCTTTTCTATATATATATATATATATATGATAGAAAATAAATACAGAAGTACCTTCCATGAATGGGAGTGTTCAGTATCAAAATAGTAAACCATATAATGTTAAGGAATGTTTATTGATAGTTTGTGTATTATAGATTCATCAAACAAGTGCGTCAGAATGGATATAAAAAACAATTATGTGCAATTAAAAATGACATCTATTGCCGAGGCAAAACAGTTTGGAAGAAATACAACGATGTGTGTGGAGATATTCTTATAGTACGTGTGAAATTCCTATGAAATATTCAAAGCAGCTTATATTTGAGAAAGTTTATCTCTTGATTTGGAAGATTTATAGCTATGATTTTGTGCAGCCAAGTAATTTTAGCGTATTGCATCCTCTGTTGTATTAAAAACTTTTTTTATTCATTCATTTTCTGTAACTTATATCATTGCAAGTTATTTAAAACCAGAAAATATTTTTAGATTTTAAAAATTTTATTTATTTTTTAATAATGACTTAGTGATACAAGTCTTACTAGTTAACCCACAGCTAGGGGGGAAGTGGCAGATTCATGACTTTCCCGATGGCATTTGCACGATAATGAATAACGAACACAATGAGAATTAGAACCCATCTCTTCGACTCACGAGCCATTATGCACCAAACCAGGCTCGACATTGTTTATATTCACTGCGTTGAGTGACTGGAGGGATATACACACACACACACACACACACACACACACACACACACACACACACACACACACACACAAAACGGTCTTTATTATAAGAAAGACGATATATATATATATATATATATATATATATACACTTCATTACTCGACGACATAATTTTTGTAAAAAATAAAATAAGGCACGGTTAAAGAGAAAACACGCGGCAAACCTTTCGTAACTGATAGTAAAGTTTAATAAATGGTAATAAAGAGAATGGACTGAGCCGACTCTGCTTCGCTATATATATATATATATATATATATATATATATATATATATATATGAAGATTAACGAAATGGTTATAAACAACTAACAATTTGAAATTATTTGTTTGAACATTATTTTTGATCGATACTCGTATTTAAATAGATAATCTGTTTATAAACAAACAGTACATATATCTATTTCCATTTGTTGTTGTTGGTCATTCATGGTCGAGAGGTCTAAGACGCGCCAGATCAATTGGTGGTTTCCCTTATGTGGATAGGGTTCACAGGTTCGAATTCTACTGAATAACACACATTTTTGTTGGTGGTTTCCCCTATGTGGATAGAGGTCGCAGGTTCGAATCCTGCCGAATGACACACATTTTCGTAACAAAAATGTATTGTAAATAATCAGACCGGTAGAAATAAATATATATACTGTTTGGTTTTAAACAGATTATCTACTTAAATACGAGTATCGATCAAAAAATAATGTGCAAACAAATAATTCCATATATATATATATATATATATATACGTGTGTATGTGTGATACCTTACTTTGCTGTGATCGATAGATGCTATATTATACTAACAGGAGTCAAGCAATGATTTTCATAACGAGAAACTTCGACATAGAACAATGATTAAGTAGTCAGTTGAACCATTACTGCTGAGGTTATCATGGTACACGCTGTTTATATGTTGTCTCGTGAAAATAAGATGAGTTAAATAGAAACGTGTAAGTTCGCATGTATTGTTATTTGTAAACGATGTTTAAAAAAAAACGAAACAAATTTATCTACATAAAATACTATTCGGTTTTGCGTGGGCCAAGTTCATTCAAACATCAGTATACTACGCAGTCGTTTCTTCAAGTTTCACAAATTAGAAGCATGCTTAATTTATTTCATAAGTGTACGGAATCTTTGCCAAGTGTTAAATCAAAAAGATTAAGTTAGCATCTTCCGTACATTTTGCGATTGAACGGACAGATGTCAGTTGTTGTTTTCTGAAATGTTGAATGCACAACACTTCGTCTTCTGAGGGTAAGACTAAGCATCACGGAAATAAAATGCTTCAATGCGTAGGTTTTTTTATGGACGCTTTGATGTCAAAACATTTTCACTTAAGTCTGTAACTGTTTTTACCGTGGACTTTCCTACCTGCCACTAGTATGGATGACTCTAGTTTTCTGGAGAAAAAACACTCCTTGGCCTCACGTACTCAACTGACTTGAAATGGAATGACTACATCGAATCTGTAGCTGCAGTTACTGTTAGAAAGTTTGGGTTTCTCTGTCAGGCCAGAAAGATTTTTTCTCGTCTAAGTCCATATTGCACATATATAAGTCTATCACACGTTCGTGTATTGAATACTGTTACCATATCTGGTCGGGTGCTCCTGCTATTCACTTTGTGGTTCTCGACAAAATCCAAAGAAGGATCTGCAATGTAATCGGTCCTGACTTGGCATCTCGACTTCAGTCACCTTCACATCGACGGCTTCCTTCTGTCTTTTCTACAAATAATTTTACGGCAACTGCTCTAACGAAATTTTTCCCTGGTGCTCCGACCACATGAATTTAAGTGTGCTACGAGATTAGCATCTAGGTTCTAACCTTTTAACGTTTAAATAGTTACATATAACTGTCTCTTCTACTCTAACAACTTCTTTGTTTGCACTTCCTGCCTGTGGGACTCCCGTTTACTTGCTTCTCTGATAGCTACAATCGCCAAACGTTTAAACGCAACCTCAATGGCACTTCTAAATTGAATCCTATTCATCTTTTATCCTTTCTTCGATACCGCTTTGTATCTAACAGAATAAAGCTTTTGCTTTTGATTAGGATGTTTTGCAATCTTAATCAGTAGTTTTGTGATTAAGAGATTTGTTGTGTCTTTATGTTTCATTAAAAAATGGAGGATTTGTTTGGTAAGCGACAAGAGTTTTCTTTTCCTATAGATACGGCTGCGCATCACACTTTGTTCCCATGTTTTTGATCCGTCGGCATAAAACAATTTTTTGAACTGATAGCTATTTTTAATTATTAGAATATCTTTCTTGTGGGATGTGTTTTCATCTTGGATTAACTGGATAAACACAGCAAGATTTGCGGTTGTTTAAGCATCCAGGGTGCAGTTTGGGAAATGGTAGACTCTTCGATTCATTTGATCTCCCTCAGTAAGTTTTTGGATTCGAAGATTGAAAGGTTTGATAAACTCTTTCCTGTCAAGACTTTATATCTGGTTCTAGATGCGCAGATGTAGGCTGAATTTTCTGGACATGAGGCTATTTTGGTGTAATACTGTAAGGCTAACTTTTTTCTTCTTAGTGACAGGATAAGCCTAGTGAGGTGTTGAAGGCCCCCAGTGATAGTTTTAGACCTTGACGATGTATTGTTTTTATTATTACTTTTTTTTTTAAAAATAGGACTTTCTGGTTGACCAGTATCTTCCGTAGTCTAACTTGGATCGTATCAGTGTCTTTTATAGATTTAGCAGCTTTATTTTGTCTGCTCCCCAGTTGGTATCAGGGACCACACTCAAAACTTAAACTGCCTTAGTGAATTTGAATTTGAATAAGAGAAAATAATGAATTTGTTATCCTTACGATCTGTTTTGATTTCCATTGTTGTGTCAATGTCTGTGACGTAAACATTAAAAGATGGAGGATTTGTTTGGTAAGCGACAAGAGTTTTCTTTTCCTATAGATACGGCTGCGCATCACACTTTGTTCCCATGTTTTTGATCCGTCGGCATAAAACAATTTTTTGAACTGATAGCTATTTTTAATTATTAGAATATCTTTCTTGTGGGATGTGTTTTCATCTTGGATTAATTGGATAAACACAGTAAGATTTGCGGTTGTTTAAGCATCCAGGGTGCAGTTTGGGAAATGGTAGACTCTTTGATTCTTTTGAGCACCCCAGTTTTTTTCTCTCACTGTAACCCTCTGCGTACTATTGGCAGTCCCGCCTTGCCTGGGGTGAAATGATTAAAAATATATATGTGAAACACCGCTGCTCATGTTCTATATGCTGTGCCTTTTAGGGTGGGATCGATCGCAGCTCTCATTTAGAGCTCTTAGAAATGTTTTTTACTGTCCTTTTCACTTTCTGATCAATCACTTTATTTTTACATAAAGATCGTTAAGTAGGTTGGTTGGTTGGTTGGTTTTTATGGCATATCAACTTCGGTGGGTCATTTATTGCCAACTGCTAACACCTTTTTCTTTCAACAATTTATTGTTGTTTTTATATAAGTTTTGTGTCTATTAACACTTTTTTCTTGTCGAGAATCAAGATTCATTGGGATTTGTTTTTTTTTAAGGGCAGGGTCCCCAAGTTCTACCCTTGTTGTTTAACACATAACTGGAGGGAAGGGACGGATTAATACCTTTCCCAAGGGTACCAGTGCTTAAGTGAATGCAGGGTATTCAACTGGAATTCGAACTCGGCTCACCGATTTCTCTTTCCGAGGCGATATCCACTGCACCACAACGCACATCCGTCACTATACGCTTACAGCACCTCGTATTCCCAAGCGGTCACCCATCTAAATACTGACCAGGCTCAACGTTGCTTAACTTCGGTGATCGAGCGAGAACCGGTGTATTCAACGTGATATGGCCGTAAGGCCCGTTAAGTAGGTTCACCCAGTGTTTCCCTCTTGCTCCTTTTGCCTCCAAAAAGCTTATGGCTGCATCACTTTAAAAACATCAAATCAAGGAAATTAAGCAACTTTCAGTACCTAGATGGCTGACCATTTGGCAATAACAGGTGCTGTAAGTTTGGATGCGCGGGTAGTGTAATGGATAATTTTTTTTTTTTAATCATTTCATCCCGAGCAAGGCGTAAACGCCACTGATGTGCAGGGTGTTACATAAATGTAAAAAGATTAATTAGAAAAGAGTGAGGAGTACAAACTAGTTAGAAAGGAGCAATAGAAAGCTGAGAAAGCAGGCGCGATGACAGATACATAGGTGGAAAGAAAGGGAAGGTTATATAGCGGAGGGGAGAGAGCTAGGGGCCAGTGGTTAGTAGATGAGTATTAACTTTGCATTTATATTTCTGGAGGTCGTAGCCGTCAGGAAAGCAAGAATACGGGAGCGAGTTCCACAGGCGGGAAGTGCGAGAGAGGAAGCTGCAGGAGTAGAATTGTCGTCTGCATTTGGCTAACCTGACTGTGAATGGGTGGGACCCAGTTGCCAGTCTGGTTGCACGAGTAAACACCTGTTGAGGAGGCATCAGTGACTTAAGCCCATCCGAGCAGAAGCCATGAAAGTATTTATAGATTGCTCGGAACTGTTAAAAAGAAAGCTGAGTTCCAATTCCAGTGTATCTTCTGGTTCGTTATTTCGGAATAAGTTATTAAGTCATTTACTTGATGGTACTTCCTTCGGATTGGGTTGACATTACTACGGTTTATAAGTGTGTGTTTCACTGTGTATGGTTCCTGACATGTAGTGAACATCGTAAGTTAGTTATTTTTAAGCAGGTTTGAGTGGGTGATATGTCTGATGCATAGTCTGGTTAGGGTGACCACATCCTTTCTTAATTTTGGTAATCTGGGACGCATTTTCTAACTGTTGGTTGAATGTATCGTAGTCTGTTGTTTGTGCAATAATTCCACCATTTTTCTTATAGGTTTGAAGGTAGTTGGTTCCAGATCAGTATACTACAGGATGCGATGTGTAAACCGTCGTCAATTTATATTCTTAATTTCGCTCATGCGCGTTATCTTGTTTAATTTTGTCGACTGCACAGTATATTAAGGTCAGTGTGGCACAGTCTGTGAGAAAAGAGCACCCTGACGCAATTCAATCATCTAGAAATTGTATTGTTTGGCATTTGCACCAAAAATTCCAACACAAACATTTCAGAGTGTTTAGATGTCAATCTGAGGTCAGTGTAGATGATTCGGAATGAGTTTGAAGAGTTTAATGGTGATTACGAAGATACGGCAGCACTGATCGTTTTGATAAAAAAAGAACTCTCGAATTAGATGGTGAGGGTCTCAAACTCAACACAGAGGTCTACATAAATGCCTTGAGAAGGTGGCGCTGCCCTGAAAGAAGAGGGTGGCTACTAAAAGACCTTATACCTGGAAACAGAACTTTGAACCATGCCATACAAGCGGAAAAATCGATTCATGGCTCTCAGACAATTTCTGCAAACACATCTCCTACATCTGGCCACCTAACACCTCCAGACTGAAATATCTATGATTATTATGTGTGGGGCGAGACACTAACAAAACTTTTGTGACACGAAATATAAACTGAAGGCAAAGATTCGCCTACTTAAACAAGGGGACCGTCCAGAAAAGAGGCAGAAGATTCCGAAGTCGTCTGGAGGCCGTCATTGAAGCAACAATGGAAAATTTATTGAAATACTAAAAAGTAAATTCATTCAAGATATTTTTGTGTAATTTTGATAACGATATATCTCAAGACGTGCGTTGTGGTGCAGTGGATATCGACTCGGAACGACAAATCGGGGAGCTGAGTTCGAATTCCAGTTGAATTCCTTGCATTCACTTACGCACAAGTACCCTTGAGAAAGGTATTAATCTGTCTCTTCCCTCCAGTTATAGGTTAAATAATAGGACAGGTTGGGTTCTATAGCCTTGGCTGGAAACCAGTCTACCGCAGAAAGCAATGGCAACATACTGCGGGATAATTTTCTGCCAAGTCAATTCATTCAAGATATTTTGATAAAGATATATGTTAAGATGAGGGTTCGGTGTCATTTTCATCTTTGCGTAATTTAGACGACAATTTCTTTATCGCACTGTGTATATGTACCTCTCAGATTGCAACTTTCTTGATTATTATGTGTGGGCCACAGTTGAGCAAGAGACCAGCGAGACTCTTTGGAAGATCAAAGACGAATTGAAGGCAAGGATTATGGAAGCATTCACCAACTTAAAGAAGGAAAGCGTTCAGAATGCCACATTCCGTAGTCGTCTGGTGGCTACCAATGGTGATTTTATTGAAATTTACACTTTCGGCTCGGAACGAGAAATCGGGGAGCCGAGTTCGAATTCCAGCTGAATTCATTGCCTTCACTTACGCGCAAATACCCTTGGGAAAGGTATTAATCCGTCTATTCCTTCCAGTTATGGGTTAAATAACAGGACAGATTGGGTTCTATAGCCTTGGTCGGCAACCAGTCTACCGCAGAAAGCAATGGCAACATACTGCGGGATAATCTTCTGCCAAGTCAATCATGTCTCTTTCGAGACATGATCGCCTAAAGCGTGTATCACGTATGGCACTTAACTGAACTGACTCTTTCGTATTTCAAGATATTTATGTGTAATTTTGGCAAAAATACCTGTTAAAATGAGATGTTAGGGTTATTTTCATTTTTGTCTAATTCAGACGACATGTTGTTCATCGCACTCTGTATGGTATATTGGTATTTGATATGTTGCTCGTTTTTTCATTGTCATAGACGCCGACATGGCTTGGTATCTAAAAGAGAATAAAGCTTTTGCTTTTAATCAGGACGTTTTGTCATCTTAATCGGTAGTTTGTGATTAAGCGATTTGTTGTGTCTTTATGATTCAGTGCAGATTTTGAATAAGAGAAAATCATGAATTTGTTATCCTTACGATCTGTTTTCATTTCCAGTGTTGGGTCAATGTCTGTGATGTCAACATTAAAAGATGGAGGATTTGTTTGGTAAGCGACAAGAGTTTTCTTTTCCTATAGATACGGCTGCGCATCACACTTTGTTCCCATGTTTTTGATCCGTCGACATAAAACAATTTTTTGAACTGATAGCTATTTTTAATTATTAGAATATCTTTCTTGTGGGATGTGTTTTCATCTTGGATTAACTGGATAAACATAGCAAGATTTGCGGTTGTTTAAGCATCCAGGGTGCAGTTTGGGAAATGGTAGACTCTTCGATTCATTTGATCTCCCTCAGTAAGTTTTTGGATTCGAAGATTGAAAGGTTTGATAAACTCTTTCCTGTCAAGACTTTATATCTACTTGTAGATACGCAAATGTAGGCTGGATTTACTGGACATGAGGCTATTTTAGTGTAATACTGTAAGGATGTGCGTTGTGGTACAGTGGATATCAGCTCGGAATGAGAAATCGGGGAGACGAGTTCGAATTCCACTTGAATTCCTTGCGTTCACTTACGCGCAAATACCCTTGGGAAAGGTATTAATCCGTCTATTCCTTCCAGTTATGGGTTAAATAATAATAAGATAGATTAGGTTCTATAGCCTTAGGTGGCAACCAATCTACCGCAGCAAAGCAATGGCAACCTACTGCGGGATAATTTTCTGCCCAGTCAGTCGTGTCTCTTTCGAGACATGATCGCCCAAGCGTGTTTCACATATGGCACTTAACTAACTGACTCTAAGGCTAACTTTTGTCTTCTTAGTCATAGGAGTGACCCTGGTGAGGTGTTGAGGGCTCCCAGTGATAGTTTTAGACCTTGACGATGTATTATTTTTTTTTATTACTCTTTTTTTAAATAGGACTTACTGGTGGACCCGTAAAATATCTTCCGAAGTCTAACTTGGATCGTATCAATGTCCTTTATAGATTTAGCAGCGTTATTTCATCTGCTCCCCAGTTAGTATGAAGTTCTCAAAACTTAAACTGCCTTAGTGAATTTGAATTTCATTGTGTTTATATGTTGTATGACAATTTGGAATTGAAAATGATGCCTAAAAATTTCGGCTGTTGTTCTACAGATATTACAATAATGGCAGTTTTCAAGGTGGGGGGATCCTAATGCATTTTACGAAGTTTAAGAAAAGTTCATATATTTTGTTTTGGTTTTTGAAATTTTAAGACCATTTTGTTATTGTCCATGTATTTATTTTATAAATACCTTGTTGTAACTGTTTTTCAGTTGTGTACAAAATTTTAAAATTTGTAGCAGATAAGAAAAAAAAAAACAACAACAACAACAGACAGTGAACTATGAATGCTAGGTTGGATGATCTTATTTGATATTGTCACCGACAGGCAGCGATTCTCCTGTACTCCCATTTCCCCGTCTACGTTCAGATACAGTGTCTACAGTTTTAAAGGTCTATTTTTTTTTAATCATCTCACCCCAAGCAAGGCATTCCACTGCCACTATTGCGCATGGGGCTACATAGGGGAAGGTAAAGAGAAGGAGTGTTTAGACATAGGGAATGTCAGGAAAAAGGTGACAGATGAGTAAGGATAGCAAGGATGAGGGTTGGGCAGATGGGAAGTGTGTTTTTTTTTAATCATCTCACCCCAAGCAAGGCATTCCACTGCCACTATTGCGCATGGGGTTACATCGGGGAAGGTAAAGAGAAGGAGTGGTTAGACATAGGGAATGTCAGGAGGAAGGTGACAGATGAGTAAGGATAGTGAGGATGAGGGTTGGGCAGATGGGAAGAGTGTTTGATAGAATGGGAGCAGGTTAGTGTGTTAGGAGGTGTCTATTGCCCCGGAAGTTGTTTATTAAAAGCTAAACAACCTTTCTCTCAATCCAAGTTCATTTAAATTTTTCACGATCCCGTACTTTCAGGTTTTATCGTAGGCTTTCTCTAAATTAAAAAAAACAATATTTCTGTATGTTCTTTTATTATTTATGCTTCTTCACTGAAGTTCTGATTAAAGTGCTTTCTTCATGAATCCGTTTTGGAGGTTATATATATATATATATATATATATATATACTAGCAGTATAGCCCGGCGTTGCTAAGGTGTAATTTTTTTTTTAATCATTTCACCCCGAGCAAGGCGGAAATGCCACTGATGTGCAGGGGGCTACATAAATGTAAAAAGATTAATTAGAAAAGAGTGAGGAGTACAAACTAGTAAGAAAGGAACAATAGAAAGCTGAGAAAGCAGGTGCGATGACAGATACATAGGTGGAGAGAAAGGGAAGGTTATACGGGGGTGGGGAGAGAGCTAGAGTCCAGTGGTTAGTAGATGAGTATTGACTTTGCATTTAAATTTCTGGAGGTTGTAGCCGTCAGGAAAGCAAGAATACGGGAGCGAGTTCCACAGGCGGGAAGTGCGAGAGAAGAAGCTGTGGGAGTAGAATTGTCGTCTGCATTTGGCTAACCTGACTGTGAATGGGTGGGACCCAGTTGCTAGTCTGGTTGCACGAGTAAACAACTGTTGAGGAGGCACCAGTGACTTAAGTTCGTTGGAGTAGAAGCCATGAAAGTATTTATAGAACAGACAAAGGGAGGCCACATTTCGACGATGGGGAAGTGGCTGCAGTCGAGCCGCCAGATCAGTACCTATCACATTACAGACTCTCCTTTGGAGCTTGTCAAAAACACTGAGGAGAACGGCAGGGGCACCTGACCATAAATGGCAGCAGTACTCCATGCACGGACGGATGGTTGACTTGTATATATGCAGGATGGATTCAGTTGGAAAAAACATCCTGGATCGACATAGTGACCCAATCTTCTTAGCAGTAGATTTTGCTATGGATTCAAAATAGTGGTTCCATTTGAGGTCTGAGGACAGGGCAAATCCGAGGAGGCGTAGTGTATTACTCTCGGGGAGAATCACTTGGTCCATGCTTATGGGAGGCAGGAGAGGTTGCCTGTAATTGTTGACAGACAACAGCTTGGTCTTAGATGAATTGAAGTTGACAAACCACTTCTTGCCCCAGTTCACCACAGAGTGTAGATCCCGCTCAAGGTCAGCAGCGAGTTTATGTCTCTCCGCCACGACAGGTTTCTTACTGGAGCGGGAGTATATTGTAGTGTTATCTACGTAGATGCCTACTTGGGACTTGATCTCATCTGGGAGGTCGTTGATGAAAATAAGGAAGAGCGGTGGGCCCAGGATAGAGCCCTGTGGGACACCAGCATTCGTGCTGCAGGACGTAGAGGCACGCCCATTCAGAAAGACCTTCATTTGGCGGTTATTTAAGAAAGATTGGATTAGGTCAAGCAGGCGACCGGTAATACCATAACCGCGTAGTTTGCATAGGAGGCCAGAGTGCCAAACCCTGTCGAAAGCCTTAGAGATGTCCAGAGCAACCGCGCGAGCCTCGTCAGACTCATCAAGGGCCTGTAGCATGTACTCCCACGTTGTTAGCAGGTCGGCCGTGGACCTGGCAAAGCGGAATCCATATTGCCTGTCAGAGAAGTGTTTGTGGGCGGTGAGATGATGAACTATTTCAGCATTGATTATTGCCTCGAATACTTTCCTGAATATCGGTTGAAGACTGATAGGGCGATAGTTGGATGGGTCCGAGGGTTCACCACAATTCTTAAATACAGGAACAACTGAAGAGAACTTCCAGCATGCAGGAAAGCAGGAAGCAGAAAGGCAGCAGTTAAACAGTTTAGAGAGGACAGGGGAAAGTTCAGGAGCATACATCTTAAGGACTATGAGCGGGTTTCCATCGTCTCCACCCGCCTTATGGGGGTCGAGTTTTGAAATTACTCGGGATACTACTGTCGGGGTAATATATACGTCGTGCAGTTTGGCCTCAATTCTAATAGGGAAGTCGCTTTGTCCGCAGATGACGTGAGAACCTCAAATTCATGGATTAAAGGAGGTATTGAGGATTTCCTATTGTTGAGCACTCGTTTGCAAATCCTCCAATAGTCCTTGGAGCCGAACTTGCGGTCAGCTATGCGCTGTCGCATTCTCTCAGCAGACAACCATTTGGCGTCATTTAGGGTTCTCTTGCACTCATTGCGAGCATATATGAACAGGCGCCTATTGTGATCAGTTGACTGTCTCCGAAATAGACGGAAGTAATGGTTCTTGTGGGCAATGGCGGCTGAGCAGGCCGGAGAGAACCATGGAGAGGAATGAGGTTTTAAGCAATACTTCCTGGTGGGTATGAAGGCATCAATGCCAGCTTTCACCCATGACGAGACCTCAGAGGCACAGTCATCAACTGATAGGTCGAACACTTTTCCCCAAGGGACGTCGCAGAGGAAATCGCGAAAGGCGTCCCAGTCAGCTTTTTGGTAGAGGTAGGAGGTCCTATAGGTAGGAGGCTCCTGGGGGGAGTGAGATTGGAAAGAAATACTGAGTGAGACTACAGCGTGGTCGGAGTTGCCGAGAGGGCAAAGCTGCGAGACTTGACAGGCGTCAGGCGCAGAGGTGAAACATATATCTAGTAGTGAGGAATGACCCGGGGGAGTGCTTGGGAAGCGAATGAGGAAGTCCACCACTTGCGTAAGGGATTGGGAAATAGCGAAGTTCATGGCGTGAATGCCCGCTGGATCAGTAACGGCGTTTTCAAGCCACTCAGAGTGATGGGCATAGAGGTCTCCAAATACAAATATGTGGGCGAATGGGTGATAGGAAATAGCCTTATCTATGTCGTCAGCAATGCTATCTAGTAGGGAGCAGTTAGGAGAGGAGGGAGAACGGTAAAGAAAGAATAGGTAACTAACCGAACTGAGGAGAGATAGACGGAGACATATGTATTGGTGGTCAGTGGATTCGAGTGAAGTCACCCTAGCTATGGGGAGGTGTTCGCTGACGTAGACACCCAGCCCATGCATGTGGACAGTGGAATCCTTCCTTAAAAGGAGAAGATAACCAGGGATGGAGAGGTCAGAGGAGGGAATATTTGAGTTGAGGTTAGTTTCGCAGAACGCAAGGATGTCAGGGAACTTTTCATGCAGGAACGCTTCTACACTAGGAAAGTTAGTACGAATGCCCCAGATATTAGTGAAGTAAAGGTTAATGGGTTTAGGTGGTTTGAATTTAACTGGTTTAGGGTCATAATGAAAGCTTTAAAACTAATCCATGCTCCTGAGCTCAGACTCAGAGCCTAAAAAATATGTGTGAAGTTTGGTGAGAATCGGATAAAAATTGTGGATTTGTATAAAGGACATACAGACAGATAAACCGACACACACACACAAACATCTTGCTTTTATATATATATATATATATATATATATATTATCGATTTTCTGCACTATTTTAAGAACTGCAACCTTGAAACTTCTGAATATCGTTTCTTATGACTTTGACTATGAGTGTATCAAATTTGATTAAAATCGGACCACTCCTTCTATAACCCAATCTTTTCGATATTTATCGGGGGTATCTCGACACAAAACCTAGCTAAGAACACTCGCAGACGCTTATAGTACAACTGTGTAAATTTTCGAGAAAATCGGTTCAGCCGTTTCGGAGTCTATAGGTAATGGACACACACACAGAGACACACACACATACACACATACACGCAGACAAAGTTCCATTTATAAATAAGTTTATATATATATACATATATATACACACACACATGTTTTGAGGTACAAACTTAGTATACTATGTTAAAAACAAAGATTTTTTTATTAGTCTCAAAGGCCCTTCGCCCAACATCTTATCAGGAGAAAAATCGTTGGAAAATTAATTATACGAAAAGAACAGTAACGACGAAAATGAAGAGAAAAAAATATGGGAAACACGATGAAATAACAGTATTTACATTATTCGAACTATTGTCCACATTTTTGTTGCCATTTGTTCGACGTTTCAGTCGTCGTACGCTCCGGCTTTTTTCAGGTGCTAGGAATTTTGAACTGAACCCTTTATTACAATCACTGGGGTGTATCATTCTCATTCCTTGAGAAAAGCCCCGATTAGAAGTCATGAGTTATCTCCTTCTAACCCGACTTGTTCACCACTGCTGTAGCCTGGTACTGAACTCCTAAATCTTTAGGTCAAGTCAAATCACAGGAACTAACCTACGTCTATATGCTATGTGTTCTTAAGGACAAGAACAACTGAATTTTTGGGATTTATAAACCTAATGTCCAGCAACCTTTTTTTTTTGCCAGAGTTCTTATTGCAATTTTTTGATGTTAATGGTTCTCTAGTATTTTTTATGTTAATGGCTTTCTCTAGTATTTTTTTTTTACCAGAGCACCTATAGAAAGCCGGAGCGTACAACGACCGAAACGTCGTACAAATGGCAGCAAAGATGACTACAATTATTCGAATAATGTAATACTACCTCATCTCAGAAATATAGACAAAGACGATGAAATAAATATACTTATAAATATACTTATAAAGAGGGGAGGAGGGATTCATGTATAAATAACTAGCAGGGGACAATGAAAATAAAAGAATTTGTCGGGGTGGGATATTTAATTTAAATAAAATAATTATTTATTTAAAATATTTTGCATATATATATATATATAAATGCAAACTTATCACTATACTCATTTCGAAAAACCCTCCGCGTATATATGCGGAAGGAAAAATGGTTGTAAAAAAGGAAAGAGCTAAGCACATGAACATCAGCCAAAGCGATTTGGACCCAGCCAGTACGTAGCCCAAAGAAAAAACCCGAGACGAGTAATCAATAACGGAAAAAAAACAACCTTCCTGAAGATCCGTTTAGATGAAACCTTGGGTGGTTTCTTGGCTCACTAGGTCACACACACACACACACACACACACACACACACACACACACACATATATATATATATATGTGTGTGTGTGTGTGACCCTAATATAAAGCTGTTGTTAACTGAGTCATAGAGTGATTTGCTAATTTAATGCCTCTAAAACTAAAGTGCGTTCTGTTAATAATCTAACAGACATCTTTCTGTTTTCCATCAGCTTAGTTGATGCCACCATCCAGGAAAAGTATTCGTTGCGGCTTATTCGATTGATATTTTCAGCTGACATGAAGTGGTAAGTCTACATTGAATCCATTGCTATGTCAGCTGCTAAAAAAAGTTGGTTCACTATGTCGTGCTAGACAGTTTTCACTGTAGAATACATCTTATATAGATAAGAGTCTATCATTCGGTCCGGTGCTCCAGCTATTTAGAGATTCTTGATAAACTCAAAAAGAGAATCAGAAATATAATTGGTCCTAACCTGGCATCTTGGCTTCAGTCACTTTCCTACTACCGTAAAATTGCTTCCCTGTGTCTTTTTTTTATAAATACCTATGCTAATTTTCTAAGCGTACCTTAGGTATTTGCCTATATTTCTGAGACTTTACCCAAAGAGTTGTGAGTTCAAAACCAGGCTACAGCAGTTGTGAACAAGTAACTTACAGAGTTAGAGGGAGATGACTCATGACTACTAGAAGAGGCTCTAGGCAAGAAATGAATATCATATATCCCAGTGACTGTAATAAAGGGTTTGGTTCAAAATTCCTAACACCTGAAGAAGGCCAGAGCATACAACGACTGAAACGTCGTACAAATGGCAACAAAGATAAGGACAATAGTCCGAATAATGTAAGTACCGTACCTTAGATGTAGCATAAGCCTAAAGTACTGGGCACTCAGTGAGGATCACACTTACTACTCAGTTGTAATTGTTCTACCGAGACAAGTTCGTTAACCACCATACTAAGTCGAGGTGCCCAGTGAGAAAATTAAAGAAAAGCCAAGAAAAAAATTCTAGCGCCTGTTTCAGTGAAATGGGTAAGTTATCAATTTCAAATGTATTCATTCGTACTTTCTTCTTCAAATAACAAATCAATTAATATTTTTGATTGTGATTGCAATATTTTGATAGAGTTATTAGGCTCAAATGTTTAACGATGCGAAAGGGGAATTCTTACGGATTTTTAAAATCATAGAATTCGTCAAGAGCTTATAAAATCATTAACATAAGAGTTAAGATTCAACAGAAAACTAAAACAGAAAAACCGTGGAATTTTCACGGGTATTTCTAGTTGTAATTACAACGATCTAAAGGATTCTTCGCCAAAAGTGTGAAAACCTGGAGATTCAAAGTCACATGATTACCGTGAGGAACACAAGAGTAATAGTTATACAGGTGTTTGAATTAACTGAGCCCTCTATCAGAAGTAGAAAACAATCCTTACGAAATTCAACACAGGAATGGATTAATAATATTTAAGAACAATAACTTTATACATTGTTACAACAAACAAGTGAGGTGTAAATGCCAAAAGAGGAAGTTGATGTATTAATAATTTTCCGCTGTTTTCCAACAGAAGGCGTCCCCAAAATTACGTTCGCGTGGTTTCAGATGGTGACGCATCTATCAGTACTATAAGCAAGCTTGAAATTCAGTAAAACCGAATACATGGTCATCAGTCAAAAGGTCAGCTCAATATGCCAAACACAGGTCGGGGATACCAGAATCAAGCAGGTACAAAATTTAAATACCTGAGAAGTGTTCTAACAGAAGATGGAAAGTGCGATACAGGAATTCAAAAGGCGAATTGGCATGGCAAAGAAAGCATTCCAGAAGTTGAGTAAAGTATTAAGAAACAGGACAATTTCACTAGAAACAAAGAAGAGAGTACTGGATTACTATGTGTTGTCAGTTCTTCAATATGGCAGTGAATGATTGACAATATCATCAAAGATACAGGAAAAACTTGAAGTAACTGAAATGTGGTTCTACAGAAGGATGCTGCGAATATCATGGATCGAGCATGTGAGCAATAATGAGGTCTTAGAAATGATGGAAACGAAATAATAAAGTCAAAGCAGATACCGATAAATGAACAATGAATGAGACACGCTTCCAACGTTCTTTTTACAGTTACTTAAAAATAAGCTATCTTTATATATTTGGAGCAAAATACCTTTTGATTTCTAAACTCTGCTTCTTTAAAACCCTTGTTATCATCGTCGTTTCGTCAATAATTTTCAAATTCTTCCTTTCGACAATCATTGTACAATTCTGAGGCCTCTTTCAATATCCGTTTGTTTTTGTTTTTTAAATTCATATTTTACTAACAGTATAGCCCGGCGTTGCTCGGGTGTAATGAAAGCTTTAAAACTAATCCATGGTCCTGGAGCTCAGACTCTTTGGACGTTGGCACGAAAGACTGAAAAGCAATAGTTGCTTCCAGTTAAAGCGAAACGGCAGACTGAAAGAAAAATGAATGGATGTAAGTCAAATTTTGATTTCCTTGTATCGATATCAAATAAGTTTTTTTTTGTCGTAAACTGAATTTTGAAGGTTAAATAAGTCCTCTGAGTAAATGGAAACGAAAAGGAAATTAATACTGAGCATCAGGAAGAGACAGCTGAAGTTCCTGGGACATGCAATGAGGAAGCGGGGCTTGGAGAACCTGATACTAACAGGCCAGAGAGAGGGAAAAAGAAACAGGGGAAAACAACGGATAACATATTTGAAAGATCTAATTAGGTAGAGGAACGAGTGTTGCATGATGTAACAGGAAAAGGCGTGCTAAGAGGGATAGGAAGACGTTGAAAGCCACGATTGCTTACGTCCTGAAGGGACAGGGCACATAGAAGCAAAAGAAGACGAAGAAGAATCCTGACCGGCGATGAAAAGTGGATACATTACAATAACTCTAAGCGTAGAAGATTGTAGGGTAAGCCCGGCCAAACATCAATATCGGTGGCAAAGCGGAATCTTCTTAGTTCGAAGCTTCTGCTCTGCGTCTGGTGGGATCAGCTGAGTGTAGTTTATTATGGTCAGCTCAAACTAACCGAAACCATCACGGGAGATTGCTATCGACTAAAATTGATGCGCTTGAGACGAGCATTAAAAACAAACAAACAAACAAACAACAGCCGCTTATCAAGCAGAGACACAACAAAAGTTGATTTTGCAACATGTCAACACTAGACCACATGTTGCAAAAAGGATAAAAATTAACTTGAAAACGCTTAAATGGGATGTCTTACCCTACCCGCTGTATTCACCACACATTGACCCGTCCGATTAACATTTTATTCAAAAGAAATCTGCAGCGGAAGCCCAGAGAATTCTTCTTGAGACTTACGGCGACCATGCAGAGATTAGTTTAAACGCTTCAAAATAATGATTTTGAATGTTGAAGATAAAGAACGGTCTGGCTGACCAAAAAAGATTAAAACAAAAAAAATTGGAGGCATAACTTCTTTAAGATTCATCTCAGGCGCAAGTTGAACTTGCAGAATCGTTAGGATGAGGTCTTAGAAATGAAGGAAACAAAAAGGAAATTAATACTGAGCATCAGAAAGAGAGAGCTGAAGTTCCTGGGACATACATTGAGGAAGGAGGGCTTAGAGAATCTGATACTAACAGGCCAGATAGAGGGAAAAAAGGGAGGGGAAAGCAACGGATAACATATTTGAAGGACCGAATCAGGTGGATGATGGAACGAGGGTTGCATGGTGTAAGGCGTGCTCAGAGCTACCAGGGTTAAGAAAACGTGGAAAGCCATGATCGCCTATATCCTGAAGGCACAGAGAAGAAGAATCAACCTTAGGCACGCCATCTGTTGGAAATCAGGTGGTGTTTTAGAACTGCGTGCATGTAGTTTTAGATGATAACGCAACTATAAGGACATTTTGCCGAAGTGTAAACAACTTTGTTTTTCATCGCGTTATACATGTCGAATTTCGTGCCAAAGAAAGTGTATTTACAAGGAATTTTACTGCACTACTTTATTCAAAAGAAATCTTGAGACTTACGGCGACCATGCAGAGATTAGTTTAAACGCTTCAAAATAATGATTTTGAATGTTGAAGATAAAGAACGGTCTGGCTGACCGAAAAAGATTGTAGACAAAAAATTGGAGGCTGAACTTGCAGAAGCGTTAAAAATTGATCATAAAACAGTTTTGATACACTTGAAAGCATTAGGAATAATTCAAAAACAAAGACGTTGAGTGCCGTACGAGTTAAAGCCGAGATATGTCGAACGGCATCTTGTTACGTGTGAACAGCTGCTTCAACGGCAGAAAAGGAAATATTTTCTGCATAGTATCCTGACCGGCGATGACAAGTGGATGCACCACGATAGCCCTAAGCGTAGAAGATCATGGGGTAATCCCGGCCATATATCAACATCGGCAGCAAAGCCGAATATCCATGATTCGAAGCTTCTGCGCTGCATATGATGGGATCAGCTGAGTGTAGTTTATTATGGCCAGCTCAAACCAACCGAAACCAACATGGTAAATTGCTATAGACAACACTTAATGCGTCTGAGACGAGCACTGAAGACAAAATAGCCGCTATACGAACAGAGACACGACAAAGTGATTTTGCAGCATGGGTGAAAACCGACTTGAAAACAGAACGATTAAATGGGAAGTCCTACCCCACCATCCCTATTCACCTGAAATTACCTCATCCGATTATCAGTTGTTCTGACCAGTCGCACATGGCCTGGCTGAGCAGCACTTTCATTCTTATGAAGATATCAAAAATGGATCGACCCGTGTTTAGCGTTAAAAACGTGTCATTTCTTCTGGAAAGATTTCAACGAAATAATGTTCTTGTGAAAGATTTTGTATGTTCATGCATTAAAGAGCGAGTTTAGATGCATTTAGAAAAAGGGGTCTTTTAAACAATGAGATAGTGTTCTGATACATACACCTGTCAGTAAAACTGACGAGATAATTGTGGGTCTTTTAAAGGTACTGGTATCAAATGCTACATACTGATTTGTAGGTTACCGACTTCCCTGTTATTTTTAGAGAATTTGTGTTTATGCCTCTTCAGCGATCTGGCTGGTTTAGTATTTTTATTACCGTGTAGTGATATTATTCAGCGGATATCTTATTAAACAGAAAACAGCTGATTTGTCGAAAAGTCGGACGTGGACATTTATTTTCCCCGATGGTTATCAGTAAGTGAAGTGAACTGTACAAGTACAGGGCAATCAGGTAGGAAAAGAAGAGTCAAAGAATAAAGATAAATTACTTTTTTTTAGACAAAACAAAGAAAATGTTCTCTATAAGAAAGGGACTACTGCCCACTAAGAGTTAGAAAGGCGGTCGGAGCCTAACGAGAACATGAAAGAAAAGATGCCAGTTAGACTCTTCACCCCCTCATCTCGGCTTCGCTCTTCTATAGCAGTAGATTACAATCCGTAAATCAAAATCTCATACTGCTACAATCGGCTCATCCTTTAAATTTGTGGGTAACGATCTGGCCGAAGTCACTGGCGGTTGACTGGTAGAAGATGCAACTTGAGAACGAACCTACAATTGTCTGTTTTTCTACTACGTCTAATTTCGAATATATACTTGATGGGGAGCCAAAAGTGGGTCCACGGAAATATAAAACGGAACCCGAGGTGTAGGTTAAAGAAAGATGTATTTATAGGAAAGGTTACGAAGAAGAAGGTACAGTAAGCAGAGCTTACCAATCCAGTATAGTCCTTGGTAGTCGACTGCGGTCATGCGCACAGTGCTACTGTCTGTTTCCCCGCTACTGCTATCACACACCTATTAATATAGCAGTAGGTGAGTCCATGTTGAGGTGAGTCTGGGTTCCACAACAATACTACATTTCGAAATTCACAAAATGAGTGGGGCAATAGTATTATTTCTTGCTTGTGGATATGTGTATGTAGCCGACAATACTATCAATACGAACGAAAATGGAGAACTATACTGGTGGTGAAGACGTCGAGGGTGGTTGGAACAATCCCGAAGACAGGAAGAATAAAGAAGTGTTAGAAAAAATTCAAACCATGAAAACGTAAATAAGTGCCGAAGATATGGATATTTGCTCTTGCTTATTCTTTAGCGATATCCAGGCTGCAAGAGAACAATCTGAAGTCGACAATAAAAGACAAAACCATCATGATATTTATTACTTTTTCTTATAGTGATTAAAAAGGCATGGAAAAAATTGAAGCATATAAATGTACAGGAATGCCTTTCTGCCTTATAACATTAACTAAACAAAAACCTTAAGATTTTCAGCCAATACATCGAAATCGAAATCTCAACTTATTTATAAATGGAACTTTGTGTATGTATGAGTGTGTGGGTGCGTGTCTCTGTGTGTGTGTGTGTGTGTCCGTTACCTATAGACTCCGAAACGGCTGAACCGATTTTCTTAAAAATTTACACAGTTGTACTATAAGCGTCTGCGAGTGTTCTTAGCTAGGTTTGTGTCGAGGTACCCCTGATAAATATCGAAAATCGATAATCGAAAAAATCGGGTTATAGAAGGAGTGGTCCGATTTTAATCAAATTTGATACACTCATAGTCAAAGACATAAGAAACGATATTCAGAAGTTTCAAGGTAGCAGTTCTTACAATAGTGCAGAAAATCGATTATATATATATAAAAGCAAGATGTTTGTGTGTGTGTGTCTATTTATCTGCCTGTATGTCTGTAGTTTTTCATCCCATTTATTTTAGTTTTTGCTTCGGGTTTGGCTCTAAGTAGGTAAAATTGTAGTTCTTAGTCTCAGCCCTGATACCATTTACTCAGAGGACTTATTTAACCTTCAAAATTCAGTTTACGACGAAAAAAACGTATTTTATATCAATAGCAGGAAATGAAAATTTGACTTACATCCATTCATTTTTCTTTCAGTCTACGGTTTCGCTTTAACTGGAAACAACTATTGCTTTTTAGTCTTTCGTGCTAACGTCCAAAGAGTCTGAGCTCCAGGACCATGGATTAGTTTTAAAGCTTTCATTACACCCGAGCAACGCCGGGCTATACTGCTAGTAAAATATGAATTTTAAATTGAAAGTGGCCTCAGAATTGTACAATGATTGTCGAAAGGAAGAATTTGAAAATTATTGACGAAACGACGATGATAACAAGGGTTTTAAAGAAGCAGAGTTTAGAAATCAAAAGGTATTTTGCTCCAAATATATAAAGATAGCTTATTTTTAAGTAACTGTAAAAAGAACGTTGGAAGCGTGTCTCATTCATTGTTCATTTATCGGTATCTGCTTTGACTGTATTACGTCACATTTGACTGAAAGACGAAGCAGATACAAGGAACGCTGATAAAAGCCACAGGAGACTTCAATTGACTGATTCGTTTTATGACTAAATCAAGACACCATATTGTTTTTTTAATTTCAGTTCTTTCAGATGACGGAAATCTTTGCATACCAAGAATATCAAGCATCCACTTATCAATAGCATTCGGAAAGATACTGATTACGGCGTTAACTTTAAACATGGCGTAATCTTTTCAGTGTTTGCTTAGACGTAACAAAACTCATTCAGTTGCTAATCAGAGGATCTGTGGCTTCGTCACAAGTTAAATTTTTTAAAATGTAATATCTTTCATCATAAGATCCTGAACTGAACGGCAACAATTTTTCAAGACTTTATATATATATATTTTTTTTTATTTGGAAACGAGTTATTTCGCAACCTCGGTGTTCTCAGGCGATTTGCAATAACTGATTTTAACGTTTTAAAAACGTTCACGTAACAGGAATCTTTTATGAACGCGTAATTTTCAATATTAGAAGTTAGTTAAAGGTCTTGGAACAATTTTATTCATGATTGTATCACCCAAGTAGATATTTATTATTATCGTAGCGAAATAACTAGTTTCCAAATGAAAAATATTCAAAAGTTCTACTATATAATTGTATTGAACACTTTAATACAACTGTGTACTGGTAATTTAATTATGACCAAAAAGTAAATAATATATATATATATATATATATATATATATATATATATATATATATATATATATGCGTTGAGGTGCAAGTGGATCTCGGCACGAAACGAGAAATCGGAGAGCCGAGTTCGAATTCCACTTGATTTTGTTGCATTCACTTACGCGCAAATACCCTTGAGCAATAGTTTCTTTCCTAGCAAAATTGTTCTGGCTACATGCGTTCTGGCTCACTTTAATCTTTAAAAAATCTAAATGCAATGCAAATCGCTATCTACAGTCTTCATGATTATTCGTCCATTTTTGCTCCTATATAATGTCTTGTTTTCAAATTTTTTCATTTATTTTTATAATCATATCGCCCCAAGCAAGGTATTTTACTGCCATTGTTTTTCAGGGGGTTACATAGGAGTAAAGTTATGAGAAAGAGTGACAGGTTATAGGGAGTGTCAGGAAGTGGGTAAGAGAAGGATGAAAATACTGATGAGAGTGTAGTGGACGGAGAAAAGAAGCATGAGAGAGAGGATGCAGTTTAGTGAGATAAGAGATGACTATTGACTTTACATTTAAATTCTTGGAGATTATAGCTGTCGGGAAAGCAAGTAAATGGAAGGGAATTCCACAGGCGGGAAGTGAGAGAAAAGAAGCTGCTGGAATAGAATTTGCGTTTACGTATTTGGTTTCACAGTAAAAGGGTGGGACCTAATTGCTAATCTTGTGGCTTGAGTAAATTCTCAGTAATACCATGTTTTAGTGACTTTACCACTTTTCTTGGGATTAATTCGAGAACTTATGGTGACGTCTAACTGATGGGACATAAGCGACAATCTAGTACTGGGCTTAAATTCTTAAAGTATACTTACCATAGTGATGAACTAATCTGAATAATTAGTATGAAAATATTTATAGAAGAGGCACAGAGAAATAACTTTACGCCGTTGGGAAAGTGACTGTGAAGCAGAGACATCATGTCAGAACTAATGATATTGCTGGTTTTTTGGATATAGATATTACGGAATTATACGGAAATTTACGAAACTAGCATTAGCCGACATATTTGAATTTTTATTTGTTTAATATTATTATTTTTTAATGGATATTCGTATTCGAGTGGAAATTCTGTTTAAAGTGTATTTGGGTAACAATCTCAATACAAGTTTCATTAAAAATGACAGACAAGGTATTATTAAGTTTTTTATAATTTTTCAGGTGTTCGTATAATTTTCTTTTCGGAACTCAAATTATATATGAATTGTCCAAAGGTTTTGTACTTTTGAGCGCTTTCGGCTATATTTTAGCCATTATCAAGAATTAATTGTGTTTTACTTATGAATAAACACGTGGAAAGTTTATGCATATAGAGTCTTGTGTATGTTAACTTCCGAACACGGTAAGCACATTGTTACCGTGTTCATAAATGATGTTATTGAGCGTAGGATTTCTCTTTTTTAATAGTAATACCTCTATTGTTTAAAAATTTTCTTTTCATGTGAATGGTGTTATTATGTATGTATTAGGATATTTAAACTGCAGAGAACCAGTGTCGTTTACGAATTTATAAGTTCTTTGAAGAACTGGGTTTCTCAACTATCCAAATCTGTAAACAAGTACATTGGTTATACCACCACAAAATTGACAAGATGATTGGCCTTGCACACAACAGTTCCATCCGATCTCATTTAAATACACATCGAGATCTATCCATGATATATATATATATATATATATATATATATACACATACGATTATCAAAAATGACCGCCATATATATATATATATATGTGTGTGTGTGTGTGTGTGTGTGTGTGTGTGTGTGTGTGTGTGTAGGTAGAGGTAATTTACTTTTTGCTTTTGTTAGGCGTTTTTAGTAGATTTATGCATTTCTGTATGGAGTCGTTTGTGTATAGAGATTTTATATCTAAACTAGCCATATATTTTGCCTTGAAAAAATAGCCATATATTTTGCCTTGAAAAACTAACCATATATTTTGCCTTGAAAAAGTCCGCTTTGGATTAAACGCGTTGGCAATTAATACAGTTTTCCCCATTAGCCATAATATTGTTTCCAGAACAAATTAATATTACTAAATGAAAGATCATAAATAATGTCCAGATGTACTCACACCAAAAAAGTAGATCCTAGGAAGAAAGTATTCAAGATCCTTAAGCAATCCTACCCTATTTTTGAAATTTCGGTTGTTTAAAACTTCCACTCGCGCGTTCGTAAAAATCCTTGCTGTACGTTTGAAAACGTTGGAAAATCAGTTGAAATCAAGGATGCGGAAATAACTGGTTTCCAAATGAAATTATATATGATAAAGTAAACTTCTTAAATAAAAAAGATCAACCTCTTTTCGTTTTAGTGATTAATAATAAGAGTTTTTTTTCTTTGCCAATATGGACGATGGACAGTAAAATATTATCAAGAGCTGCAAATGTGTTTGACGAACGGTTAATGTTGTAAATGGTACCAGGAAATTATTTATTATAATTTCTTATAATCATTTCACCCCAAGTAAGGCGGAACAGCCTTTAGTATACTGGACATTAGGTTTTAAGAAAAGACTGGGTACATGAGATAAAAAAAATAATGGGATTCAAAATAGAAGACGTCGCATTTAAAGTTTTGGAGATGGTAGCTATATTTTACTCCAAAATTTGTCCCTCGCCCGGGAAAGAACGATATGAGCAACAGGTGTCTCTGGACCGTTAACCTGCAACTGTGCGCATGAAATACAAAATAACTATCGGAACATGGAACATCAGGACACTCAACTGTGGACAACTAGAGAATGTCAAACAGGAGATGAATAGACTAAATATCAACATCCTAAGCATATGTGAAACAAGATGGCCTAATAACGGAGATTTCAGTAGCGACACCCACAGGATAATATATGCAGGAGGTAAAAAAAAAACGAAAAAGGGGTCGCTTTAATACTAAACAAACAAGTGAAGAGATGTGTACTTGGATACTGGCAACTGTCAGAGAGAGTCCTCTTGGTTAAACTGCGGGTAAAGCCCTTCAATATAGCTATTATAGTAGTTTATGCGCCGACAACTCAAAGCTCGGAGGACGAAATAGAATCTTTCTATTCAATATTGGATAGTGCCAAGGCTCAGTGCAAAAGCCAGGAAATTAGGATAATAATGGGGGACTTAAATGCCAAGGTAGGTAAAGATAGAGAAGGAGACACGATCGGCAACTTCGGACTAGGAGAGCGCAACGAAAGAGGAGAGAAATGGATCCAATGGTGCTCAGCCAATGACCAGGTTAATGGTAACACCTGGTTCTAAGAACACCCACAACGTTTATGGACATGGAGAAGTCCAGGAGGCGACACGAAGAACCAAATAGATTATATAGCTATAAACAAGAGATTCATTTTTCCAATGCAAAACATACCCAGGTGCCGACTGCGGAAGTGACCACGTCCCAGTCATCTGCAAACTAAAAGTGAAACTCCGAAGACTGAAGAAGCCCAGCGCATCACCAAGGCTGCAATACGACACGCTAGAGGACAATCTCACCCTGCAGAAAGAATACAATAACAGCGTGAGAAAGAAATATGAAGAACAAATTGGAAAAGGGTACTCAAAATGGGATTCACTAAAAGAAGCGATGGTGAACTCAGTTAACAACATGGCCCCAAAGGAAATCAGACGCAGAAGAAAAAACGAGTGGATGACCGAAGAGATCCTCCACATGATGCAAAGGAGACAAAAATAACGCCAAGACACGGAGCAGAGTACAAGAAACTTCACAGGGAGATAAGGAACAAATGCAGACAGACCAAAGAGGAATGGCTCAACAACAAATGCGCAGAAGTAGAGAGACTGAGCAGGAACAACAAAGCAGAGATGCATAAAAAGATAAGAGAACTGACAGGACAAAAAAACCTGTTCCTCAACAGGATGCATAAAATCCAAGGAAGGGACAATCATATTAGAGAAAGAGGAAATACTCCAGCGATGGGAAGAATATATAAAGGATCTCTTTTGCGACAAGAAAGAACAACCTAGAATACACAAGGAGATGGATGGACCGGAAATACTAAAATCCGAAGTGGAAGCTGCAATGGCCAAAATGAACAGAAACAAAGCACCTGGTCCAGACGGCATTGTGATAGAGCTGCTGACAACCTTAGAAGAATATGGCATAGAAATGATTACCGACATAATAAACGAAATTTATAGCAGTGGAATAATACCAGACGACCTATGCAAGTCGATATTTATAGCACTGCAGAAGAAAACTAGTACAAACGAGTGCGAACTACACAGAACTATCAACTTAATGAGTCACATTACAAAACTGATTGTCAGAAGCCTGATGAATAGAGCGAGAAGCAGAATCAGGCCAGAAATAGGGCAGGAACAGTGTGGGTTCGTCAAAGACGTCAAATGTTTGTAATAAACAAAAATATGGATTATCAATGGGATTGCCTCTCAGGTATCTTCTCGAATCTGGTCCTTACAAAAATAGGGCAGGAGCAGTGCGGGTTCGTCAAAGACACTGGAACAAGGAACGCCATATTCATGATTAGGATGCTCTCTGAAAGGGCATTACAAATGAAGAAAGACTTGTACCTATGCTTCATTGACTACGCGAAAGCATTCGACAAAATACGCCATAAAGAATTGATGGAGATGCTAGGCAGCCTCGACATTTTCGGGAAAGACATAAGAGTAATCAAGAATCTCTACTGGCAGCAAACGGCCTGCATACGGACAGGTAACGATCTCAGTAGATACACAAAGATAGAAAAAGGCGTAAGACAAGGATGTGTCTTTTCACCGGATTTGTTCAACCTATACAGCGAGAATATTTTGAGGACCCTAGATGACACGCCAGGATTTGTTATTGGAGGCCACAACCTGAACAACATAAGATACGCGGACAATACAGTACTGATTGCGGACACGGAAAGGAAACTACAAGACCTCATACAGAAAGTGGCAGTGGAGAGTGACAAGAAGGGACTACAAATAAACTTTAAAAAAACTGAGTGCATGGTCATCAGCAAAAGATACAACCCAAAATGCCAAATACAGGTGGGGGATAACAGAATCAAGCAAGTACAAAAATTTAAGTACCTAGGAAGTGTTCTAACAGAAGATGGAAAGTGCGACACGGAGATCCGAAGGCGAATTTGCATGGCAAAGGACGCGTTCCAGAAGATGAGCAAAATACTAATACACAGGAAAATCTCAATAGAAACAAAGAAAAGAGTGCTAGACTGCTACGTGATGTCAGTTCTTCAATACGGCAGTGAATGCTGGGCAATATCATCGAAAATGAAGACAAAACTGGAAGCGGCTGAAATGTGGTTCTACAGAAGGATGCTACGGATATCGTGGACTGAGCATACAAGCAACGATCAGGCGTTGGAAAGAATGGCAACAAAAAGGAAATTGATGCTGAGCATCAGGAAGAGACAACTGAAGTTCCTGGGACATGCAATGAGGAAGGAGAGCTTGGAGAACCTGATACTGACTGGTCAGATAGAAGGAAGGAGAGACAGAGAAAGGTAGCGGATAACATATTTGCAGGGTCTGATCAGGTGGATGACGGAACGGGGGTTGCCAGGAGCAACAGGAGCAAACATACTAAGAGACACAAGGGATAGGGTGACTTGGAGAAACGTGATCGCCTACGTCCTGAAGGGACAGGGCACATAGAAGAAGAAGAAGAAGAAGAAGAAGCTATCAGGAAAACAAGTAAATGGAAGGGAATTCCACAGAGGGAAAGTGCAAGGAAACTGTTGGAGTAGCTACCACAGGTGTGGGGCAAAAGATTTTTTGAAAGGTCAAACTTTCTAGTCCAAATCCATCCCCCTTAGCGAGAGACTGTATGAATGATTTAGAATTCTTGACTGTATTACCAGAAACAACATATCTCAGACTACATAGAACGGTGTAATGTAAGTAGATATTTCTAATACGACTGCTTATTTTTTTTTAATGTCAGTAGGTCAGTTCTGCTGGTAAGTAATGCTGTCAGACATTGTCAAAAGATTTTGAAACGGGTTGCACAGAATGAAAATGGTCAGTTCTGTCATTCCCCTGACATTTGAGTAAAAAATTAAAAATTAAAAAAAGGAAAAAAAAAAAGAAAACAATATTTTTACCCACTTAAAACGGATCACCGAACGGATATTTATCTGCGCTTAGAGATTATGACATCAGCAATTACTTTCTAGATGACATTAACGTTCAAGAATCGTTCGGGGTTGGAGGGGAGCAAAACAATACAGACGTACTGAACTAAAAAAAATTGATTCACTAAACAATTGACAGGTTTCTTTTTATTTCTGTATGTATGAAAGGGTCGTGAAAAGTTCGCAGCCAGACAAGAAGCATTCCCCCCCCCCACTAAAAATCTGAGTTTTTTTTCATGTGATCAGATTTTTGGAAATAGATCGGACCCAGAATTTTCCAGCACATCGTTTGCGTATCCATCTCTTCTCGTATAGCAGGGATCGGCAGCCAGCGGCACGCATACCACGCGAAGCAATTTTCAATGGCACGATTTGTTGAACTAAGGAATTCTCCGCAAGACAAAAATCTAGAAAAGTCTGCTATTTTCAACTGCTGGACATCCCTCCCGAGATCTTTCATCTGTTTGAAGAAAATTGCTTTTGCTCTTCTTTCAGCTTTTGGTTCAACTTAGTCCTGTGAGCAAATTTTCTAACACATAAAAGCTGTTAACTCCAAAACGAAGTTGCCTAATACCTGCACATTTAGAAAATTGGGTAAAACACAAACTAACAATATTGCTGATATTGAGCAATTGGCTAAGACCACACAAAAAACCGTTTATTTCTATTAATGTGGTTTATATATTATTGTATAAATTACAATATAAAATGTTTTAGAACGGGTATATTGACCTTGACTTATACAAAAATACGTATGCTGTTGGTACACTGAATGATTTTTAAACCCTAGTCGTCACATAGTTAGAAAAAGGTTGCAGACCTCCTGGCGTACAGATTAACTAAAGGCACTCGGATATATAGAGCAATTAGACAGTTTTACAGTTAATGTCCAGAAAAGTAATTGTTTAAAATCAATCGCAAAACCGTGTATTTTGTGAAAGTTGTATGAAAGAGGGTTTGCATCCTAAATACACACATTATACAACACACACCTACACAGTCCAAAGAGAGAGAGAAAAAGAGAGAGAGAGAAAGAAAGAAGAGAGAGAGAAAGAAAGAAGAGAGAGAAGAAAAGAGAGAGAGAGAAAAGAGAGATAAAATGAGAGAGAAGAGAGAGGAGACGAGAGAACATTGAAATGTAAAACAAACACATTTGAAACATACACACGCATGCGCACAAAAAGAAAGAAAAATCAACTTCACACCAATAAGGGCATTCCAACTAGAGCATGCATTACATCACGAAAAATGACAAAAAACAGCGATCAATTACTGAAACCTCCTAAATAATAAACTGAACAATTTTTTAAGTAGATATTCTGTTTCATAATCAAACAGTATTATATATTTATTTCTCGGTCTGATTATTTACGATATTTTTTTATTATAAAACAGAATATCTACTTAAATACGAGTATAGAATATATTGCTCAAACAAATCATTTCAAATTGTCGGTTGTTTATAACCAGTTTCGTTAATCTTCGTTAATTTCCGTAACATGTTTATATTTGTTGACATTTCAGAGCAATGGTTGAAAATTGTGTCATAGGTTTATTTTGACTTATTTTAAACTGGTCGTCATTAGTGGTCGAGAGGTCTAAGACGCGCCACATCACATGGTGGCTTCCTTTATGTGCATAGGAGTCGCAGGTTCGAATCCTGCTGAATAACACAGAAAAAAAGTAACAAAAATCTATCGCAAATAATCAGGCCAGTAGAAATAAATATATAGTACTGCTTGATTATAAAACAGAATATCTACTTAAATACGAGTATCGATCAAACAAATCATTTATATATATATATAGGAAATGATTTGTTAGAACATAATTTTTTTATCGATACTCGTATTTAAGTAGATATTCTGTTTTTAATTAAACAGTATTATATATTTATATCTATCGGCTTGATTATTTACGAAACATTTTTCTTACGAAAATGTGTGTCATTCGGCAGAATTTGAACCTGGGACCCCTAACCACATAGGGGAAGGTATCATGTGATCTGGCTCGTCATAGACCTCTCGACCACGAATGATCATCAGTTTTAACGAGGTTTTAATCAAGCCTATATAACACAATTTTCAATTCATCGCAGTAACCATATCGTAAATAATCAGACAAGACAAGAACTATTTTATCTTTTATGAGGCATCAAAATAAAGTTTAAAATCACCCCTGTCCTAACACTTTTGCAGACTACTGGTAGTGTGCAAAAGTATTAGGACAGGGGTCATTTTCCTAAAAACCTCACTGAAATTCAAATACAGGGTGAAAAGCCAAGTAAATTGCTAATAAATATTGATTATTTAAAACTAGGTGTAAAAGAAATGTATTAAAAAGAAGTTATATTTAATTTTTCCTATTTTCTATTAAACAAGTTTTTTTTTAAACTACACATAATTCTATTATCCTTGGATATGACTGACTTTTTCCTTATTCCCCATCTCTCAAATTGATAAATCTAATGTTACCTCGCAAGACACACTTCACAAACCCAAGCTGTTTGGCAGTAGATACCATTGAGTACATTGAAGAAGCTTGTGATGTCAATGCCTGACAGAATGAAGGCTGTGATCAAAGCAAAAGGCTATTATACTAAATATTAAAATTATTTCGTAACAAGTATTTTTCTTGTTAAAGCATTTGTTGAGTAAATCAAATAAAATTACTTTAATTAAATTGTTTATTTTCTGTCAGTATGCCTCATAAAAGATAAAATAGTTGTTGTCCTAATACTTTTGCACAGTACTATATGTGTGTGTGTGTGTCTGTGTGTGTGTGTGTGTGTGTGTGTGTGTGTGTGTGTGTGTGAAAGAGATAACGATATGTATTTTTTATGGCAAAAGCAATATTGGGGAAATTGTATAACAACGTGAACAAAATTTATTTGTGATGTAATTCGTTCTTCAGGACTTTATCGGACTAAATTTTTTATGTTGTCACGACTGCACATGCGCACAAACGTAGTTTGTTGGGGATTTTTCTTTTTTTTTTATCTAACTGAATTCATTTACAGTCTTTTTCTTTTGCTTCCCATTACTTTTTTTTATAAGTATTTATATATCACGAAGACACACGAGTAGCACATCATCAATGTAACATGACTGACAAATGCATAGCAAGTCTAGATATAAAATCCTTTTGCACTAACGTCCAAGTTGAAAAATTACTAAATCTTATAAAAGTTATCTCTACCAACAACTAATAATAAAAATCTGTCGCCTCATTGCTACTTCATATTTATTAATGTTTGTAATAAACAAAAATATGGATTATCAATGGGATTGCCTCTCAGGTATCTTCTCGAATCTGGTCCTTACAAAAATAGGGCAGGAGCAGTGCGGGTTCGTCAAAGACACTGGAACAAGGAACGCCATATTCATGATTAGGATGCTCTCTGAAAGGGCATTACAAATGAAGAAAGACTTGTAGCTATGCTTCATTGACTACGCGAAAGCATTCGACAAAATACGCCATAAAGAATTGATGGAGATGCTAGGCAGCCTCGACATTTTCGGGAAAGACATAAGAGTAATCAAGAATCTCTACTGGCAGCAAACGGCCTGCATACGGACAGGTAACAATCTCAGTAGATACACAAAGATAGAAAAAGGCGTAAGACAAGGATGTGTCTTTTCACCGGATTTGTTCAACCTATACATCGAGAATATTTTGAGGACCCTAGATGACACGCCAGGATTTGTTTTTGGGGGCCACAACCTGAACAACATAAGGTATGCGGACGATACAGTGCTGATTGCGGACATGAAAAGTAAACTACAAGACCTCATAATAATAATAATACTTCCCCTATATTGATAATTTCTACTTATATATTGTCGTTATACTGATTTACGAGTCCTAACAGAGCAACTAAAAAAAGGTTTAACACACTAGAGAGTTTACATATGAAATGGAAGAACACAATTCCTTACTCTTCCTAGGCTTATGACTATATCACGTACAATCACCGAAGGTAAGCAACGTCGAGCTTGGTCAGTACCTAGAGAGATGGCCGCTTACGAATAGCAGGTGCTGTAAGTTTTGATGTGCGAGTGATTTAATGTCTAATGGCTGGGAATTTTTAATCGGAGAGTCAAGTTTCAACTGGTTTCGTTGTAGTCATTAATGCTTAAATACCCTTTACGAATGTATAAATCCATCTCTTCTCCTTCCAGCTATGCGCTCATCAGTATGTTTGTGTTTCTAAAACAATTAATATTTCCTTTTATGTAGGAAGAAGGTGTCGATGCTGACAGGTGCGGTTATATGATCAGTCAGTTAAGTGCCATACGTGATACACGCTTGGGCGATCATGTCTCGAAAGAGACATGACTGACTGGGCAGAAGATTATCCCGCAGTAGGTTGCCATTACTTTCAGCGGTAGACTGATTGCCAACCAAGGCTATAGAACCTAGACTGTCCTGTTATTTAACCCATAACTGGAGGGAAGAGATAGATTAATACCTTTCCCAAGGGTATTTACGCGTAAGTGAATGCATTGAATACAACTGGAATTCGAACTCGGCTCCCCGATTTCTGGTTCCAAGCCAATATCCATTGCACCACAAAGCATATCATATAGATCACTTTATCTAAATACTGCTTTTGTTGCGTTCGATTTTTTGTGATACTTTTAAGATTTCATTCACTTCATTACATTTATCTTTTTTTTTTTTTTTTTTTTTTTAACGTTTAAAGATTATCTCCAGTTGGTATTTACTTGTGATAAACAAGAGCAAAATTAGACCATTTTTTTTTAATAAAGGAAAATTTAATTTATTATATTCAAAATAAGCTTTCTAACTTCCTCTCTGTCGGTCTTATCGTTTATATTGTTGCAGTGATAACGCTTGTGCATGTTGAAGTAACATTTGCGCTCAAGCAGATGGCTCAGCCTGGCTTAGCCTACTTTTATGATCACCATTTTGAATAAATGTTGGAGACGTTCGCAATAAACAAAAGGAAAAGACAACGTAAGAGAGAGATGAAGGAAAGAGAGAGGGGGAAAGAAGCGAAAGAGAGGGAAAGAAAAGGAAAGAAAAGGAACAGGGGAAAGAGAGGAAAAGAAGAGAAAAAAGGAAAAGAGAGGGAAAGAAGAGTAATGGGAAAGAGAGTGAAAGAAGGAGGAATAGGAGAGAGAGAGAGAAAGAAGAGTAATAGGGGAAAGAGAGGGAAAGAAGAGGAATAGGGAGAGAGGAAAAGAAGAGGAATAGAGGATAAGAGAGGGAAAGAAGAGTAATAGGAGAAAGAGAGGGAAAGAAGAGGAATAGGGGAAGAGGGGGAAAGAAGAGGAATAGAGGAAAGAGAAGGGAAAGAAGAGTAATAGGGGAAGAGAGGGAAAGAAGAGCAATAGGAGAAGAGAGTGTGAGAATAAGAGGAAAGAGACTGAGTGAGTGAGAATAAGGGGAAAGAGAGCGAGAGTGAATAAGAATAAGGGGAAAGTGAGAGAGTGAGAATAAGGGAAAGAGAGAGGAAGAAGAGACAAGTGTTTGCCTAACTTGTTTTGCCTGCGTTTACTGTGGAGATCTGATAATGTTGCAGTAGTTTCCTCTCTATGTGACGTGGGCTAAGATGTATACTTAAGCATATCGCCATGCCGCACAATCAAAACCAAAGCAGCTACTCATGCATGAACGAACATAAGTCCTCATAGAATGACACATTCTGTCACTTTCAATACAGACAGCCGCCATGATTACGTCACTTCCTGTCAATTGGATATAACAAAAAAGTCAATTGATCAAAGAAAACGTATATTTTCGTGAGTACGCATAACTGCATTATTTTCTTTCTTTTGGTTTTAAAGAAAGTTTTTTTTATTTATTTTAATAGCTCTCGTATTAATTTTATACTATCGTTTTCTTTTTAATTTGTAAATTTTTCTTAGCATTCATTTTGATCATATAACTTTGCCTCCCGTTTTTAAATATAAGGCTGGATATTTAGAACATCTATTTTCATTCTCCTTATTCTATTAAGAACTATGAAGAGGATTATAGAATTATTTTTTGTGTCAAGTCATTTCAAGACGTCACATCTTCAATGTACCGCGTTCCCTCAAGACGTAGGCGATCATGGCTCGCCACAATTTTCTGTCCTTTTTAGCTGTTGTCATTTTGCTATTTCTCCTAAACCGTTTTCAGCCATCCTTTTACTCAAGCTCACTAAGTAGGTTAACCGCTGCCAAGAAGGTCGGTTCACTATGCAGGGCCATGAAGTTTTTCCCGTCTGAGTCCATCCTGCACATATATAAATCTACCGTCCGCCCGTGTATTGTATTATGACAAAATCCAACGGAGAATCTGCAGTGTGATCAATACCGACTTAGCAGCTCAGCTGCAGTCACTCTCTCACCGGCGTGACGTGGCTTTCCTGTGCCTCTTCTGCTCCGATGAACTTAGATCACTTAGATCACTGGTGCCCCCTAGGTATGAATTTACACGAGCTACTAGATTAGCAACTAGGTCCCACTCTTTTACAGTGAAACCGATAAAGTGTAACCGCAATTTCTACTCTAACAGCTTCTTTTCACGCACTCCCCACCTGTGGAATTCCCTTCCATATACTTGCTTCCCCGACAGCTACAATCTCCAGGAATTTAAATGTAAGGTCAATAGACATCTCCTGTTACATTAATTCGCATTCATTCTTACAAGCTCGTTTTCCATCCACTCCACCCACATCCTAGGTATCCTCATCCGTCTATTACCCTTCTCCTGACATTTCCTATAACTAACCCCTCTTTCTCATCACTTTCCCCTATGTAACCCCTTGCGCAACAGTGGCAGTAGAAGGTCTTGCTTGGGGTGAGATGATTAAAAAAGAAGCATTGATTTTCTTCTACCATTCCTTTTGTATCAGATTTGCTAAGCGATTCCTTTTTTTATGTGTCCTGTAAATTTCAACTCTGTATGTTGAATACTAACCCTGGAAAATAACGAGGAATACGTATATATAAAAATGTAAACTCAGATTTTTATTCTTTGATGACAGTGGCGTTTGTGTGAAATAGAGGAGCAGCCGGAGAGAGTGCGTGCACACGAAGGAGCCGTCGGAAGTTGGGTGTCTCTTGAGCCAAAATTATAGACTTTATATAGTCTTAAAATTCTCACGCGACCCACATGACCACACCTCTTCAGCCACGCATTTATGCTTTTTCGAGTTGTCACTCTGTTGACTTTATCTACGACCGGATGTAACTGTCAATTACATCCGCCGTTCAATGTAATATATCTTTTTCTGATGTTTAGTAAAACTTTGCTTTTTATTTTTCAAGACTGTTGTTCACATATTCGGTCCATGATATAGTCTGCATCCTTCAAGAGAACCACATTTTTATTGGTTCAAGTCTCTTTATTTTTCAGAAGATCGTCCAGCTTTCACTGACATAGATAAGGGATGATATCACGTAATAGTTCAGTACACTTTTATAACGAAATCTTTCTGTTCCTTAATACTCATCTCAGCTTGGTACCAACGTCGTCGCAAAAGTTGCCAGAACGAGACTAAACATTGGACTATCTTAGGGACACCAGATTTGTTCTCAGAGTTTACTCCCGAGCCTTTCCCGTGGTTGAGTTTGGCCGCAGGGTAGCAGAGGATTAAAAAAAAGTTTACCCTCTGTCCATGATATTCTGATTATTAATAGTTAGACCAGATGTGGCGTTTCAAGTCTCTTTTTAGGTTTAGTTTCAGTTTGAGTTCTGTTTAACGGCATATCAACCTCTGTGAGTTATTTCATGCCAAAAAGATAGGATTTTAAGATATTGTTTGTTTTGGTTATAGTGAGAAAGTTGATTTAGTCAGATTTTGACGAATTTTTTTTATTTCAGAAAACGTAAGATATATCTAGTTTTGTATTAAAAAATGTATTGATGGTAACAACTTTAAAAATGTGTTATGGTAATATTTTTTTCCTTCAAACACGTATATTTTTCTATAAAAGTATATATATATATATATATATATATATATATATATATGTATATTTCTATAAAAGTCTATTTTTATACTTTCATAGTGTCTTGACTCCAATTTGGGGATTAACTATTTGCCCATAGCTGGGACCCTAACAGGTACTACCACTCCGGGTCATGGTGCACATGGGAACAACAGCAATTAAGAGGTGGTTCCATGATCCTCACAACCTCCAAATCAGAGGTCTTATTGATGGATGCCGTTTACCATCATACCCAGGGCCATCAAGTGTCATAATGGTTATAAAAGACTGACTAAACAAAAGAAGCCTGAGGGTCTTGAAAAGTTCATCCTTTAAGATTGTGGACTGGCGCTATAGAATAACTAACAAAGATTTGCACCAAATAACAGAAAGCACATCACTAGGAGACGGTCAACAGCGACAACAAATATGTGCCTTGTCCCTTCAGGACGTAGGCGATCATTGACCTTCCACTTTTCCCTATCCCTGGTGGCTCTGAGCACGCCTTCTCTTCTTACACCATGCAACCCTCGTTCCGTCATCCACCTGGTTAGGTCCTTCAAATATGTTATCCGTTGCTTTCCCCTGTCTCTTTTTCCCTCTATCTGGCCTGTTAGTATCAGGTTTTCTAAGCTCTCCTTCCTCATTGCGTGTCCTAGGAACTTCAGCTGTCTCTTCCTGATGCTCAGTATAAATTTCCTTTTGTTTCCATCATTTCCAAGACCTCATCATTGCTCACATGGTCGATCCATGATATTCGCAGCATCCTTCTGTAGAACCACATTTCAGTTGCTTCAAGTTTTTCCTTCATCTTCGATGGTATTGTCCAGCATTCACTGCCATATTGAAGGACGGACAGCACGTAGCACGTTACTCGCGAAAATAATGACATAAGATGTTGAGTATCCACAGTCACTTAAGTACCATACAGACGTTGTTGATCATTTCTCGAAAGAGACATTATTGACTGGGCAGAAGATTTCGCCGCAGTGGGTTGCCATTACTTTCTGCTGTAGATTGGATTTTATAACCTTGGTTGGCAACCAATCTTTAGCTGGAGAGAGAACAGACTTTTTTTTTTAATCATTTCACCCCAAGCAAGGCATTCCACTGCCACTATTGCACAGGGGGTTACATAGAGGAAGGCGGTGAGAAAGAGTGGTTAGATATAGGAAATGTCAGAAGGAGGGTGATAGACGAGTAAGGATGTAGATGGGAAGAGTGTTTGAGAGGGATTAATACCTTTCCTAGAGGTATTTGTGCGTAAGTGAATGCATCGAATTCAAATAGAATTCGAACTCGGTCTCCGATTTCTCCTTCTGAGCCGATAGCTGTTGCACCACAACGTTGGTCAGAGGTTCCACACTACTTCAAATAAACGGTTAGGAAGGAAATCCCTATCAATACTGGAAGTAGCGGTAACAGCTACTGGACTTGAAAACCTATTTTCCTGAAATTATTTTAAGAGATTTTATGAATCTCAGTTGAAATCAGTATTGGCTACTCGGCCAATTAGTACCAAATATTTTCTTATAGGGAAACATCTAATATTACCATTAAACAGTACAGAGATTGCTCGGTACTGACTGTTATTGTGCATATTAACAATATTCAGTACTTCTCTTTTTCTCTCACGATATTCTACTATCTATTAACATTTACTTAGTTTCTGGAAGATATCTTTCGCTATTTATATTTGCTACCATATGTTACCATAAATCCACAACTCCATACTCTATCTAGGGATTCACTTTAAATTTGAAAAAAAAAAGTTTATATTTTTAGGGGATACATAACTTCTTTTTAAAAAAAGAAATCATGTATCCCCCAAAACTATAAGCTTTTTTCCAATTTAAAGTGAATCTGTTTTGATTAGTTAAATTGAACTCACACATACATATTTATATCTTCCCATAACTATAAATATTGTTTGTTATATTTAAATGAAAATCTTTTTCACAATTATTATCTAACATTGCTTGATGACGAGGTAGAAATCTTGAAACATAGAAATTTCCGTGTCACAATGTATTTTTAATTAAAAACAAATTTAAGTATATGATTATATTAAGCTTATACAATATTTATTGTACTGAATACTTAAAAAAAAGCAAATGCCAGACAACTAGGAATTGTACCTTTACTTGGAGTTATATATATATATATATGTGTGTGTGTGTGTGTGTGTATTACGGAAATTAACGAAGATTAAGGAAACTTGGTTATAAACAACCGACAATTTGAAATGATTTGTTTGAACATTACTTTTATCGATACTCGTATTTCAGTAGATATTCTGTTTTTAATTAAACAGCATTATATTTATATCTGCAATTATATAATTTTTTATTACAAAAACGTTTGTCTTTCGGCAGGATTCGAACCTGAGACCCCTATCCACATACGGGAAGCTACCACCTGATTTTGCCCGGCTTAGACGGCTCGACCAGGAATGCCCATCAGTCTAAACGAGGTTTTAATCAAGCCTATATAACACAATTTTCGAATTATCGCAATAACCATATCTGCTCTGAAATGTATCGTAATGTCAACAAATGTAAACATGTTACGGAAATTAACGAAGATTAACGAAACTTGATTATAAACAACTGATAATTTGAAATGATTTGTTTGACACACAAATGACACACATTTTCGTAAAAAAACGTTATTGTAAATAATCAGGCCGGTAGATATAAGTATATAATACTGTTTAATTAAAAACAGAATATCTACTTAAATACGAGTATCGATTAAAAAATTATGTTCAAACAAATCATATATATATATATATATATATATATATATTCCATTTGTAAACGAGTTATTATGCGACATAGGTTTTTAATATGAGGTGTGTCTTCAGGCGATTTGCAATGACTAATTTTACCGTTTAACTTTTTTTAAGAACGCTCACATAACGGTTTTTGTTTTTTGTTTTTTGTTTTCTAAACTACAAGAAATTATAACGTTTTCATCCATGGTTGTATGAACATAATAGGCACTTTTTGGTATGGTTACACTTATTCATAATTTCTGTTCTTTCATTCAATAGTTCATTTTTGTTTGGGAATAGAATAATCTCTAACTTTTCTTCACAGTCTACATATTTTGCCACCAATGTAAGGCTTGGCTCTTTTTACTATACTCCACGTTATGTCTGGGTCTTTTCCATATTTTGATATCAATTTTCACATGTGGTTAGCCAATTTTGTACAGTTTTTAAGTTTTCTATTTTAAATGTAGACTTGTGATTAAACCACCTGGTCTTAAAGGTGTCTTTGGTTGATCCCAAATATATTTTATTTTGGCCATTTAATTTATGTACTTTTGCCTTGTAATTGATTCCTTTTGTATTTCAAAGTCCTTGAAGTGGACATTTATTTTTGTCCCTGCAGTTGCATTCTTTATTAGTGGTCTTGTTTTGTACAATGCTATCTAAATTTCTGGTGTTTTTTTTTTATGAAACTATCTAAATTACTAGTACAACTATAACTTAGCTTGATTGTGTTTCTGTTGAAAATCTTGATTAGTTCTGAGCCTTTTGGAAAGTGTCTATCAGTTTAACAAATATTTGTTTTATTTTGGTCTTTACCTGTAAACTAAATGTTAGGTTGAACCAGATAATGTTTCGTTTTCTATTATCATTTTTTGTTTGTCTGTTTGGTTGAGAATTATATTGTTTTCATGGTAGTTTAGATTAAATGTTTTATTTGGCTAGATTCATATTTATCGATATGAATTGCTAAAAAGTAACAATGGATCAACTTCACTTTCCCGATAACTCACTAATATTGAGCAGCTGCCTTGTCAGTTTCTTTGTTCGTTTTCCAATTGAAGTGGTTTGAAAAAGAGTAGAAGCTTATCCCTTTATAGAGTTAAGGGAAATGATTAATTTCTCCAACACTATATTTTTAGGCACACAAATGAATGACGAAACTTTCTTTTAAAACAACAACAAAGAATGGTTTATTCTCTTAGTAGGCGGCGTACAAGAGTGATAGTGTGTAAGCGTCCATTTGGTTCGCTGGTCGGTAGGCTGGTACTTGGTTTGTAGGGAGGGTGTGCGAAGCTAGCAGCAGCGTCTTCTTCAGCGAAAGTGTTCTAAGGGGAATCAGTGGCAGCGATGTGAGAGAGACGTCTGTTACTCCCGCTGACTCATGGCTCTCTGCCTTTTGTCCGTTCTACCAAAATGGACTAGGAAAATAGTTCTAGAGAGGAAGAAGGAATTAATGCGCTCTGCCAGTTGATTGGTTAGTGAGTGACCGAATCTCCCGTCGGGGGCACTGATTCGCGAAAGGAAATAGATCTGTGGCCGCTACACCTTGTTTCGCACTTCCCACTTGTGGAACTCCCTCCCAATATACTTGCTTCCCTGATAACTAAAATCTTCAAGAGTTTATGTGGAACGTCAATTGCCAACTCCTATCTCTTTGATTCCCATCTTTCTCTTATCTTTTCTCCGACACTCGCCGTATCCTGTTCCTCTTTCTTTCCCCTTTTCTCAAGTAACTCCCTGTGCACCATTGGCAGTACTGCATTGCTTGCGGTGAAACGATTTTTGTTTTCATAATCATATCACCCCAAGCAAGGTATTTTACGGTCACTGTTTTGCAAGGGGTTACATAGGAGGAAAGTTATGAGAAAGAGTGGCAGGTTACATGGGGGTATAAAGAAGTGGGTAAGAGAAGGATGAGAATACTGGTGAGATTGGAGTGGACGGAGAAAGAAGTACGAGAGAGAGGATGAAAGTCAGTGAGATAGAAGATGACTATTGACTTTACGTTTAAATTTTTGGAGATTATAGCCGTCGGGGAAGCAAGTTAAACGGAAGGGAATTCCATAGGTGGGAAGTGCAAGAAAAGAAGCTGCTAGAGTAGAAGTTGCGTTTACATTTTATTGGTTTCGCAGTAGAAGGGTGGGACCTAGTTGTTAATCTTGTGGCTCGAGTAAATTCATATATAGGGGGCACCAGTGAGCTAAGTTCATCGGAGCAGAAGCCGTGAAAGTATTTGTAGAAGAGACGCAGGGAAGCCACATTGAGCCGGTGAGAAAGTGACTGTATCTTCGCTGCCAAGTCGGGATCGATCACATTACAGATTTTCCGTTGTATTTTGTCAAGGCCCCCTCGTGCCCCCGACCAGATATTTTTTAATCATTTTACCCCAAGCAAGGCAGTTTTACTGCCACTGTTGCGCAGGAGTGTTACATAGGGGAAAGTGATGAGAAAGAGGGGGTTAGTTAACGGGGTTGTCAGGAGGAAGGTTATAGACGGATGAGAACACAGGTGTAATGGGGGTGGAGTGGGTAGAGAAAAGATCTTGAGAGAAAGGATGCGAGTTAGTGAGGTAGGAAATATCTATTGACCTTACATTTAAATTCCTGGAGATTGTAGTTGTCGGGGAAGCAAGTACATAGAAGGGAATTCCACAGGCGGAAAGTGCGAGAAAAGAAGCTATTAGAGTAGAAGTTGCGGTTACATTTAATCGGTTTCACTGTAAAATGGTGGAACCTAGTTGCTAGTCTAGTAGCTCGTGTAAATTCACACCTAGTGGGTACCAGTGAGTTAAGCAGTATTCAATGCACGGGCGGATGGTAGATTTATATATGTGCAGGATAAAAAATATCCTAGTGAAATAATCACTTAATTGAAATGAGATGCAATTACGTAATACGTGTCTACGGCTATATCGTGTTGAATACACCAGTTCTCTTCCGATCACCGAAGTTAAGCAACATCGAGCCTGGTCAGTACTTAAATGGGTGACCATTTAGGAATACTAGGTGCTGTAAAGGCAAGGACCAAGAATGGTCCACCGAATATCCAGGTTTAGGGGTTGGATACAGGTCTAACAACCCTGCTCTGTAAAAAAACAGTTTGTTACAGCAACAAAAAGTTGCTGCCCTATGCACCATTGGGTGCGATGGATAAATGATGATGACGCGATACGTAGATAACTTGACTTTTAATAAATATTTTATATTTATATAATCAGGGTGCGATGGTAAATTGTCGCTATTTTAGGCGCTTGTGCGTTGTTTTTGATTGTGTTGATAGCACAGTATAGTAGGGTCAGTTGGACAACATCTGTGGGGAAAAGTGCACCATGACGCAATTGTCTCCACCAGAATTATAGAAATGGCATGCTATACTGTTTTGCATTCGTGCCGGAAGCTACAATACGAACATTTCAGAGTATTTGTGTGTCAATCTAAAGAATCCAGCAGCTGGGAGGTTGTGAAGATCATGGAACCACCTCTTAATTGCTGTTGTTCCCAGGTCCACCCTGACCCGGAGTGGTAGCACCTGTTAGGGTCCCAGCTATGGGTAAATAGTTAACCCCCAAACTGGGTACAAAACACCATGAAAGTATAAAAATACACTTATACGTTGTGCGAAACCGCGGTAGGTCTTGGCGATCTTGTGATCTTTTCACGTGTGTTTTTGCTCTACGTTACTTCCTCTTTGTTAATTCGATTTGGTTAGTTTGTATCGAGCACTTTTCTTTCTTTGTGGTTGGTTCCGTTTGAGGGTTTTTTTTCTTTGCTGCGAGGTACTGTATGTATTGTCGGTACCCCGCGGTTTTCTTCTTTTTTTTCCCTCTTGTCCAACGCTTTATAGCGACGGACAGTAACGGAGTTAGATTCTGCCGGTTATTTGTGGTCCTCAAATTTACTTTTGTAAAATTTTAGGATTTAGATACGTACAGAGTCGGTCTTATTATTATTATTATTATTATTATTATTATTATTATATATATATATATATATATATATATATATATATATAAAATATTAACTATAGCAATAACAATACCAATAATAAGATTACTAACTCTACCAAAATTAGTATTAATCAAGCTATAATTTTAAATCAACTTGTATAACCCACCGAGAACGAACTCGGAGGGAAAAAAAGGGGAAGCAAAAAAAGAAATAAACGAAGTACATGAACAAAAAATCAAGCACTCGTAAGAAAGAAAAAAAAACCAAGACGAAAATCCTAACACTAAAGCGCTCAATACGAAAGTAGAGCAGGCAAAGACAGAAATCTAAGCAAGAACCAACAATCGACCACGGTTTCGACTAACGGCTCGTCAGGGAAATTGTCCAATTTTTCTGACGAGCCGTTAGGCGAAACCGTGGTCGGTTGTTGGCTCTTGCTTAGATTTCTCTCACTCTCTCTCTCTCTCTCTCTCTCTATATATATATATATATATATATATATAGAGAGAGAGAGAGAGAGAGAGAGAGACTTTTATAGAAAAATATACAGTTTTGAACGAAAAATACTACCAACCATACATTTTTTGAAGAAAAAAACTTATTACAATTACACATTTTTGAAGAAAAAATATATTGCCAGCAATACATTTTTAATACAAAACAAGAAGATGTTTTCAGTTTTGTAAAATAAAATAAAATAAAATAAAAAAATTTAATCAAAATCTGACTAAATCAACCTTCTCACTATATCCGAACATTAAAAAATATCTTTAAACTCTACTTTTTCAGCATTAAATAACCCACAGAGGTGTTGATATGCCATACAACAAAACTCAAGCTCAAACTCAATCTAAAGACAGTGTAGAAGATTCGGAAAGAGTTCGAAGAGTCTAATGGTGATTACGAAGGTACGGCAGCTCGGAAAACTCACTCTAATCGTTCTTATAAGAAAATGACTCATGAATTTGTTGGTGAGAGTGTCAGACCCAACACGGAGTCTGACATCGAATGACCTGAGGAGATAGTGCAGCCCTGGTTCAAGAGGGTGTCTGCTGGAAGATCTTATGCCTGGCAATAAGACACTGCACTATGCCATACAAGCAGGAGAACCCAGTCATCGATTTCTGCGACCAAATCACCCCTTACACCTGGCCACCTAACTCCCCAGACTGCAACCCCGCTTGATTATTATGTGTGGAACGCAGTTGAGCAAGACCAACAAAACTCTTTGGAACACGAAAGTTGAACTGAAGGCAAGGTTTATAGCAGCATTCAGTAACTTAAACAAGGAGATCATCCAGAAAGGGGCAGTGGATTCTGAAATTGTTTGGAGGTCTGAGTTGAGATCAATAGCAATTTTGTTGAATAAATTCACACGTTATTATTTCTCCGACTCATCAGGTAGATGATATTCGGGGCTCCGAAACCAAAAGGTTCCTTAATTAAAACCTATAATTCAGACAGACTGATCCCAATTTAAATTCCAGCGATAAAAAATCGCCAGGATTTATTCAGAAATTATTGTCCATCGTACTGACAAAACAGTTCTTGATAATGGCCAAATAATTAAAAGTACTACGGTGTCAATTACATAGATAGAGCCACTCAACGGCTTGACAGTAGAATTAAACAGCATGTTCCACTGAAAATCAGGAACCATACCTAGCAAGAAAATGAACTTGTTCATAACACGTACTGTTCCTTAATTTGTGAATATCTTATAAAAGATAGAAAGTGTGCTATGAAATTTAATGTAGATTGGAATTTGTATTATCCAATTCACATTTCCATTTGAAGGTGCTGGAGTCTGTTTACATCAGATCTTGGAGACACTCATTGTGTAAACAGCGAGAATGTTGCTGGGCCTTGCTGTGATCAGTATCTAGCAGTTAATTCCCCATTTCCCATCACTGACCATTTCATTTTTCACACCTCTTACATTTTACGTTAAGTTCTCCCCAATTAAACATATTTGACGAGCTGGAGCGAAATCCTCATTATGCCCTCTAACATAAAAAGAATTTTAAAGCAATACTCAAGATCTGTACCACAAAAATGTGCTAAAGAACTCAATGTTATATTTATTTATTTAATTTAACAGAGTAATATAATTTAGAAAAACTTTTAGAAATTCTACGATTTCATGGGTAACACGTATTTCACAGCAAGAAAAAAAAAGCTGCTAGTCAGACCCAAAAGATACACTTGTATCTCTTGGGTCTGATTAGCAGCTTTTTTTCTTCTTGCTGCGAAATACGTATTACCCAAGAAATTTTAGAATATCTAAAAAATTTTCTAGAGTATATATATATATATATATATCCTCATTATGCCCTCTAACATAAAAAATATTAGCTCTTAAAGCAATACTTAAGATCTGTACCACAAAAAATCTGTTAAAGTATATATATATCTGTGTAACCACATGCAAGGCAGTAAACCCACTAAGACACAAGGGGTTATAGAGTGTAGAATTAGGAACAGAAACATTTATAATGAGCGGGAAGAGAAAAAAGAGTAATTAGGAAGACAGTAGATAGCGATTGACATTGCATTTAAATTTGTTCAGATTAAGGTTGGCTGGAAAGCATGGAGCCGGAAGAGAGTTCCACATTTTCAAAGTTAAAGATGATATTTAGTTTTTAATTTTAAAATTTATTTTTCAGGTATCAAATATTTGGATATATATGTTGATGAAGATCTTATTGCAAGACAATATTCGTGAGGGTTGCATTGTGATTCAAGGGGTTTCAGAATAACAGGCAACATAGGGCAGTTGAATGTTCAACATTGAATGTTCAACGTATAAATTTGATGTTTGTGCAGCATAGAAAAAATCATTTTAACTCAAGCAAGGCAACAAAGCTACTAAGACGCATGGGGGGTGTTTACTGACTGTGAATGAACATAAGAAAAAGAAAAACATTAAGGAGCGAGAATGATAAAACAGGAATCACAAAGTCAATAGATATCGATTGGCGCTGCATTTAAATCGTTGAAGATAAAACAAGAAGCCGGGACAATTACTATAAATACTAATATAATGAACGAAACCAAATATGAGGCACGACGGTCATGCTGATAGTATACGTGTAAGGGGAATCGTCGTTAAAAAATAAATTAAATGAGAGAGAGAGAGAGAGAGAGAGAGAGAGAAGAAATTCATATTCAGTCTGAAAAATGTAGACCCGAAATTCGAAAAGCTCTTTAGAATAGGGATGTGCGCTGTGGTGCATTGGATATCGGCTCGGAACGAGAAATTGAGGAGCTGAGTTCGAATTCCAGCCGAATTCATTGCATTCACTTACGCGCAAATACCCTTGGGAAAGATATTAATCCGTCTATTTCCTCCAGTTATGGGTTAAATAACAGGACAGTTTGGGTTCTATTGCCTTGGTCGGCAACCAGTCTAACGCAGAAAGCAATGGCAACCTACTGCGGGATAATCTTCTGCCCTGTCAGTCATGTCTCTTTCGAGACATGATCGCCCAAACGTGTATCACGTATGGCACTTAACTGACTGACTGACTTTAGAATAGCGAAAGTCGCCTTTCATAAGGAATAAGAAAATTTAGTTAGAAACAGTGATGAACTTCTATGTAATATTAATCTTCCTATGTGACATTGAATGGTGGCCAATTTCATCACAAATAAAAAAAAATGGTGAAATGTGATTGCACACAAAGCATTTAAGAATACCATGCATCGCGTAAAAAAGTTTAAAAGAAAATTATAAGAAAAAGAACAATTAGAATCAGAAAAAAAGCAGCTGATATTTCTTCGACGCAGAAGGAAGAGGGGCATGAGAATTTGACACTCACAAGACATGAAAAAAGGAAAGATAGGCGGAGGAATGGCAAAAAAAGATAAGTTTTACTAAGATCTAAGTATTGAATAAGAACCGTTTAGTGGAATGTTATGGTTAATGAGAATCCTGAAGAAGTCTCTGGTGCTGTTATCGAGCAATTCCCGGCGACAACCATAAATATCTCTGATATAAAGATATATAAAAATAAAATGAGGGGTGTCTCGTCAGTGGTAGTACCTTTGCAGAGAAGCGATCGACCTTGCTTTACTCTGCTAAATTATTATGAGGAACTGTAATGGTCCACGGCTTACATCCAACTTACACATGGCTCCAAGAAATCCCATGAACACAGACCCTGGTCAACGGTATCAACTAACGGCTAAACTATGTGATGACAGACGCAAGGGTTTTTCGTACCGACCAGGGAAAGGGAACGCACCTGTGACAAGTGGCCATAAGCCAATCGCCAGTCTGGGCATAAGAGCTGTACCTCAGATGTCAACGGATGGGCGAAAGAGGCTTCTCAGAGGAGAGACGAGGTAGCTTCAACAACCCCTGAACAAAAAGATCCGACAAGCCATTGCACTATTTTGTCTTGAATGTCACCATGAACCACAATTACAACAGAAAGGGGCGAAAAATGCACTAATTGAACAGATGATGATGATGATGATGAAAGAACAATTTAACGAAAATAGACAACAGTTTATCTTTCAATAAATAATTCAGTCTTTTTTTTATAATCATATTGCCCAAAGCAAGGCATTTTACTGCCACTGTTTTGCAGGGGGTTACATAGGAGGAAAGTTATGAGAAAGAGTAACAGGTTATAAAGGGTGTCAGGAAGTGGGTAAGAGACGGATGAGAATACTGATGAGAGTGGTGTGGACGGAGAAAGGAGCATGAGAGAGAGAGAGACGATGCAGGTTAGTGAGATAGGAGATGACTATTGACTTTACATTTATATTCTTGTAGATTGTAGCTGTCGGGTTATCTATCTATCTATTTATCTATCTATCTATCTATCTATCTTTTTTTTATAATTTATAATCGTATCGTTCCAAGCAAGGCATTGTACTGCCACTGTTTTTTCAGGAAATTACATTGGAGGAAAATTATAAGAGTGGCAGGTTATAGCGGGTGTCAGGAAGTGGGTAAGAGAAGGATAAGAATACTGATGTGATGGGAGTAACACGTATATGACCATGACATTGCAAAATATTACAACATATAGATTATCCATTTTGTATAATTTTCACGTTCTAATGAACGCTAGCAATTTGTCAACCCTTATATTTGAAGCAGAAAAAAATTTACAGTAATTTTTAGGAACACAGTTTTGCGGTTACTTTTTGTTACCATAACTCACATCCCTGAAGAGATTGAAAGTACTTGGGTACATTGAGAAATGAATGATAATAACATCTGTCAACGTTACAGCTCATTTCTGACATCTTTCAATTATAATACGCGAAAGATTATCCGTGAGTATAAACGGATTTTATAAAAAAGTAAGCAGACACAGTGTTTACAATTTATTTAATCTGACATGTCTAAAAGAAAATTTGCTGCCTAAATACACACACACACACACACACACACACACACACACACACACACACACATATATATATATAAATATATATATATAACGTAATATGCCATATATCTCATTTTATAGAATTACGTGGTGCGCAGTGTTACCATCTCAGTACCGGTGATGGTACTTAAGATTTCTGTATGTAATATGCTAATCTGTAAAAGTTTTGTTACGACATAAGTAAGCAGTAGATAATATTTTCATTTAATAATTTCATTAAAACTGAAATATATTTCCAAACTGAGTAATGGTAATAATTCCATTTTAAAGAATGTTGTCGCGGTACGCCTAGGAATATAAAAGATAGATTGTATGACGAACATGAAAATGCTATTAAGGCATAATTGATGCTTGATTGTGATTAGCGAACCGGGGAGACAGTTGCTGGTCGATATGAAATTAAAGCTGTGTTCAGATATATATATATATATATATATATATATATATGTGTGTGTGTGTGTGTGTGTGTGTGTGTGTGTGTGTGTGTGTGTGTGTGTGTGTGTGTGTGTGTGTGTGTGTGTGTGTGTGTGTGTGTGTAATTTTAAATTATTGACAAGCTGGAATTATTAGTATATATATATATATATATATATATATATATATATATATCTCGAACGAATATGTGAGAGAAATGTATTGTACCACAACCTTGTTAGAAACACAAATGAATTATATATATATATATATATATATATATATATATATAGTCAAATACTGCAGATATTAGCAAAATGTTATCAGAATAAATATTTCGGGGATAATCATTTTAACTATGCAGACATTGAAGAAATATCCTCTATTTTAATAAAGACGTATATATATATATATATATATAACAGCAAGAAATAAGAGGAATTTTGATGACATTCTATACACTAAAAACTAAAACAAAAAACCGGTTTCGTCACAGATCTCAAGTTTAAATTCTGGAAAATTTATTCTTAGAAATTAAAAAAGAAATCTATAGTACAACATGCTATAACTAGCATGGAATGTGTAGCTAGATTGAGTGCTGACTGTTTTTCAGTATTATCCAAGTTGCACTCCTTATATCATGTAAAAGCTATGGCGTCCATTTACATAAAATCTTGCAAACCTTCTCTCTGTAAGCAGAGAGATTGCTGGTTGGGTTTGAATGTGTTTTTTTTTTTTTGCATATTTCCTCTCACTCATTTTCATTAGAATTCTTTTTTAATTTCAAATAATAAATTTCTCAGAAACTAAATTTGACTTGATCTGGGAGGAAACCAGTTGTTTATTTTAGTTTTTAATGTATAGAATGTCATCAAAATTCCACTTATTCCTTGGTGTTATATATATATAATATACGTACTGTATATACGATACGTACTGTAGTGGCCTCGGGGATGCTTGGTTAATTGGCTTTGTGCCAAACACGTCCAAAGTCCTCACAATTTAAATATCAGAAGGTTGAAGATTGAAATGTGAAAGGATAAAATATTTCGTGTGTATATTAAAGCAAAGATTTATTTACAGAATGACAAAAGTGTAAGAAGAAAATATAAGTGAAATTTTGTTATCTGAACATTATAACCCATTTGGGAGAAGGAAAATGTTCATTGAGAAAATGCATGTAATTTTGTGGTTAAAATTGTTCGTAGTAGTAACGTAAGTATTTGAAATGTCCGCATAAGTTTAGAGTTCATGTTTGTGTAGCAGCGGATTGTAAAGGCTTTGTTCCTTCCTCTTTTTAGTAGGTCGCGACAGGTTGAGAGAAAGAGAAGGTAAACAAATAAAGGAGTGGTACTTAACACATGTGTCCATATAGTTGTGTGTTGTCCTCTTTAGCAGCGTGGTGTGAAAAATGAAAAAAAGGGCTTTGAAAAAATCTATTTTCTTTTGTTTTGCGTAAACATGAGTTGATGTTTTGTGTGACATTGTAAACAACATTGGGTTTGTTTTTGTTTCAAAATTACGGGGCAAAATATTTACATTTTTTGTTGACTAAATGAATTTTAGAAATTTTCGAAGAATATTTTAAAATATAGGCATTTAATTTTAGAGGAAAAAGTTACATTAATACCACACGAATCACAGACAGTTGATTTCCTGCATGAAATATTTAGCAAAAAAAAAAAGCTTTATTTTTTTATTTTATTTTCTGAAGTATGAAGTATTAAATCTGAAGAAAAAAAGACATAAATAATTAAATTAACCATTGACACTTTTCTTTTCATATTTTGTTTTTTGTTTGAAAAAACACTTTGTTTTAAAATATTTATTTTGTTTCAAAATTACGGGGAAAAATATTCACATTTTTTGTTGTCCAAATGAATTCTTAAAACATCGGAATAAAAACTAAATATAAAGGCTCATTTTTTTAGTCACGTTTGACACGTGTGATTTGATTTCTGTGACGAAATCTAGCAACCATCTTAGATCTTAGATATTTTACAGAGCAAATGTAAGCAATCGACTACATTGGCCAAAAGAGAAAATTACTGAACTTAAACTCAAAAAGTATGTGTCGACCTGGCTTCTCTGTAGATATGTGTCCCTAGAAAGTGTGAATGGCGTAGCTTAAAAATGTAGGCGTGCATAGATTACAGTCACACAGACTCACAGATTGCCTTATATACACACATACACAACCCACATACATACACACACCAAATTCAAAAGATAACCCCAAACAATAACAAAGAACCAGATGACCCATTAAAAAATAATTCTAAAACATAAAGAGGAAAGAAATAAAAAAAACGCTGAACACACACACCAAATTCAAAACACCGTCAAAGCAATAAAGAACAACCAAATGATCGATAATAGATAAACTAAAGCGACTAGAAGATAATTTTAACATACTAAAAAGGTCACCCCCAGACCAAAACCACTTCAAATTGGGACAAACACTTGATTCATTCATCTGTTTATTTATTTATCTGTTTATCCATTTATACACATGCTGATGTGGAAAAAAATATAAGAAAACAGACGATTCAACGTGCCAACATTTGATCTATTTCATCTTGAACTTCTGTTTAATTTTCATTTTATATTTTTAACTTTTAAAACTCCATTTCCACTGTTAAATAATGCAAATCTGATAAAATTGTTTGATATATAGTGCCTCTCTTATAGCGAGATGACTTTGATATTACGATTTAAATAATTTTTTTTTTTTTATATTTGCAACCTAAATTTTTCTTAACGGTTCTTGAATATTATCAGCTAATAATTTTTTTTTTTCAATATTATTATAGAAAGGTGGCAAAATGGAACCATGTAAGAATACTGGACAATTTAATACAAAAATTAATAAAATCTTCTTTGTCGATTGTTTTTGGCAAAACAGACACACACACGCGCGCGCGCGCATGGTGTATATGGGCAACAATAATCTCTCTTTCATACAAGTTTCATTAAAAATGACAGACAAGTATCATCATTAAGTTTTTATATAATTTTTTATGTGTTCATATAATTTTTTTCTTTAGAGAATTAAAATTATATAATAATTATCTTTGTATTTTCGACCGCTTTCGGCTCTACTTTTAGCCATTATTACTTTTCTTGTTGGTTGGTGGGTCATATAATTTAAAAATTCTATATTTGGGCAACAATCTCTATTTTATGCAGGTTTCATTAAAAATGACAGACAATAATCATCATTAAGTTTTTTTTTATATAATTTTTCATGTGTTCTTATTTGTTTTTCTTTTTTCAGAACTCAAATTATATAAGAATTTTTCAAAGGTTTTGTATTTTTGAGCGTTTAAGCGATTTTTAGCGATTGTTATTTTACTTCTTGGCTACCAGGTCATGTAAATAAAAAAAATTGTGTGTTTGGACACCAATGTTTCTTTTATGCAGGTTTTACTGAAAATGAGAGATAAGTTTTTTTTTCAATTGAAGTAGATAGACTAAACTATCGTCTGGTTCACACTCCACCCACGTCTCTTGAACAGGTTAAGAGGCTCATCCCTTGTTCCCTGTTTAGGATGTGGTTTCCGGCTTTCTCTTTTCCAATCTTCTCACTTTGGTTTTTTTTTTCAATTGGAGTAGATAGATCTATCTATCGCCCGGTTCACACTCCACCCACGTCTATTGAACAGGTTAAGAGGCTCATCCCTTGTTCCCTGTTTAGGATGTGGTTTCCGGCTTTCTGTAAAACTACATTTCTGCAAGCTCAAACCTCTCCTTCATTCTTGAGGAGATTGTCCAACATTCACTGGCATACAGAAAAATAGATATCACATAGCAATCCAGCACTCTCTTCTTTGTTTCCAATTAGATTTTCCTGTCTCTCAGTACTTTGCTGCCCAAGTCTCTTCTTTATTCTAGATGAGATCGTCCAACATTCACTTCCATACAGAAAGACTGATATCCCATACCAATCCACCACTCTCTTCTTTCTTTCCGATGAGATTTTACTGTTTTTTTTTTTTTTTTTTTTTTTTTGTACTCTTGTTAGCTTTTGAAAAGCATCCTTGGCTATGCAAATGAATCTTTGAATCTCTACATCTCACTTTCATCTTCTGTCAGCATTATTCCCAGGTATTTAAAGTTTTATTTTTATTTGTTTTATTTTAGTTTCTCTGACCTGTAGTTGGCATTTTGGGGGTCATTTGTTTTGTTTTTTTTTTTGTTTTTTGGGGTTTTTTTTTTTTGCTGATGACCATACATTCAGTTTTCTTGAAGTTTATGCTTAGTCATTTTTTCCCGCTTTCTGTTGCTAGCGTGTTATATACACAATGTATACACACGCCATTATCACTCTCGGATAATGGCGTGTGTATACATTGAATTCATACGAAAAGAAAGATACGTTAAGAGTGGTGAGTAGCTACTTTTTAAAATTCTACCATTTCTCAAAGTGCTCGACCGTTCAAGATAATAATAATAATAATAATAATAATAATAATAATAATAATAATAATAATAATAATAATAATCCAAGAACCAACTATTGCGGCAAAAAATATGAAAATGAAAGCCAAAGATAAAGCTCTTGAACAGATGAAACAACGCTGTTAAGACAAACCTCTGCATGGCCAATATCCAGAACGTGCCAATAAATCCAATGTTGATAAAGTTAATACTCATCGATGGTTATCCGCATCTGGATTAAAGTCTGAGACTGAAGGCTTTATTCCTGCAGCGCAAGACCAAAGTCTTTTTACTATAAACTTTCAGGCAAATATTATGCATAATATGGATCCAAAATGCAGGTTTTGTGATAAACACCAAGAAACAATATACCATCTAATTTTAGGATGTTCTGTGCTTGACCCAAATGAATATAAAAATCGCCACGATAGAGTGGGGCAATATTTACATTGGACAATGTGCAAACACTATGGAAAATATGTAAACAAACACTCGTAGGAACATCACCCAGCACCGGTTACAGAAATAGAAGATGCTACCATTCTTTAGGATTACACCATCTACACAGACAGAAAAATTGAAGCAAATAGGCTGGACGTTATTGTTAAAAACCAGAAAGAAAAAACTTACCAATTAATGGATATGGCTTATGCAGCGGATTGTAACATAGCAACCAAGTAATTCGAAAAATTGTTAAAATATAAAGAACTGGAAATAGAAATAGAAAAAATGTGGAAATTGAAAACAAGAATCGTGCCAGTGATAGTAGGTTCACTTGGAATGATAAAAAATGGAACAAAACAACACATTGAAAAAATCCCTAGAAACCCTAGCTCAAGAAATATACAAAAAATGTCTTGTTAAGTACAGCCCACACACTAAGGATAACTTTGTCTATGTAACACTAGGGATGTTAGGGGAGACAGAAAAAGTATGAAATGGAGCCATAACAACACACCACGATCTGCCTTAGGTCTTCCCGCAGACTTGGCAGGTAGTGCTACCATAGCAGAAATAAGATATGATGAAAAATGACAACAGAATAATAATATATGGAGATGGGTACTGAGATTTTTTTAGCTCAACCATTCCCACAATTATGACAAATTAATCAAGCATCAAAACATATTTTAGAGTTCCTGGGATGAGAACTTTTCAACATCCTCGCGGATATAGTCTACGAAAATCTCAGTTTATATCATTGGTTTCCATGACTGAAAAGACATTTTATTGCGCAATGGTTCCTTTGTTTGTTTAACGGCATATCAACTTCTTATGGGTCATTTAATGCCGAAATTTAATTTTCTTGGGAGTTTTGAAGGAATAAAAATATATGTTATTATGCTTTCACAACTGAATACATGGTCGATAATACTCAGCTTTTGTGCACATACATGTTTGCATCGACATAATTATTAGTGGCAGTGATATGTGTGTTTTACATTGTAGTTCTTTTTAATGTGTCGTATTTTTCCAGACCTGACCCTCCACAACTTCCTGTTCCTTGTAGCTCTTAATAGACTTTGTCTTTCTGTTATTTCTTCTAAGCCCTGTTCCGCCATCCATTTATCTAAGCTCACTAAGTACGTTATGTGTTGCTTTTCTGTGTCCCTCTTGCCTTCTGTCTATCTCGTGAATATAAATTTTTTCCACTCTCGAGACCGACGGATGCCACTCAGACAGAACATCTGATCAAGGAGTCAATCTTAAATTAAATAGACACAACAAGGTATTTTATACTATTTATATTATTCGGACTATTGTCCTCATCTTTGTTGCCATTTTCTAGGGCGTTTCTGCCGTTGTACGCTCCGGCCTTCTGCAGGTGTTAGAAATTTGGAACCGAACCCTTTATTACAATCACTGGGGTATATCAGTACCATTCCTTGCGTGGTAGTAATGCCGCGATTGGAAGTCATGAGTTATCTCCCTCTAACCCTGTAAGTTACTTGTTCACCACTGCTGTTGCCTGGTATTGAACTCACAACTCTTTCGGTTAAGCCACAGGAAAAAATCACCTTCTATATCCAAGTGGATATAGAATGATATACGCCAGTGATTGTAATAAAGAGTTCGGTTCGAAATTCCTAGCTCAAGAAAGTCGGAGCGTACAACGGCCGGAACGTAGTACAAATGGCAACAAAGATGAGTACAATAGTCCGTAAAATTGTAAATACAATAGTACAATAGTCCGTAAATACTGTAAATACTACCTCACCTCAGAAATATAGACAAATACATATGCGTCCCTCATTGTGCACCTTAGAAACTAGAACTGTCTCTTCTTGAGGTTAAGCATAAGTGTCCTTTTAGTTTCCACTTTCTATAAAATTTCATTGTTACTCACGCAATCACAATTCTTCTGTAGAATCATATTTCTGTTGTTTCAAATATTATTTTCATCTTTAAGGAGATTGTCTAGCACTCACTGTCATACAGGAGGATAGATGTCACGTAACAAAATAGCATTCTCTTTTTCTTGCTTCTAGTGAAATTTATCTATTTTATTACTCTGCTTAGCTTTTGGAACGCTTCTTTGGCAGCCATTCCGTGCTCTGTTAAAACATTTCCCAGATTATTAAATTTTCGCACTAATTTCATTTTGATATCTCTGATTTTCAGTTCTCTCCTTGGGATCATCCTATTGCTAACAACCATGCATTCTGTCTTGCATCTGAGGTTTAGTCCTTTCTTTACGCTTTTCTTCACTACCTTCTGTAAGAGTTTTGTAGTTTTCTTTCCGTGTCTGCGGATCTTATGTTAATATGATACTGAACATCAGTACTTAATCCTGGTATGATGTCTAATTCCGTCAAAATTGCTTCGTTGTATAGGTTAAATAGATCTGGTATGGTCTATGTTATGGACCAGTTTAAGGTCCAAAAGAACAACACGACCACAAGAGTTGAAATAACAAATATATATTAACAAGAAATAACACTACAAAATGTGGAAGGCGTTAGTATGACTGTCAGTCTGGTTTGGAGTAAACTACTACCAACTCGACTCTCTCTCTCTCTCTCTCTCTCTCTCTCTCTCTCTCTCTCTCTCTTGTATATATAGTGTTAGGAAGAGTTGATTCTGGAGTCAAAGGTAAGGACTCATGACAAAAGACAATAAAATATATATACTAGAAGATATTCTTTGCGCTTTGTTTATCAAAATTCGACTGATGAGTTTTGTTATGTAACCCATTAAGCTGATTGTTCAGTGGAGTTCACATTCCTTTGTACTTGTCTTCTCAGGTAGTACTGTGAAAATCGATCTGCTTAGGCCTTCCGGTATGTTGCCACTGTTGTAGATTTCATTTATTAGTAGTGTCATTTGTTTTTCATCCAATTCGTCTAAGGCTGTCGACATATCGATTAGAATCACATCTGGTCCTGCTGCTTTGTTTTTATTCAATTCGGCCGTTGCAGCTTCCACTTGGGCTTTTAGTAATTCCGGCCCGTCCAAATTTCTGTGTATTGTCGGTGGCTCTCTCTTGTCGTTGAAGAGATCTCAGATATATTCTTCCCATACCAGATATTTAACATTTTTACTTGACTGCTTTCGCTATCTCCGTTTGGAAATCCGCATTTTGGGCTCACCATTTTGCTAACAACCATGCATTCTGTCTTCTTGCAGTTGATGTTTAGTCCTTTTTTCTCTCTGTTCTTCATTGTCTTCTGTAGGAGTTTTTGTGGCTTTTTTTCTGTGTCTCCTATAAATACTGTGTCATCTCCATATCATATGTTGTTAAGATTGTGGCCGTCAGTGATGAATCTTTGTAGGACTCCTAGTTTTCCCAGAATCGCCTCACTGTATAGGTTGAATAAGTCCGGTGAGAAGACACATCCTTGTCTTCTTAAGCTTTTATATTTTTTTAATATCTGCTGAACTCATTTTTCTTCTGTATGCAGACGGTGTGCTGCCACTAAGGTTCTTCATTATGCTAATATCAATTCCCAAATATATAAAGGTTGATGAGCCGTTCCAACAGATATTTGAGGTGTATTATCGAACGATTTTGCTAGATGTACTTCTGGATTTTTATTGAACTTTATGATAAAATTCTGAGCATAAATATCGCGTTTCTTGTACCGGTGCCTTTGAAGAATTCTCATTGTTCTTTTACTGTCTTTGACATGATTCTGTTTCGCGCTCTATTCATCAGAAATCGCGGGTACCTCGACCTGGTGTAATGTTTAGCAAGCTGGTCTCGCTAGAATCACTACAACTGAGTACTGGGTTCAATAGGATGTGCGTTGTCGTGCAGTGGATATCGGCTCAGAACGAGAAATCGGGGAGCCGATTTCGAATTCCAGCTGAATCCATTGCATTCACTTACGCACAAATACCCTTGGGAAAGGTATTAATCCGTCTGTTCCCTCCAGTTATGGGGTAAATGACAGAACAGATTGGGTTCTATAGCCTTGGCTGGCAACCAGTCTACCGCAGAAATCAATGGCAACCTACTGCGGGATAATCTTCTGCCCAGTCAGTCATGTCTCTTTCGAGACATGATCGTCCAAGCGTGTTTCACATATGGCACTTAACTGACTGAGTAACTGAGTTCGATCCTCACTGGGTGCCCCATATTTTCGGTCTTGTACCACATCTAAGTTAAACTTAGAAAATCACGTATTCATCAGAAAACGGATGATCAGTTTCGCTATCTGGCTCATTAATCTGATTGATTGAGGGAATTCGCATTAGTTTGCACCTGGATTTTAGATAATGCTACGAAAATAGATCTATGGAGGTCTTCCGGTATATCACCACTGTTGTAGTTTTTCTTTCCAGCATCTCCCTCATATCATTTTGTTTCTGTTCAATTTGGCCAATACTGCTTCCACTTAAGGTTTTAATATTTCCGATCCGTCGATATTTCTATGTATTGCCAGTTGTTCTCTTTCGTCGTGGAAGAGTTCTCCGATATATTGATTCCATCTCTGGAGTAGCTTTTCTTTCTCCAATATTGGCATTCTGTCCTTGGAATCTATGCTAAAATTCAATGAATATGATTACCATATATATTCGAGTACAATGCGAGTTTTTATGATCAGTTTTCCTTTCGCTCAGAAATAGGGAGTCGCACTATACACAGACATATATATATATATTTTTTTTTTTTTGAAGAGGTTAAAAATAATTGTGCTGACCAGTTGCATTATACACAGGTAATTTTTCATGGAGGAGTTAAAATTCAGGGAGTCGAACTATACAATAAGTAGTCGTATACATGAGTATATATGGCAAACCCTTACTTGGTGTATGAAACGGAAGATAATTTCACGAACAAAGAACAAAAAAAAATGAAGAAGAAATGAATATTCGTGGTTTAAATATAAACTGTCCATGCCTGAAGAATTTCTGCTGGAGTCACTTTGAGAACAATGAAACGTGACCGGCCTGTGGAAATTGCTTGCATGTGATGTCTTTAACATGACAACCCCTCCTGCTTACTCCGCCTTATTAAAAGGAAGACCCTTGTGGAATAAAATCAGAGAAAAGAGAAGAAAAAACACGAGGGGAGGGGTCGCTACTCTTTTCGTACGGTAACGCGATTCTTATTGATCTGGGTTTAGTCTTAACGTCCTATCTATTTTGGGCCATCGATATAAACGTGGAATAGAGATCTGTTAAAACTTCTCAGATTTGATGTCAGTTCTTCCACGGATAAATAATCGAGATTACCTCTTGGAAGTCAACGGATATCAGTTTATGACTGAAATTTTCTCCCGGTGTTGCAAAGACCATTCATTCATGATTTGAGTCTAAATGACTAATTGGCAACTCTAGTATTCATGGGATACTATTTTTTAAATCATTTCATCCCATATAAGGCGATAATGATGTGCCTTGTGGTGCAGTGGATATCGGCTTGGAACGAGAAATCGGAGAGCTGAGTTCGAATTTTAGTTGAATTCGTTACATTTATATACACGTAAATACCCTTGAAAAGGGTATGAATCCTTCGCTTTTCCCCCAGATATGGATTGAATAGCAGGACACATTGGGTTCTATAGCCTTGGTTGGCAACTAGTCTAACGCAGAAAGTAATAGCAACCTACTAGGAGAAAATCTTCTGTCTAGTCAGTCATGTTTCTTTCGAGACATGATCGCCCAAGCGTGTATCATATATGACACTAAACTGACTGAAGGCGATAATACCATCAAGGGGGTTACTGGTGTTTTTAATCATTTCTGTTAGTTCATATCGATTTCGTTAGGGATTGATTTGTTTTGTTTAACGGCACATCAACTCTTTATGATTTATTTTATGCCGAAATTAATTTTGGAAGGAACCTTTGGCAATTTTTTTCACTATGAAAATGTATACCTGGTATTCCTACAACAAAAAAGCATTTTTATACTTTCATGCTCGTGATAACAGCATGTACCCAATATCAGTAATTCTAAGTATATTACTGTTTACAACACATCTTTTCAAGAATTAATAATTTACATTTTCCCTTTCTTTTGATATTTTCTTGATAGGCGGGTCGGTCTTTAAGAATATCATCACTGAGTATTTGTGAATGATAGTTCAATGTCTTTTGGTTAAAGCAATAGTCTATGTAAATATTATTATCCATTGCTTGAATTTGAGTTTTGTTTAACGGCATATCAACCTCTGTGGGTTATTTAATGCCAAAACGTCATCAGTTATCTCTCTCCAACCCTGTAAGTTACTTGTTCACCAACTAAACTTAAAGACACATGGCCCAGTGGATATGGACGTTGGGTAGATCCTGTGACTTGACCCAAAAAGTTGTGAGTTCAAGGGTTAGAGAGAGATAACTCATGACTTCAAAAAGTGGCATTATTACGCAAGGAATGAAGTTGATATACCCCAGGGATTGTAATAAAGGGTTCGGTTCGAAATTCCTAGCACCTGAAGAAGGCCGGAGCGTACAACGGCCGAATAAATGGCAACAAAGACGAGGTCAAGTGTCCGAATAATGTAAATACTGTAACTACTACCTCATCTCAGAAATATAGACAGTAAGAGGAGTTGTTTAAAAAGCTTCCTCAGTCAAGTTTATTTCCTGAAAAACAGGACTGAAAATCTAAAGATTTTTATTAAATACCTCAACTATTTCTTGATTATAAAATTTTGTATTTAAACGCAAACTGTATTCTTTTTCCTTTCCATTTCATTTGTGGACAAGTTGATTATTTTTGCAAGGAAATATTTTACCTTCTCAGCCATTCACAAGTTCAAGTTGTCTCGATGGTGTCATTCATATATTTTATAATTCGTAACACACATTCATTGAATTTTCTGCGATGAGTCATCAGTGATAGTTTCCTGGTTTTATTAACGGTTTCGTGTTTTTCTACATCAAACTCTTCCCGTCAGGTAATGCATAGTCATCAGCAAAAAGAGCAGCCCAAAATGTCAAATACATGTGGGGGATACCAAATCAGATACAGAAGTTAAAATATCTGGGAAGTGCGATACAGAGGTCCGAAGGCGACCTGGAATGGCAAAGGACGCGTTCCAGAAGCTGAGTAGAGAATTAAGAGACGGGAAAAGTTTGCTAGAAACAAAGGTTTTGAAAAGGCTGAAAACGAAAAGGAAATTAATACTGAGCACCAGGAAAAGACAGCTAAAGTTCCTGTGACATGCAATGAGGAAGGAGAGCTTGGAGAACCTGATACTAACAGGGCAGATAGAGAGAAAGAGAGACGGGAAAGCAGCAGATAACATATTTGAGGGGCCTGAGCAGGTGGATGACAGAATACGTGGTGTAACAGGAGAAACCTTGCTAAGAGCCACCAGGGATAGGGAAACGTGGAAAGGCATGATCGCCTAAGTATGAAAGTACAACGCACATAGAAGAAGAATATATATGCCAACTGTTTATAAAAAATTATAATGTGGATATAAAGTGGGGGATCAAATCTATATTATCTAAACTTATCTATAAATGGAACTTTATCTCTCTGTGTGTATGTGTCTGTGTGTGTGTGTCCGTTACCTATAGACTCCGAAACGGCTGAACCGATTTTCTTGAAAATTTACACAGTTGTACTATAAGCGTCTGTGAGTGTTCTTAGCTAGGTTTTGTGTCGAAGTATCCCTAATAAATATCGATAATCGATAATCGAAAAAATCTGGTTATAGAAGTAGTGGTCCTATTTTAATCAAAATTGATATACTCATAGACAAAGACATAAGAAACGATATTCAGAAGTTTCAAGGTTGCAGTTCTTACAATAGTGCAGAAAATCGGTAATATATATAAAATGAAAGAAGTTTGTGTGTGTGTCTGTTTATCTGTCTGTTTATCTGTCTGTATGTCCTTTATACAAATCCACAATATTTATCCGATTCTCACCAAACTTCACACAAATCTTGTATAGGCTGTGTCTGAGCTCCAGGACCATGGATTACTTTTAAAGCTTTCATTGCACCCGAGCAACGCCAGGCTATACTGCTAGTAATTAATATATAAACTGATCCCTCGTTTTGTGGCTATGCTAGTTTCTATATATTTATATTCTAGATTTATGGGCTTGAGCAGGTTGATGACAGTACAGGGGCGGCGAGATATTACAGGAGAAACCTTGCAAAGAGCCACCAAGGATAGGGAGACGTGGAAGGCCATGATCGCCTGAAAGGACAACGCACATAGAAATAGAACCTCACTTGTGTTAATCAAGTATAAGCACTCATCTCGATTGTCGCGTGATACGATTTTTCTCACGTGCTTATTTTAATAGATTTTTTTTCCTATTAAAGCGTTTTTTTTTTGTGTTTTGACCATTCTACAATCAGCCAATTAAATTCTTCCTCCTCACAATTCTATTACTTCATGGATTTATCTCATCTAGTTTTTTCAAAGGTTGTTTGGAGTTATTCGCCCGCTCTAGTCTTCTTTCTTTCTCTCTATTTTTCTCTTTCCCTAATTTTATACTATATACCCCTATTAGTACCATTACTACTTTCTATTCGATACTAAAATAATTTCTGTTCAAATAATATCGCAAAGGAAAAGAAAAGACATTGAACATATCTTAACGATATTTTGCAATGAGTAGAATATAATATTCAATCTTAACCCTATCTGTGAATAATAATTTTGAATAATAGTATTTCGTAAATTCTATCCATCACATCAGTGTTGGATTAACTTTCTTCTTAATTAGCACCTGGTCAGTCATCTTCTTAATTAGCACCTGGTCAGTCATCTAAGCCTTATTAGCCAGGCAGCGAAGCACCGTTTATACACCGTTTGTGACAAGCGCTAAGAATTCGTTTGTCGATGGACAATCATTTGTGTGAATAATATAATGGGTGGTGCTATTTTCAAGAGAATATTTTCAGTTTGCAGTTTCATATTTTAATTATTAGTTTATCTATCTATCTGTCTATCTATCTATCTATCTATCTATCTATCTATCTATCTATCTATCTATATATATATATATATATATATATATATATAAGGCAATCTGTGAGTCTGTGTGTCACTGTTCCTTATGCACGCCTACATTTTTTATGATACGCTATTCAAACTTTCTAGGGACACATATCTACAAGGAAGCCAGGCCGACACATTTACTAGCAGTATAGCCCGGCGTTGCTCGGGTGTAATGAAAGCTTTAAAACAAATACATGGTCTTGGAGCTCAGACTCTTTGGACGTTGGCACGAAAGACTAAAAAGCAATATCTGTTTCCAGTTAAAGCGAAACCGTAGACTGAAAGAAAAATGAATGAATGTAAATCAAATTTTGATTTCCTGGTATCGATATCAAATAAGTTTTTTCGTCGTAAACTGAATTTTGAAGGCTAATTAAGTCCTCTGAGTAAGGAGTATCAAGGCTGAGACTAAGAACTACAATTATACCTACTTAGAGCCAAACCCGAAGCAAAAACTAAAATAAAAGGGCTGAAAAAATACAGACATACAGGCAGATAAACAGACATACACACAAACATCTTGCTTTTTATACGTATATATTATCGATTTTCTGCACTAATGTAAGAACTGCAACCTTGAAACTTCTGAATATCGTTCCTTCTGTCTTTGTTCTTGAGTGTATCAAATTTGATTAAAATCGGATCACTCATTCTATAACCCGATTTTTTCGATTATCGATTTTCGATATTTATCGGGGGTACCTCGACACAAAACCTAGCTAAGAAAACTAGCAGACGTTTATAGTACAACTGTGTAAATTTTCAAGAAAATCGGTTCAGCTATTTCGGAGTCTGTACGTAACGAACACACAAACACACAGAGACACAGACAATGTTCCATTTAATAATAAGTTTAGATCTGAAAAAATCTGTTTAATACTTAATAATAACAGAAAACTGATCTCCCACTTTTTGACAGCTTTAGACCCAACAAGAGATTATGTCTGAACCAAATCATTTTTTTTTCAGGTGTGATACGGAAACCCCAACAAAATTTCGCCGAGAATTTGAAGCTCTGACTGCAGGCTTTGTCATCCCTGACTCTTAATACCTTACGAACTCGGGAAGCCACGAGGTAAGTTAGCTTCACTGCCAATGGCAATTTTAACTAAAATGCTAATGTTTCAAAGACGAGAATACTCATTTTTATATTCAGTCAGAACTACCTATATATATATATAGCTTGTAAATTTAATGACAATCTTATATATAGTTGCTAATATATATATACTAGCAGTATAGACCGGGGTTGCTCGGGTGTAATGAAAGCTTTAAAACTAATCCATGCTCCTGGAGCTCAGACTCAGCCTAAAGAATATTTGTGTAAAGGTTGGTGAGAATCGGATAAAAATTGTGGATTTGTATAAAGGACATACAGACAAACAGACACACATACACAAACATCTTGCCTTTTATATATATTATCGATTTTCTGCACTATTGTAAGAACTGCAACCCTGAAACTTCTGAATACCGTTCCTTATGTCTTTGTCTATGAGTGTATCAAATTTGATTAAAATCGGACCACTCCTATAACCCGATTTTTTCGATTATTGATTTTCGATATTTATTGGGTGTACCTCGACACAAAACCTAGCTAAGAACACTCGCAGACGCTTATAGTACAACTGTAAATTTTTAAGGAATTCGGTTCAGCCATTATAGATAACGAACACACACACACAGAGACAGACACAAACACACAGACAAAGTTCCATTTATAAATAAGTTTAGATTTCCAAATGGATAATACTAAATGAAAATAGAATGGTTCTTTTGTTATCATTTTACAATGCAAGGAAGCAAAGATAAACTCGTCCGAATCACTCTTAATTTTTATTTATTCTTTCATTGATGAAACTGAAATATAGGTAATTATTAAATATTTACAAATTCATTTGATGCACATGTTATTGTGCAGTATTAACAAAAGAACCATTCTATTTTCATTTACAATTATTCACTTGACAATAAATACTAATTTTTCAACAAAAAAACACCGGGGTAGCCTAATAATTATGGCCGGTAGTGTATGTTATTCACCACCAGATCTCATTCATGGAGGCGCTCGCAGAGAGAGAATATTTTCCATTTGCAATTCTTTACTATGAATATTAGTAAATTCTTGATATGATGTGCGTTGGGATGCTGTCGATATCGGCTCGGAATGGGAAATTAGTAGATCCGAGTTCGAATTCCAGTTTCATTCACGTAAGAGCAAATGTTCTTGGGAAAGGTATAAATCCGTCTCTTCTCCCTCTAGCTACTGGTTAAATAGCAGAATAGATTCTGTTCTATAGCTTTAGGCGATAACCAATGAAATGGTAAGCTACTGCGGGGAAATTGTCTGCTTAGTTGGTCATAGACCGAAAGAGACATGATCGTTCAAGCGTTTATCAAGTATGACACTTAACTGATTGACTGATATCCGTTATATACTTCCACTTTAATAAAACGGAAGAAAGGGACAGAATTTCTAAAAGAAAAAAATGACAAACATGCATTGTTCTCAAAGAGACGAGCTTAGCTCACTGATGCCCCCTCCACAAGAATTTACTCGAGCAACCAGACTGGCAACAAGGTCCCACACTTTTACAGTTAAATCAACTAAATGCATCCGCCACTTCTACTCCATCAGCTTCCTTTCTCGCATTTCCCGCCTGTGGAACTTCCCTCCGTATACCTGCTACTCTGACAGCTACAATCTCCAGAAATTTAAATGCAATATCAGTTACCATTTCATGTCCACTTGACTCAAGTTCTCTCGTCTTTTCCCCATCACCCCGTGAAGATTGTTCTTTCCTTTCCCTCGTAACTGTCTTCACATTGTTATTCCCATTCTTCGCTTCCTCTCTGTAACTGGTTCGTCTTTTTCTTCGCTCTTCTTCTTCTTCTTCTTCTTCTTCTATGTGCCCTGTCCCTTCAGGACGTAGGCGACCATGGCTCTCCACGTCTCCCTATCCCTTGTGGCTCTTAGTATGTTTGCTCCTGTTGCTCCTGGCAACCCCCGTTCCGTCATCCACCTGATCAGACCCTGCAAATATGTTATCCGCTGCCTTCCTCTGTCTCTCCTTCCTTCTATCTGTCCAGTCAGTATCAGGTTTTACAGATTCTCCTTCCTCATTGCATGTCCCAGGAACTTCAGTTGTCTCTTTCTGATGCTCAGCATCAATTTCCTTTTGTTGCCATTCTTTCTAACACCTCGTCGTTGTTTGTATGCTCAGTCCACGATGTCCGTGGCATCCTTCTGTAGAACCACATTTCGGCCGCTTCCAGTTTTGTCCTCATTTCTTCGCTCTACTCATGCTTAAACTTTCACTTTTCTCTTATGTAGGCCCCTGTCCACCAGTGGCAATACCGCCTTGCTTCGAGTGAAACGATTAAAAAAAATTATCGCTATTTTATACAAGAAATTATATTTGTATATGCGTCTGAGATGAGGTAGTATTTACATTATTTACATTGTTCAAAATGCTGTCCTCATCTTTATTGCAATGTTTACGGCATTTTGGCCGTTGTACGCTCAGGTCTTCCTCAAAGATATATGGCCTACTGGATATAGGCGTTGGTTAGTTCTAGTGACTTGACCTAAAGAGTTGTGAGTTCAATACCTAGCTACAGCAGTGAGGAACAAATAACTTCGATGTTGAGTTAAAGGGAGATAACTACATAGCATCCGGAAGAGCATTGAACATGGAATGAGAATAATATATCCCAGTGATCGAAATTAAGGATTCGGTTAAAAAATTCCTAGCACCTGAAGAAGGCCTGAGCGTACAAAGGCGGAAACGTTGTAAATGTGGCAATAATGATGAGGACAACAGTCCGTACAATGTAAATAATGTAAAAAATTATCTGCAATTAATTTTAATCAGTTCATCCCGATCGAGGCTATAATGCCACTAAGACTCAAGAGGATACTGGGGGTAAAAGAGAATGAAGAGATTTTTAAAAGAAGCCGGAAACACAATCCTAAACAGGAGACAAGAGATAAACGTCTACTCCTGTTCAAAAGACCGAAAAGTGTGGACTACGCAACAGGCGAACCTATCTACTCCAATACAGACACTTTTTCTCTCACACAGAAAATTATAACACAACTAGCAGTATAGTTCGGCGTTGCTCGGGTGTAATGAAAGCTTCAAAACTAATCCATGGTCCTGGAGCTCAGACTCTTTGGACGTTGGCACGAAAGACTGAAAAGCAATAGTTGTTTCCAGTTAAAGCGAAACTGTAGACTGAAAGAAAAATGAATGGATGTAAGTCAAATTTTGATTTCCTGGTATCGATACCAAATAAGTTTTTTTCGTCGTAAACTGAATTTTGAAGGCTAAATAAGTCCTCTGAGTAAATGGTATCATGGCTGAGACTAAGAACTACAATTATACCTACTTAGAGCCAAACCAGAAGCAAAAACTAAAATAAAAGGGCTGAAAAAAATAGACATACAGGCAGATAAACAGACGCAAACATTCTGCCTTTTATATATATATTTTCAATTTTCTGCACTATTGTAAGAACTGCAACCTTGAAACTTCTGAATATCGTTTCTTATGCTTTTGTATATGAGTGTATCAAATTTGATTAAAATCGGACCACTCCTTCTATAACCCGATTTTTTCGATTATCGATTTTCGATATTTATTGGGGGTACCTCGACACACAACCAAGCTAAGAACACTCGCAGACGCTTATAGTACAACTGTGTACATTTTCAAGAAAATCGGTTCAGCCGTTTCGGAGTCTATAGGTAACGAACACACACACAGACACACACACAAAGAGACAAAGTTCCATTTATAAATAAGTTTAGATAACAAAGCAAACAGTATGAGAGGGCGAAAATCGAATGGATCTTACTTGAATTATTTCCCTAAGGGGAAAACGGCTGGGACAGCGGTATTCTTTCATGCGACTATGTGGTTTCTTCTCTTCTTCCTAGCCTCCGCCACGTGCTTATGACGACGTCTATCTTCCTAGCGGTCTATATCGCAACTGATGTTCCCAATCTGACGTCACAGTCTGACGTCGTTCACCAGCCGTCACGTGAGCCTTGTGAATTCATCTTTTCCAAAAGGGAAATTAACGACCTCTGCATCACCGAGAAAATAGTTTTGGATAATGGTATTTCGCAAATTATACGTCAATGTTGGTCTAACTTTGCTTCCTTTTTCCATAATTAGTACGCACAATGTTTGGTTAGTTATTTGAGCCTTATTAGGAAATCACTGAAGCCTGGTTTGTACAAAGAGGACACTCTTCTTGTAGACACATTGAAGAGAAGACGTGCACGTCGGCAGAGACAGATTTTGCACATGATGTGCCCGACTTATGAGTAAAGACGGTTTTAACAGGTTTCATAAACAATTATTTGAAATTGTTGACGTGTAATATTCTGACAATAGGGAATGTAGAACTGGAAGAAGACCACGAATGTGCTAACCTAAGGCAGATAAAATGGAAGTCCATGAAAACAAGATAAATAACCTATAAGAATTAGCTGGAAATAGTTCATAAAAAGAGATATATGAGGGTCTTTCAACAAATAAGGTGAATTTTTCGATATAAGGGCTTTCAATTACAGATAGAACCTTACTTTTTTTTAAAAATTTTTTCCTCTACTTCTTTTTCAAAGGGATTTAATTTTTTTTTTTTTTTTTTTTTTGCAGATTGAAAAAAAAAACTTTGAGAGTTTTGGAGATTAACAAAGATGGCTGATCATGCTCCAGGATTGAACAGAGATCAGTAATCAAATTTTTGGTTGCTGAAGGGTGCAAACCAGTTGACATTCATAGGAGAATGTAAACTGTGTATGGTGCCACATGTTTCAGCCAAAACATGTCTACAAGTGGGCTAAATTGTTTAAAGAAGTTTGAAAGTGACGATGAAGTCAAAAGTGCTGTGAGCGATTGGCTGAGACATCAGTCCAAAGATTTTTACGCTGAGGGAATACGGAAGCTTGTGCACAGATGGGAAAAGTGTGTAACACTGCTGGGAGACTACGTAAAAAAAGGTAAGCTTCTATCTGCATTAGAAAAATTCACCTTATAAAAATTCACCTTATTTATTGAATGACACTCGTATCATGAGAGGTACCTTACCAACATTCTTCCGAAAGTGTATAATGAATTTTTATTTCCAGCTTTGGTGAACGAGCATGAAACATAGAAATTAACATAATTGGTTGGAAACAAAACAGAAACTTGCAAAGATCAATGGTGAACGCTATTTGCGGAATAATCCACATGATAGAAAGAGGTCAGCATGGAATAAAAAACAATGATAAGAGATGGCATACAAGTGGTGAAATGATAATAGATGTGGGAGGAATACCTATTAAGAAAAAATATATGAGATAGAATAAAAGGTTGGCTGTAAGAAGTACAGATGCAAATAGAGATATAAATACAGCTGCACAATTGCAAATACATATATACATATGCAAATCTCTGCTAAAATATCAACTTCTAACGACAACTGAAAAAATTGCAACATACTGTCAACTCCAAAGTACCTAAAAAGATAACCTTTTTATTGAATACAATTGTTTAAATTTATATGAAACCAACCTTGTTTTACGCCTTTCATTAAATAATACACATTACTTTCCTGATTTCATCAAATTTTGAGAGTCCTAAAAATTTTGAATAATTCCAATTTCAAATTTGACGCGGATAAATTATCAGCCTCTAATAAGAACAACGGAATTAAAAAAAAAAAACTTTCAGCATCGAAACTACAAACACTTTTAAAAAAACAAACTGCTTCAAAACTTCAAATATTTAAATCTGTAAAAATAATTTTTTTAAAAATCCCTAATTTTATTTTCGTCTTGAAAAATATGTTTCAATTTTCTCTGTATTCTTACGTTACTTAAAAATGTGACCTTTGACATGCAGAAAATCTAAACACACCTACTCTTATGGATTTCAAACTAAACGCTTAAAAATTGAAAACAGTTATAGAAATACATTTCAACCCACAAAAAAAGAAAACAAAAAAAAAAAAGCAAACCAAAACGAAAACTATTATTTGAAAAAAACGACAACAGATACCAATAAAACTCATTCAAAGTAGACTCCGTCAAGTGGAGGGGAAGTTGTGTAGTTGATAAGAAATTAAGAACTAAAAGCATTGTGGAAAAACCCAACTAAGAAAAATTGACAAGTTAGTGCAAAAACCTTATTCTGAATCCTGATTGGATTAAAAACAGCAAATTTATATATGACATGTTTTCACATCTAAGTGAGAAAGCTTCACTGGAGCTGGCATCATGAGAAATTTAAAACACGACGCTAACCTCTCCGGGAATTCCCACTATAAAATGACCATGTGTCACATCCAGCCTACGTGGGAAGGCTAGTAAATACAGTCGTTTAGCTGGGATCGCGTGGCGACGTAAAGAAAGAAAATTCAAGAAGCCGCTTGGGGCGATATGATTATAAAAAAGTGGATAACGGAAGGGTTAAGATACCGACAGTGGAGTGAACGGAGAAAGGAGCATGAGAGAGAGGATGCAAGTTTACACTTAAACTCCTGGAAGTTGTAGCTATCGGGAAAGCAAGTAAACGGAAGGGAATTCCACAGGCGAGAATTATCATTTTAATCATATCGCCCCAAGCAAGGCGGTGACGCCACTGATGCGCATGGGGGAGACTTAAGAGTAAAATGATTGGAAAAGAGTAAGCCGGGAACCACATCCTAAGCAGGAAACAAGGGACGAGCCTCTTCACCTGTTCAAAAGACGTGGGTGGAGTGTGAACCGGGCGATAGTTAAGTATATCTACTCCAATTTAGAACAAAAGAAAAATAAGAGAAAAGAAGTAGTGAAAGATTGGGAAAAAAAAAAAGAAAAAAAAGAAAGCCCGGAACCACATCCTAAACAGGAAACAAGGGATGATCCCCTTCACCTGTTCAAAAGTCGTGGGTGGGGTGTGAAACGGGCGATAGTTACGTCTATCTACTCCAATTGAGAACAAAAAAAAATAAGAGAAAAGAAAAAAAAAGTGAAAGATTGGCAAAAATAAAAAAAGAAAGCCGGGAACCACATCCTAAACAGGAAACAAGGGATGGTCCTCTTCACCTGTTCAAAAGACGTGGGTGGAGTGTGAAACGGGCGATAGTTACGTCTATCTACTCCAATTGAGAACAAAAAAAATAAGAGAAAAGAAAAAAAGTGAAAGATTGGCAAAAATAAAAAAGAAAGCCGGGAACCACATCCTAAACAGGAAACAAGGGATGATCCCCTTCACCTGTTCAAAAGTCGTGGGTGGGGTGTGAAACGGGCGATAGTTACGTCTATCTACTCCAATTGAGAACAAAAAAAAATAAGAGAAAAGAAAAAAAAAGTGAAAGATTGGCAAAAATAAAAAAAGAAAGCCGGGAACCACATCCTAAACAGGAAACAAGGGATGATCCTCTTCACCTGTTCAAAAGACGTGGGTGGAGTGTGAAACGGGCGATAGTTACGTCTATCTACTCCAATTGAGAACAAAAAAAATAAGAGAAAAGAAAAAAAGTGAAAGATTGGCAAAAATAAAAAAGAAAGCCGGGAACCACATCCTAAACAGGAAACAAGGGATGATCCCCTTCACCTGTTCAAAAGTCGTGGGTGGGGTGTGAAACGGGCGATAGTTACATCTATCTACTCCAATTGAGAACAAAAAAAAATAAGAGAAAAGAAAAAAAAGTGAAAGATTGGCAAAAATAAAAAAAAGAAAGCCGGGAACCACATCCTAAACAGGAAACAAGGGATGATCCCCTTCACCTGTTCAAAAGTCGTGGGTGGGGTGTGAAACGGGCGATAGTTACGTCTATCTACTCCAATTGAGAACAAAAAAAAAATAAGAGAAAAGAAAAAAAAAGTGAAAGATTGGCAAAAATAAAAAAAGAAAGCCGGGAACCACATCCTAAACAGGAAACAAGGGATGATCCTCTTCACCTGTTCAAAAGTCGTGGGTGGAGTGTGAAACGGGCGATAGTTACGTCTATCTACTCCAATTGAGAACAAAAAAAAATAAGAGAAAAGAAAAAAAAAGTAAAAGATTGGCAAAAATAAAAAAAGAAAGCCGGGAACCACATCCTAAACAGGAAACAAGGGATGATCCTCTTCACCTGTTCAAAAGTCGTGGGTGGGGTGTGAAACGGGCGATAGTTACGTCTATCTACTCCAATTGAGAACAAAAAAAAAATAAGAGAAAAGAAAAAAAAAGTGAAAGATTGGCAAAAATAAAAAAAGAAAGCCGGGAACCACATCCTAAACAGGAAACAAGGGATGATCCCCTTCACCTGTTCAAAAGACGTGGGTGGAGTGTGAAACGGGCGATAGTTATGTCTATCTACGCCAACTGAGAACAAAAAAAAATGACAGAAAAGAAAAAAGTGAAAGATTGGAAAAAATAAAAAATAAAGCGGGAACCACATCCTAAACAGGAAACAAGGGATGATCCTCTGCACCTGTTCAAAAATCGTGGGTGGAGTGTGAACCGGACGATAGTTAAGTCTATGTCCTCCAATTGAGAACAAAAAAACAAAATAAGAGAAAAGAAAAAAAAAGTGAAAGATTGGAAAAAATATAAAAAAAGAAAGCCGGGACCCACATCCAAAACAGGAAATAAGGGATAAGCCTCTTCCCCTGTTCAAAAGACATGGGTGGATTGTGAAACGGGCGATAGATAAGTCTATCTACTCCAATTGAGAACAAAAAAAAAATAAGAGAAAAGAAAAATAGTGAAAGATTGGAAAAAAATAAAAAAGAAAGCCGGGAATCACATCCTAAACAGGAAACAAGGGATGAGACTCTTCACCTGTTGAAAAACGTGGGTGGAGTGTGAACCGGGCGATAGATAATCTATCTACTCCAATTGAGGAGAGAAAAATAATAAGAGAAAAAAAAACGTGAAAGATTGGAAAAAAAATTAAAAAAGAAAGCCCGGAACCACATCCTAAACAGGAAAAAAGTGATGAGCCTCTTCACCTGTTGAAAAATGTGGGTGGAGTGTGAAAAGGGCGATAGTTAAGTCTATCTACTCCAATTGTGAACAAAAAAAAAAGAGAAAAAAAAGTGAAAGATAGGAAAAAAAAATAAAAAAATAAATCCTGGAACTACATCCTAAACAGGAAACAAGGGATGATCCCCTTCACCTGGTCAAAAGTCGTGGGTGGAGTGTGAAAAAAATAAGAGCAAAGAAAAAAAAAGTGGAAGATTGGAAAAAAATAAAAAAAAGAAAGCCGGGATCCACATCCTAAACAGGAAACAAAGGATGAGCTTCTTCACCTGGTCAGAAGTTGTGTGTGGAGTGTGAAACAGGCGATAGTTAAGTCTATCTACTCCAATTGAGAACACAAAAAAAAAAAAATAAGAGAAAAGAAAAAAAAAGTGAAAGATTGGAAAAAAAAAAAAGAAAAAAGAAAACCGGGATCCACATCCTAAACAGGAAACAAGGGATGAGCCTCTTAAACTGTTCAAAAGAGGTGGGTGGAGTGTGAAACGGGTGATAGTTATGTCTATCTACTCCAATTGAGCACAAAAAAGAAGTAAGAGAAAAGAAAAATAAATGGAAGATTCGAAAAAAAAAAAAAGAAAAAAGAAAACCGGGATCCACATCCTAAACAAGAAACAAGGGATGAGCCTCTTCACCTGTTCAAAAGATGTGGGTGGAGTGTGAAACGGACGATAGTTAAGTCTATCTACTCCAATTGAGAACAAAAGAAAAATAAGAGAAAAGAAAAAAAGTGAAAGATTTTTTTAAATGTCCAGTCTTGCCCGTAGTTCCGCTTGGAATCATGTCTTGAATTATAGGTATGCCATATTTATTTTTTTGCTTTGTTTTCTTCTCCGTTTTTGCCCAATATTTTGGCTTAATTTTAAAACTTTTCATGTCTAACTGTACGTTTGATTTTATTTTTAGAAGAAATTTTTGACTGGACTTTAACTAAGTTAAAACTTAATAAGTCACATTTTTCTTTTTTTGAAATCTTTAACTTTATTTTTTTTTGTTCTCAATTGGAGTAGATACTTAACTATCGCCCAGTTCACACTCCACCCACACCTGTTGGACGGGTGAAGAGGCTCATCCCTTGTTTCCTGTTTGGGATGCGGTTTCCGGTTTTTCTCTTTTCTAATCTTCTCACTGTTTTTTTTTTTCAATTGGAGTAGATAGTCTAAACTATCGCCCGGTTCACACTCCACCCACGTCTATTGAAAAGGTGAAGAAGCTCTTCCCTTGTTTCCTGTCTAGGATGCGGTTTCCGGTTTTTCTCTTTTCTAATCTTCTCACTGCTTTTTTTTTTCAATTGGAGTAGATAGACTAAACTAACGCCCGGTTCACACTCCACCCACGTCTATTGAACAGTTGAAGAGGCTCATCCCTTGTTTCCTGTTTAGGATGCGGTTTCCTGTTTTTCTCTTTTCTAATCTTCTCACTGTTTTTTTTTTTTGTTTTTTTTTCAATTGGAGTAGATGGACTAAACTATCGCCCGGTTCACACTCCACCCACATCTATTCAACAGGTGAAGAGGCTCATCTCTTGTTTCCCGTTTAGGATGTGGTTTCCGGTTTTCTCTTTTCTAATCTTCTCAGTCTTATGTAGCCCCCTGCACATCAGTGGCGTTACCGCCTTGCTTGGGGTGATATGATTAAAAAAAAAAAAAAAAATTTTCTAAAAATACAATCAAACCTGCAGTTAGACATGAAAAGTTTTAAAATTAAGCAAAAATATTGGCCAAATGCGAGAAAAGAAGCTGGAGGAGTAAAATTTGTGTTTACATTATATTGGTGTCGGAGTAAAGGGGTTAGACCTAGTTGCTAATCTTGTGGCTCGAGCAAATTCATGCATAGCGGGAACCAGAGAGCTAAGTTCATCGGAGCAAAAGCCGAGAAAGTACTTGTAGAAGAAACACAGAGAAGCCACATTGTGCCGGTGAGAAAATGACTGTATCTTCACTGCTAGGTCGGGATCGATCGCATTACAGATTCTCCGTTGGATTTTGTCGATGTCCCCTAGGTGAATAGCAGGGGCACCCGACCAGATATAGCAGCAGTATTCAATGCAACGGCGGATGGCAGATTTGAATCACAATATCAGAAACATCTCGCTCTTCGAGAGGCCCAATATATAAAACATTTCTTTTCTACCATCAATCTTACATTATTATGGAGTGGAAATATAGTGTAATTTTTTTTTTTAATCGAAAAATACTCAGGTTTGAATTCCAGTCGTGTTCATTACATTTCTTCCACCAGCTATGGGTTAAATAACTGGGCAAATTGAACTCTCTCGCCGTAGTTGGCAACCAGTCTGGGAGAAAGACAACTTTTAATTTAAAACCGTAACCATAGATTTAACTTGCCAGTATATACGTCTAACCAATCGACAGACATAATTTGTGCGTGGGTATAACACTTTATTACTTTTTTTGCGGACAGCCCTTGGCGTTTTATATCGTCAGATATAAATTCATTTTAATGGCTTTTCTTGGAACCAACTGATTCGTCGGATGTGGGTAGGAATTGCTTTTCAGCATGAGCTAAAAATAGGACAATAAAAAATAGTTGTTACGTGAAGTAGATATTTTTTAATAAGTCGACAATGATAGTTCTTGCAAAGACAGAAAGAAAACTTGGGTCACAAATATATTACAAGTCTCATTTCGTGATTTTCTTTTTCCACCTTCTTGCTTCATCTGTTCTTTCGACTTCGACATTCAGATATTTTGAGACTCTTATGACGTAAGTGACATTATATTTATTAGCAGAATACCCGTCAATTTTATTCATTTATTTATACTTGGATTACAACACCTGACAAGGATTAGTGTCGCTTCCCAGCATTCCTCCTTATGATTAATTAAATATTTTGTGAAATGTGCTGCACACACAGACACACACACACACACACACACACATATATATAATGATATACGCGCAAAAATGTCTGCTTTCTTCTACCGAACGCTCGTAGCCCAGAGGTAGAATCGCCGACTGACGCCAATTCGGTCGGGTTTCAATCCTGGGTTAAAAAGCAATCGGAGTCTAACCGTACTGATGAGCTGTGATACAGCGAAACAGATCTGTCTGCGGATGACTATAGTATTTACGCTCTCACACCCTGATTGATCACTCTGGAAGAATGGGAGACTTTGTAAACAGTAGCTACTCCGGCATATGATGAGCTGTGATACAGCGAAACAGATCTCTCTGCGGATGACTATATATATATATATATAGTCATCCGCAGAGAGATCTCATATATATATATCAGCATGCAGTGTGGGTATAGAAGAATCCAAAGGAGTATCTTGTACATACAGTGGTAGGATAACTCTCTAAGAGAGCTCTATGCATATAAATACATTTAGAGCAAATATAAGAAAAATTAGGACAGGCACGTTATTTCATGGTGAATCGGAAGTATAGGCCTCTTTCAGGCGAACCATCGTCAGCTTCTGTCTTTATTTTACAAAAGATTTTACACGAATCTTTCAGATTCTACATTCTAAGATTTTACATTCGTGTAAAATCTTTTGTAAAATAAAGACGGAAGCTGACGATGGTTTGCCTGAAATAGGCCTTTACTTCCGATTCACCATGAAATAACTTGTCTGTCTTAATTTTTCTCATATATATATATATATATATTAATACTGGTTTCATTGAATAATATAGACAAGTTCTGTCTATTTATTTTGTGTAAGATCCGTTCGTATGATCTGATTAGCTTGATAGTGTTGTCATGGAAAGACGACAAGAAATCGCAATAATTGTTGATTTTTTATCAGCCTTGAGCTTTCGGCTTATATAAGCCATTATCAAAGGATGAACATTTAATGTTCAGTTAACATAGAACATTTAAATTATTATTAACAGAGTAGAGTTATACAGAGAAAATTAGACAGGTCCATTTTTTGTGTCGCACATGGCTGTAGTCTGAGAAGGAATGGTGGTAGTGGGTTTTTTGTTCAATTGAGTTTATAGGGGCATGAGGGATTGGTCTGGGAACTGCTGCTACTATGGTGTAGGGGGTAAGTATAATAACTATGACCTCTCCTGTCGATTATAGGCATTGAAGTATGTTAGTAGAGGTGTCGAAATTTATTTTATTTAGGCTAGGTTTAAACTGTTTGATGTAGATAGCTTCTAGAATTTTAAGTTTTCGTTTATTATTTTCTTGTCTAAGTATATGCGTATTTTCAACAAGTGTTTTCCTAAGAAGTGTGTGTTGATAGCCGTGGTGTTTTAAATGTCGGAATATGTTAGAATTTTCATTTAAGTGCAATGTAAGTCTCCGCGAAAGCGAGTTAGTAGTATGTCCAATGTAAGTATTATTTAGTTTGTTAGAGATACATTCTCGAAAGGGGCATTTGAATTTATACACTACATTGTTTTTTTTGCAAATTGCTAACGGTGGGGGAGGAGTCGTTGCGGACGATTGAGTTGGATGTTGTGGATTTAGTGTAATATATGATAATATATATATATATATATATATATATATATAGAGAGAGAGAGAGAGAGAGGGGGGGAATGGTAAATTTTGAAAAACAGTAGTTACTCACGCATCTACGCATCGTTCATTCAGAAATGAATTTGAATACTCTCGGCTACTGGCGTGTGCTCACATTGTATATAACACGCTAAAGTCCATAGCTCAAGGGTAGAATCGACGACTGATGTCAATTCGGTCGGGTTTCAATCCTGGCTAGAAGCAATCGGATGTCTAATCGTACTGATGAGCTGTGATACAGCGAAACAGATCGTCTACGGATGACTATATATGTATTAACAAATAAGATAAAAGATAGGTAATAAAGTTCTGAAAAATGTATAAAAATACCCGGGGTGACTTTTGGAACGACCTCTGTGTGTGTGTGTGTGTGTGTGTGTGTGTGTGTGTGTGTGTGCGTGCGCGGCGCTGTATAGCGTGAATAGTTTTGTTATTCTGAAATAAAATTCTTTTATTCTGATGACACCGTTTCAACAGCGAAATATGTTCATATAGAAGTTACATATAATGTCTAACCACTGTCTATAAAATGCACCATAGCATACCGCTCAAAATAGCATCTTATAATCAAAGTCCAGCACCAAGGGCAGAATCTAAGGTGAATCACTGTCATTTTGCATTTTCGGATAGATGGAGCTGGTCATCACGATAAAGAAGTCCAAATAGTTAAAAAAAAAAAAAAAAGATTTTCAAACTGCGATTGATAAAAGAATGTTTTAATTTCTAGAAACGGGAAAGACAACACACAATAACATTAACAACGAACACAGTTATAATGTGCTGACCGCGTATGGGAAATACAATATGCAGATACATGCAGAGAAAAAAAATCTCATTCGGCTAAAAATTAAAAATAAAAGATAAAAATCGTCCTTGATAATGGCTAAAGAAATAACCGAAAGCATTCGTATACGCAGAACATTTGCACAGTTTTAACACATTTTGTGTCCGGAAAAGAAAACACTTGTACGAACAGACTAAAAGTTAAAAAAGCTTAATCATAGTACCTTGTAAGTCGTCTTTAACGAAACTTATAGAAAAGAGGAATTGCTGCTAAAAAACACACACTATATATATATATATAATGTGCGTTGTGGTGCAGAGGATATCGGCTCGGAATGAGAAATCTGGGAATCGAGTTCGAATTCCAGTTGAATTCTTTGCATTCACTTACGCGCAAATACCCTTGGGAAAGGTATTAATCCGTCTCTTCCTTCCAGTTATGGGCGAACTAATAGGACAGATCGGGTTCAAAAGCCTTGGCTGGTAACCAGTCTACCGCAGAAAGTAATGACAACCGACTGCGGGATAATCTTCTGCCCAGTCAGTCATGTCTCAGAAAGAGACATGATAGCCTTAGCGTGTATCACGTATGGCCCTTAACTGACTGATATATATATATATATATATATATATAGAGAGAGAGAGAGAGAGAGAGAGAGAGAAAGAGAGAGAGAGAGAGATCCAATAATACAATTTATCTTTCAAGATAATAATTTTCATTTTGTCTCATAAGTTTATATATATATATAAATATACACAAACAGGCTTAGATATTCAACTTGTTTTCTTTAAAAAAAAAAAGTCAAATTTACCCCCCCCACACACACACACTATATATATATATATATATATATATATATATATATATATAGAGAGAGAGAGAGAGAGAGAGAGAGAAAGAGAGAGGTGGGGAGACAAGCAGAGATATCGCTATAAATCTATCGGATACTAAAAATATATTTGATTCTGAAAGAATTGCATTATATCTTGCATTTGACAGTTTATGTGATTGCATTTATACGTGCAGCTTCCATAATTGAGTGTGCAGCGGGAGATTTGAATACATTAATATTTCGTACGGCTAAAAGGTTTAAACATCTCTGTATGAGAATCGAATGAAGTATGCACTAATGGAAGTATAGGAAAGTAAACACGCTCTTCGGTAGGATGCATAAAAACGGAAACGAGAACGCTCACATTAGAAAAAGAAAATATATTGCAAATATGGAGTAGATACATCGGAGAACTTTTCCACGCCAGCAGAGGGGGAGAAACTTAAAATGCATAAAAAACATAGGAGGTCCTTTAATATTAAACTCTGTGATAAGGTCGACACTGATGCAGATGAATAGGAACAAAGCAATAGAACCAGATTAGATTGAAATAAAGATGTTGGCAGCTTTAGATGATTTCAGAATCAGTAAAATTACGTAAATAATAATTAAAATATAAGACAACGGCAAAATACCGGAAGACCTCAGCAAATCTATAATCATAGAGTTAATAAAAAAAGCAGGTGTAGATGAATACGGATTCCATCGGATAATCTGTTTGATGAATTAGATAGCTAAATGCATCATTAGGGTTTTAATGAGTAGGTGTTGTACAGATCAAAGTAGAGGGTTATTATATTGTATGAGCGTAAGGAAAAGCAAGAATGAAAGTTAATGAGATTAAGTAGAAAAGATAGCGGTACACCTAAGGCTTGAAGAAGTCAAGATTGTTGTAATCAGGAAAACATCTTACCGGGAGTCTATTCCACAAGGAAGCTGTTCTTGAGAAGAAGCTGTTCGAATGGAACTTACTTCTTATCACTTAAACACGATGAAAATGAGGATGATTCATTTTTGTGTATGTATTTTGATGATCTGAAAAGTAAAAGTGTGAAATAGACATTTAATAGAATAAGTGGCTTTGTTTGAGACACTGAACAAGAAATATTATCTGTGAGGTTGGAATGTTATCAGAATGGCTAATGTAAATACAAAAAGACTTAGAGTTTATGTTTCATAAGTTAGTTAAGTGTCATTCGTGAAACACGCTTCGGCGATCATGTCTCTTTCGAGACATGACTGACTGAGCAGAAGATTATCCCACAGTAGGTTGCCATTTCTTTCTGCGGTAGACTGGTTGCCAGTCAAGGATATAGAACCCAATCTGTCTTGTTATTTAACCCATAACTGGAAGGAAGAGACGGATTAATACCTTTCCTAAAGGTATTTGTGCGTAAGTAAATGCAATGAATTCAACTGGAATTCGAACACGGCTCTCCGATTTCTCGTTCCGAGCCGATATCCACTGCACCACAACGCACATTATGTTTCATAGATTTCCCAAAAGCAATTTATAAAGTACGACGTAAAAAGCTACCTGAAATTCCATAAGAGTTAACACAAGAAATATATTTAATTAATACGTATTCCCTTCTTCACACTGTTCTTGTAGTTGTTTTTGTTGTTCTTTTACGTGCCATGCCCATTCATGACATTGGCGATCATAGTTCTCCACAACCTTCCCTATTTTGTAGCACATAAAAAAATTCTGCTTTTTTTTTGTTATCTCTCTCAGACCTTGTGCTGCGATCCATTTACTCAAAGTTGTTAAGAAGGTTACGCGTTGTTTTCCTCTGTCCCTCTTGCCTTCAATCTGTCCTGTGAGTATCAAATTTCCCAAGCCTTCTTCCCTCAATGTACCTTAGAAATTTAAGTTCTCTCATTCTGTGTACTAGTGACATTAATGATTTATTTTGGGTGAAATGATTTATTACTTTTCAATCTACTGAAGAAAATACATTTGTCACTTTCGCTTAGATGTTGTATATATTTAGATAGAACTAGAACCTTCTTAAATTTTGACCCTTCAAAATGTGTCCAGTTCTATCTAAAATATATACGAAGTTCTATCTAAATATATATTAAGAAGGTCCCGAAACGGAGCACATTCTTTCCTGATGACCCCAATTTAAATATAAATTCTTGAGAAACACATGAAAAGAAATTCAATGAAGTTATATGCCGTAGAGAAGCTCGGTGGAAATTTCATTGGCATGAGGAACATTACACATTCAGCTCACTTCAGGTGAGTTTCAATTACTTTTCAGTAATTGCTTTCATCTGGGTGAAATGTTTTATTACTTTTCATTCTACAGAAGAAAATACATTTATTACTTCTGTTTAGATATCTTATATATTTAGATAAAACTGGACCTTTCTTAAAGTTTGACCCTTCAATAAATCTAAACTTATTTATAAATGGAACTTTGTCTGTGTGTGTGTGTGTGTGTGTGTGTGTGTGTGTGTGTGTGTGTGTGTGTGTGTGTGTGTGTCCGTTACCTATAGACTCAGAAACGGCTGAACCAATTTTCTTGAAAACTTACACAGTTGTACTATAAACATCTGCGAGTGTTCTTAGCTAGGTTTTGTGTCAAGGTACCCCCGATAAATATCGAAAATCGATAATCGAAAAAATCGTGTTATAGAAGGAGTGGTCTGATTTCAATCAAAATTGATACATTCGTAGACAAAGACATAAGAAATGATATTCAGAAGTTTCAAGGTTGCAGTTCTTACAATAGTGCAGAAAATCGATAATATATATATATAAAAGGCAAGATGTTTGTGTGTGTGTCTGTTTATCTGCCAGTGTGTCTGTATTTTTTCAGCCCTTTTATTTTAGATTTTGCTTCGGGTTTGGCTCTAAGTAGGTATAATTGTCGTTCTTAATCTCAGCCATGATACTATTTGACTCAGAGGACTTATTTAGCCTTCAAAATTCAGTTTACGACGAAAAAAAACTTATTTGATATCGATACCAGGAAATCAAAATTTGACTTACATCCATTCATTTTTTTTTTCAGTCTACGGTTTCGCTTTAACTGGAAACAGCTATTGCCTTTTAGTTTTTCGTGCCAACGTCCAAAGAATCTAAGCTCCAGGACCATGGATTAGTTTTAAAGCTTTCATTACACCCGAGCAACACCGAGCTATACTGCTAGTAGTTAGATAAAACTGGACCTTTCTTAAAGTTTGACCCTTCAATAAATATTTTATAATTGTAAAATATCTATTTGATTGATCGTTCCGTCAAGTTAATATAAATCCTTATTTGACTTAATAAATACTTGATACACAACATTTTTGATTAACAGTTGTCATTGAAATGGCACCAATTTGATTTTATATCGTTGTATCTTCCATTTTTCTGTAATTGATTCTGTTTAAGGTTTCATTTTTATGCCTGCTCAACAATTTATGTTAGGCGTACAACTATAACTTAATTTTATCCTATTTTGAT